>CM032456.1:152165506-152170506 GCA_019049505.1 Pachyrhynchus sulphureomaculatus
TGGTGCCCAAAAGTCGTACAGCTGAGGTTTTTTAAAAATAAGAAAAAATAATTCCAAAAAGACGTACAAAAATTATCTCTTACCCATATCTCTCTACCAAGGAAAACTGAGCTAGTGTGTGTTTAATTTCTTTAGTTCTTTTAAAATAAGGATCCCACTCAATTCATTATCAGAAATTAAAAAGAGGTTGCAAGAAAATTGCGCCCAAGCGTGGGAAAAAAACAAATTTTCACAGGGTACAAAAGTGCGGGCAAGTTAACACCTTACAATATGTATATATATATATATATATATATATATATATATATATATATATATATATATATATATATATATTATATATATATATATATATATATATATATATATATATACATATATATATACATATATATATATATATATATATATATATATATATATATATATATATATATATATATATATACATATATATATATATATATATATATATATATACATATATTATATATATATATATATATATATATATATATATATATATAAATATATATATATAATATATATATAAATATATATATATAAATATAAGATATACCTTCTGCGGATGTTCAAGAGTAAAACTTTTAAAACTTACTGATGTGATAATATAAGTTGTAAATAGAAATTACAATAAAAAAAACGCTTTTCTGTCGATTGTTCTAGAACTTTATATATAAACATACTTAAGTAGAAGAAAGTTACATAACTAATACCAAGACATGTGAAAAACTCTTTATAGTGCAATTTTTTCAATTACCAATATAAAATACATACATAGCAATATATACGGATTTTTTCTTTATATAGTGAAAAACTTTCTATAGTGAAATTTCGGTCAACATTTTGGTCTTTCACATATACATATATATATATATATTATATATAATATATATATATATATATATATATATATATATATATATATATATACATATATATATATATATATATATATATATATATATATATATATATATATATATATATGTATAGTGAGTTGAAGCAGAAGCGACCAAGAGTAGTGCTTAAAATTGGTCCTTTACTAGGACAAAGCGCCTGCTCATAAGTAGGCCATTGCAATGGAAAAAGTACACGAGCTGGACTTCAAAATAGTTTCCCCACCTACCTTATTCCCCAGTTTTGGCCCCAAGTTTTTTGTCTGAGGAAATAAAAGGATTGAAATTTCGCTGGACCATATGTATTGAACTCAATGGAGATTATATTAAAAAACAATTTTTTTATTTTTGCACATAAATGTTTTTTGTTTTGTTCTCACTTTTTTAATCCATAGTTGTCAAGACAAAACAAAAATATAGGCATTGTCAAATTTTGACATGTCTATTAAGCAAGTAAAAATAGTTTAATTTGTTGTAGTAAGGTATAAAGGTAATAGTTACGGATTTTCCTAAAAATGAATTAATTGATATGGTTTGGCAGTAAGGCCTTACGGAGCGAAATACCATCTGGAAAATCTTTTCAATGCCTAATGGAACGGTTTGATGGTAGTGGTAGTGTTGAATATACGAAACGGAAAGTAGTAAACCAGAATGCTACCACACACACATCCCAATCTACGGTTAATCGCATCACGAGAAAATACAAGTATCATCCCTTCCATATGGAACTAGACCAAGAACTTCAAGACCCTGATTTTGAACGACGAGTAAACTTTTGTACCTCGATGAATGGAGCAATAGAGGCCGATCCAAATTTTTTATCCAAAATAATTTTTTCTGATGAAGCTACTTTTCATAGTAATGGAGCAGTTAACAGCCATAACAAGCACTATTATTCAACAGTTACTCCATTTTGGGTCCGGGAAGTTCAAAACCAAAACCATTCATCGCTTAATGTATGGTATGGAATATTAAATTTTCGAATTATTGGTACATATTTTATCCGCGAAGCGCTTAATGGGCCTAGATATCTAAATTTTTTGTAAAACGAATTACTCCAGCTCTTGAAGAAGTTGATAAATTTGAAAGGAAGCAAATGTGGATTCAACAAGACGGAGCTACTGCTCATGACCACCGGGAAGTTTGGGTATTTTTAAACGACCGTTACCCAAAAAATGGATCGGTAGGGATGGATTCATTTAGTGGCCCCCTCGATTATGTGAGTTAACACCTTTAGATTTCTTTTTGTGGGGTTACATTAAAGATCGTGTTTGTGTGGATCCCCTTGCAAAACCAGTATATCTGGAAAATAGGATACAGGATGCGTGTAGGACAATAACTCCCTTTATGCTAAGGAAAGAGAACGAAAATATAGTAAAACGACTAAACATGTGTATTCAAGTAGACGGGCATATTTTTGAACATTTATTACGTCATAATAATTAATCATTAGATAAGTTAAACTATTTTAAAATTATTATTAACTATTTGTTTGTGTTTTCACAATAGCGTAAGTATATTAGAAACAAGGGTAAAAATTGAAAAATTCAAAATAAATCGAAAACTATTAGAACTAGGTATATGACATACTTAATAAAAGTTGGAGGGTTTTGTGAAATCTATCAGAAAAAAATAACATACAGGGTGTGCCGTTTAAAAAATTTGAAATTTTTCAATCTAAAATAGTCGAAATGCCTAAGTTTATTTTGAACACCCTGTAGCATCTGACTCAAATTTCTTTTCACATATTTTTTTTTCATCTCTATAGAACGCTCGTAGCAATTATGAGTATTTCACCCTAAGAAAAAATGGCGCTAATGGCAATTTTTTACGAAAACTGAAAATTAGTATTTTTTAAAAAATAATTTTAAACTGTGCACCTTAACATTCCCTAAAACTATTGTTTTTAACATTTTTTCGCCATTCCCGAAACAAATGAGATAATGAACTTTACTCTTTTGTTGACTCAACCTGTACAGTGTTCCTGATTTAATTCACTGTTATAAGTATAAATCATGAAAATAAATAGTTTATTTATTAATAGGATTTTGTGTTAAATATTAAAAAAAATATATGGTTTAGGGTGTTTCTTAAAATAAAGACTCGGTGCAACACATATTTGCTCTATATGTCCTGATAAAATTAATAATTTCATACACTTGTTAACATAGTGGCAAAAGCCAACCAGAATGAAGCTATAATATGGAGAACATCAACCCTTTGGAATGGCTTACCCAGGACTGTGTTTTCCACCGATCCCGAGTTTACAGTGATTCAAGAACAACGTGAACCGCCTTTTCCGCACACGTGTCGCTCCTGTAGCGCTTTAGGGACTTCCCTGCAGCACGTGTGCTAGACCCATAAAAAAATATATATATAATAGAAATATTCCTTTGTTTTTAGTAGTTCTACATCGTCCACCTTCTTTGTAGTTGTTTCCACGATTACTCTACATCAATGAAAAAATACGCTAACGCGTATTAACATTATCAGTGCAAATAGGTATAAATATGCTCTACTCGTCAGCTCACCTAGGATTAACAGAGAATAGAGCAAAACTATTACTTACTCGTGTACGTACATCATGTTAATGTTAGCCCAATATTAAAAGTATATCTGCGATTTCTGCTCTTCTTTCTGTTGGTCCTATCTTATCAGACAAAGTCCTGATAGGATGAAATGGACAGATGGGCAAGCAATAAATAAATTAAATAGTGATAGTTAATAATTATTTTTATTTTCTAGTCGGGTATTCATGACCTTATGCGTCTGGCATCTCCTGGAGCTTATTTTAGTGTGTGACTGTGAGCAAGGTCTGTTTTTCCTTGCTACGCTGACTCTTTGACGTCTAATTCTGGCTTCATAATATTTTAATAGGCTAGCGTAGGGACATACTTACCTAAGGGATACGAAATCATGTGTTTGGTAAAATATCCTGCTTTTTCTATGTTTTGTTGGCTATTTATCAACCAGTTTCCATTATGTATTCCAACTAGATAGAAGGCAGAAGGAAATATTCGATTATCGTTAATAAATTCGGTACCTGTCGGCAAGATATTGCTAAAAAGTAAATATTTATAGCTCTTTTATTTTTATTTATTAACATTTTATTCATATAATAAAAAACGGTCAAGTACAAGATGAACTTGCACAATTAGTGTTCCGTACGTTGATTGTTTTTAAAATAAAAATTTTTGTTAGGGTGGTATAAAATGATTAGTGACTTCACAAAACACACCCCAATTGAGTTTTCAACAAAGTTTGTTTCCAATCTTTACTGAAAACTGGTGACCTTGAAATTTTGTTTTTTGTTTTATATACCAAATAAATTATTAAAGGTAATGCACTCGTGATAATGTTCGTTCAATCTATACCCGTGGAGAAGATTCCAGAATTTTTTCAAAATTTTTTGATCATTACTTTTCGAGATAAGGTAGGGGACAGCGATTTTTTAAAAGTAATACGAAGAAAAGTGTGCGCAAGTATTACACTATATATATTTTTTACTCGTGTTTTCACAAGCTTTCATTTGACACCACACTCGATGACCTAGTAAAAAAAAATTTTTCACTTCCGATTTCACCCCTCAAAACGAACCCCTTAAATCAAAATTTATGTTACGGTGGTATAAAACGATCAGTGACTTCACAAAACACACCCCAAATGAGTTTTCAACAAAGTTTGTTTCCAATCTTTACTGAAAACTGGTAATCTTGAAATTTTTTTTTTTTTTTTTTATATACCAAATAAATTATTAAAGGTAATGCACTCGTGATAATTTTCGTTCAATCTATACCCCGTGGAGAATATTCCAGAGTTTTTTCAAAATTTTTTGATCAGTACTTTTCGAGATAAGGTAGGGGACAGCGATTTTTTAAAAGTAATACGAAGAAAAGTGTGCGCAAGTATTACATTATATATATTTTTTACTCGTGTTTTTACAAGCTTTCATTTGACACCACACTCGATGAACTAGTAAAAAAAATGTTTTTCACTTCCGATTTCACCCCTCAAAACGAACCCCTTAAGTCAAAATTTATGTTACGGTGGTATAAAACGATCAGTGACTTCACAAAACAC
>CM032456.1:152175506-152316542 GCA_019049505.1 Pachyrhynchus sulphureomaculatus
ACTTATCTAATGATTAATTATTATGACGTAATAAATGTTCAAAAATATGCCCGTCACTTTCCTTAGCATAAATTGTCCTGCACGCATCCTGTATCCTATTTTCCATATTTACTGGTTTTGTAGGGGGATTCACGTAAATACGATCTTTAATGTAGCCCCACAAAAATAAGGCTAAAGGTGTTAAGTCATATAATTGAGGGGGCCACTGAATGAATCCATCCCTACCGATCCATTTTTGTGAGTAACGGTCGTTTAAAAATACCCGAACTTCCCGGTGGTAATGATCAGTAGCTCCGTCTTGTTGAATCCACATTTGTTCCCTTTCAAAGTTATCAACTTCTTCAAGAAGAAGCTGGGGTAATCCGAAAAAATTTTGCAAAAAATTTAGATCTCTAGGCCGGTTAAGCGGTTCACGGAAAAAATATGGACCAATAATTCGAAAATTTAATATTCCACACCATACATTAAGCGATGAATAGTTTTGGATTTGAACTTTCCGGACCCAAAATGGATTAACTGTTGAATAATAATGCATGTTATGGCTGTTAACTACTCCATTACTGTAAAAAGTAGCTTCATCAGAAAACATTATTTTGGATAAAAAATTTGGATCGGCCTGTATTGCTCCATTCATGGTGGTACAAAAGTTTACGCGTCATTCAAAATCACGGTCTTGAAATTCTTGGTGTAGTTTCATATGGGGGAGATGATACTTTTTTCTTGTGGTGCGATTAGCCGTAGATTGGGATGTGTGTGTGGTAGCATTCTGGTTTACTACTTTCCGTTTCGTATATTCAACACTACCACTACCATCAAACCCTTCCATTAAGCACTAAGAAGATTTTCTAGATGGTATACGTCTATTAGGGTACTTCGCCCCGTAAGGCCTTACTGCCAAGACAATTTTTTCCCGCCTCGCCCAGTATATAAACCATATCAATTAATTCACTTTTAGGAAAATCCATAACTATTACCTTTATACGTCACTTACTCCAACAAATTAAACTATTTTTACTTGCTTGATATACATGTCAAAATTTGACAATGCCTACATTTTTGTTTTGTCTTGGCAACTATGATGTTATAACGTAAGTGTATTAAAAGCAAGGGTAAAAATTGAAAAATTCAAAATAAATCGAAAACTGTTAGAAATAGGTATATGACCTTTAATAAAAGTAGGAGAGTTTTGTAAAATCTATCAGAAAAAATAATAATATACAGGGTATGTCATTTAAAAACTTGAGATTTTTCAATTTAAAATAGTCGAAATGCATAAATTTATTTTGAACACCCTGTAGCATCTAACTAAAATTTCTTTACATACATCTTTTTTTTTCATCTCTGTAGAAGGCTCGTACCAATTATCAGTATTCCACCTTCAGAAATACAAAACTGGAAACTAGTATTTTTTTAAAAAAATGGAAATATTAGAAAAACTACTAGGTTTAGGTATATAACACTATTAATAAAAAAGTTATAAAATTTTACGCGGATTTTATAAATAAATTGGAAAATAGGATGTTCCATTTAAAAAAACATATGTTATATCGACCATACTTTTTTAAAGTACCCTGTATACTCCGAAATAATCTTAAACTGTGCACCTTAAACCCTAAAACTATTCTATTTAATATTTTTTCGTCATTCCCGAAACAAATGAGATAATGAACTTTACTCTATCGTTGACTCACCCTGGGCTAACTAAATGATGATACATGATATTAGGTTAATCTCCAAAATTAGTGAAATAAAAATTTTCATAAAATTTTTATTACGATGGTGGATTGAAAAGTGCGAGCAAAACAAAAATCATTTATAAAAAATTATTAAAAATATATTAAAAAATGAAAAATTATTTTTAGTGTTCCGTACGGAACACTTATAAGATCACTTCGGTGTCTGCCCATCTGTCTGTCTGTCTGTCCGTCTGTCCGTCTGTTCGTCTGTCCGTCTGTCCGTCTGTCCGTCTGTCCGTCTGTCCGTCTGTCCGTCTGTCCGTCTGTCCGTCTGTCCGTCTGTCCGTCTGTCCGTCTGTCCGTCTGTCCGTCTGTCCGTCTGTCCGTCTGTCCGTCTGTCACACCCGATTTTCTCCGAAACTATTTGTCATAGAAAGATCAAATTTGGTAGTAATATAGGAATTGATGGCCTCATCAGAGCCATGTAGTTTTGAAAGTTAAATTTTGACTTAAGGGGTTAGTTTTTGGGGGTGAAATCGGAAGTGAAAAAAAATTTTTTGTTACTAGGTAATCGAGTGTAGTGTCAAACGAAACCTTGTGAAAACACGAGTAAAATATATATATATATATATATATATATATATATATATATATATATATATATATATATATATATATATAATGTAATACTTGCGCGCACTTTTCTTTGTATTATTTTTAAAAAATCGCTGTCCACCCGCCTTATCTCGGAAAGTCTTTTCAAAAAATTTTGAAAAAATTCTGGAATATTCTCCACGGAGTGCATTACCTGTAATAATTTATCTGGTATATAAAAAAAAAAACAGAAATTTCAAGGTCATCAATTTTCAGTAAATTGAAAAATCAGGAAATAAACTTTGTTGAAAACTTATTTGGGGTGTGTTTTGTGAAGTCACTGATCATTTTATATCACCGTAACATAAGTTTTGACTTAAGGGATTCGTTTTGAGCGGTGAAATCGGAAGTGAAAAAAAAAAATTTTTTACTAGGTCATCGAGTGTGGTGTCAAATGAAAGCTTGTGAAAACACGAGTAAAAAATATATATATAATGTAATACTTGCGCACACTTTTCTTCGTATTACTTTTAAAAAAAAAAAATCGCTGTCCCCTACCTTATCTCGAAAAGTACTGATCAAAAAATTTTGAAAAAAAAACCCTGGAATATTCTCCACGGGGTATAGCTTGAACGAAAATTATCATTACCTTTAATAATTTGTCTGGTATAGAAAAAAAAACCAAAATTTCAAGGTCACCAGTTTTCAGTAAAGATTGGAAACAAACTTTGTTGAAAACTCATTTGGGGTGTGTTTTGTGAAGTCACTGATCATTTTATACCACCCTAACAAAATTTTTTATTTTAAAAACAATCAACGTACGGAACACTAATTGTGCAAGTTCAACTTGCACTTCACCGGTTATTTAATATAATCTCCATTGAGTTCAATACATTTGGTCCAGCTAAATTCCAATCCTTTTATTCCCTCAGACAAAAAACTTGGGGCCAAAACTGGGGAATAAGGTAGGTGGGGAACTATTTCGAAGTTCAGCTCGTGTACGTTTACCATGGCAATGGCCGACGTATGAGCAGGCTCATTGTCCTAGTAAAGGACCAAAGCACTACTCTTGGTCGCTTCTGCTTCAACTCAATATACAAACGATCCAATAACATTGCATAATAAAGGCCATTCACCGTTTTGCCCTTTTCCAAGTGGTTAATCATAATTACAGTCTGTGAACCACAAAAAACAGTTGCCATCCTTTTTCCGCCGATAAAACTGTTTTCGCTTTTTTCGGTACATTTTCACCTTCACTAACCTGCTGTTTCATCTCCGAGGAGTAACGATGGATCCATGTTTCATCTACTGTCACAAAACGGCGCCAGAAATCCTCTGGGTTACACTTCAATCTTTCGAAATATGATTTTAAAATGTCCTGCGTCGTGCGGTTTTGGTATGGAGTCAACAAGCGTGACACTCACCGTGCACTCCGCTATTTCATTTTTAGAATTTCATGCAGAATATTATGTACACTTTTATATGATATGCTTATCATCTCAGCAATCTTACGAAGCTTAATGCGATGATCTTCCGTATCGATATCATATGGATTATTTCTTAATCAGGCATCCTGAACGCGCAGTATCTGCAGTGCTCGTATGGCCACAATTTATTTATCCAGTAATAAATGGTCTTTAGTGCTGATGCGGAGTTCCCACGAACTTCCTTCAGTTCAGCATCTATCAGGGCCGCAGTCCACTCCTTTATATAAAAATGTCATTCATTAATCACTACATGATAAGCGAGTTTATCCATTTCTACGAAACATTTAACACCGATCACTTGCGATAGGTGTCAACAAACAAGTGAGAGTTTGATCTATTTGAAACTTTAAACCCAACTGTTATGAGAATCACGCTTACCAATAGTCATGTCGCTTAACAAAATTTCCCGTCGTTTTATAGAAATTTACCAAACTTATCAATCTACCCTCGTAATTAAGTTGGGAGTGTGGAATCTTTGGCACAATGATACTACTCAGTATATATCACCACTACACCAAACACTTTATTTTTGCACCATGTTAGCTTCATCAGGAGCGATGATTGATTAAAGCTAAACTACAAATCTACCCTATTTATACGTAGCCTAACCCTTGAATTACTCAAGCGGAACTAATGACATAGGCAAGGCCATCAGTTCCGGTCAAGTAACCAGTAGAGAGGACTATAAGGAATAGGCCCTCTGTCTTTATTTAAACTACTTTTACATTTTATGATTTCCATACTTTCGTATGCGTTCAACAATCTCCTATCAGACACAAAATTATTAAAAATATAACAATCAATTTTATGTTCAGAAAGAAGGAACAGCTATGGGTAATTGCTTATCACCTTTCATACCCAATTTATTCATGAGTAAGTTTGAAATCGAAGCCAGTCAAGAATTCGAATATTTCCCAAGGGTATGGTATAGGTATGTGGATGATGTTTTCGCGATTTTTGATACAAAGAAAGCAAATATTGATGATTTTGTTTCTAAATTAAATAGCCGGTATAATTCCATTAAATTCACTTACGAAGTTGAGAACAAAGGACAATTGCCTTTTCTAGATATTTTAATTATTAAAAATAATAATAGATTAGAATTTGATATCTATAGGAAGGGCACAGTAACAGATAGATATATTTCTAATGATTCATTTCATTGCAAACAACATAAATTAGCCTCATTACATTTTTTAGTTCATCGTTTGGTCACTTTCCCTCTGAATAAAGTAAACTTTAATAAAGAAAGGAATCGTATTAGAAATATAACTAGAGTTAATGGTTATGACGATGACTTGGTAAATAAGCTAATAAATAGACATAAGTTTAGGTTTAATATTCAGAATTCCACCTTTTTTACACGCGAAGAAAATAACACCAAGTATGTCTCCATACCATATAATCCGAAATATAGCAAGGGACTCAATAAGGTATTTAATAAGGTAGGCCTCACCTTAGTCTATAAGTCATCAGACAATCTGAGGAATATCTTAGGAAATCCCAAAGATAAAATTCCTAATTGTGAGAAAAGTGGAATTTATGAAATTAGTTGTAATGATTGTGACAAAAAGTATATTGGGCAAACTGAAAGGTCAATTAAAATAAGATTTAAAGAACACTTTAAAATACAATAGAACAGAAAAGTCTAGCATTGCCGAACATGCCCTTGAAGCTGATCATACTGTAACATTAGATAATCTAAGATTGATAAAAAATGTCTCTGATAGGAGATTGTTGAACGCATACGAAAGTATGGAAATCATAAAATGTAAAAGTAGTTTAAATAAAGACAGAGGGCCTATTCCTTATAGTCCTCTCTACTGGTTACTTGACCGGAACTGATGGCCTTGCCTATGTCATTAGTTCCGCTTGAGTAATTCAAGGGTTAAGCTAAGTATAAATAGGGTAGATTTGTAATTTAGCTTTAGTCAATCATCGCTCCTGATGAAGCTAACATGGTTAGAGAAACGCGCGTCGAGTGCAAAAATAAAGTGTTTGGTGTAGTGGTGATATATACTGAGTAGTACCCTCGTAATGGTATTTTAGAAATATTTTCTTTTAAATAATATTGAGATGGAACTTTCACAGTACCAGTCAAAGCTTAACGGCCATATCAACCACACTGATTGATAGTATGTGAACTCTATAAAACTGCTTATATAATTATGTTCCCCCGTGCATTGCATTGGTTATTCCTATTACATTGAAAAATATGTTTATTTTCATTTAAAAATAAAAAAGATCTACAAAAGTGTAGTTATAGGTTCTGTTTTCATAAATGGGCATAAATGGATTAGATTCAGTAAACAGATGGGACAATTTGTTATGAAAATGTGATTTTTTATTGCCGTAAACTGCAAAGCAAAAATTAAATGATTTATTGGGTGTGCAGCCAAACTAGAATTAACCCGAACATATACGTAACATACAACATAGCTACATGTTGTATATTTTTTTTAATATGTATGTAGGTCAATCCGAAAATTGATGAATGGGTTTTCCTAATGCCCACGTGCTTTAGCAATATTAATAGATGGACGGTTTAAAAAGCTTACAGGGATATGCCGTAATTGAGCAACT
Source organism: Pachyrhynchus sulphureomaculatus (assembly GCA_019049505.1). Taxonomy (NCBI): domain Eukaryota; kingdom Metazoa; phylum Arthropoda; class Insecta; order Coleoptera; family Curculionidae; genus Pachyrhynchus; species Pachyrhynchus sulphureomaculatus. The sequence goes on from CM032456.1 coordinate 152,181,847, forward strand.
CAATGTAAAGAAAAAAATTTTAATAATAGAAGCTACAAGAGTAGCTTCCATCATTATCACTCGTGTTATGTCTGTAGATTGATGGATTTTTTTATTGCTTTGTATTGGTCAGTCAATAAGTTTTGAAAGTGGAAATGAAACAAGATGAATTAATGAATCGAAATACATTTATTCTTTAGTATAATCTCCCTTAAACTCAATACATTTTTTCCAGTGATTTTCCAATTCATTTCCCCCATCTCCTAGGTGGCTTTCCGGAAGACCTTCAAAATACCCATCTACGAATGCTATTACCTCATCGTTTGTTGAAAAACGTAGAAATCGTTTGAGGCTTGCGAACAGAAATAAGTCAGACGGAGCCAAATCTGGCGAATAGTTTTGTCATTACCAAAGCACCTCTATGAGCAGGTGTATTGTCATGATCAAAACTAATTTTTTTCTTCTTTTCTCACGAATTTTCTCATCCAACTGATTCAAAAGGTTGTAACAATACTCTCTTGTGATTGTTTTACCGGTTTGAAGGTTCAAATGTTAGCAAATGCGACACCCATCTTGTGAATAGCTTTCTCATACCCAAAACATTAGTTAAGATCTCATGTAATTATCCATGGCCTCAGCTAATCATCCACGGTTAATCGACGGTCTTCCCTTACCGTATCTTGTACTTGCACAACAGTTTCTTCAGTTGTAATTTTTGGACGTCCTAAACGTGGATCACCATTGACACTTGTTTGACCACGTTTAAACTCTAGAATTCATTTATGAGCAGCTGAAATTGAAGGAGCAGACTCCTTTCCCATTTTCCATGGATATTACTTGCCGATAAACATTCCAAAATAAAGAATTTTATCGCTGCATAATATTCGATTTTTGCCATTTTTAAAAAATACTCAGAACACGTCTACCTTATCCAGCTGATAAACAGTGAGTGACTTGACAGATCGAATTGAAATTTAGGGTGTAGTTCATATGACAGATGAAGCTTCAAAATGGTGTTCAATATTTGGTTTAAGTAGTGATCCCTTGACTATTGACTGACCTGCATCATCTCTCTTGTTCCGGTGTCCCACCTTTATTTATTATTTTTGTTTTACATTATTGTTGGCTATCTGTTTGCAGCTATTAAAATTTATTTTGTGGCCTTTCTGCAGTTAGTCTTGAGAAATAGCAGATATAGTTTCTTGATTTTCGATGGCCAATTTATTCTCTTCCGACTTTCTAGCTATTCTTCTGTTACCTCTGTTACCGACAAGTTCCACATGATACACCGTAAACAGGTTGATTTTTCAATTGGATTTTTCTGCGATTTCTTAAGATATTATTGCCCGTGGAGGTTTGTATGCAGCTAACGGTGATCACTCAATAAATGGCAGAACTATTTTCTTTCTGTTGTCCTTGCCTTCATTATATTTTATTTGTGCATTTTGTTTTATTTTATGCCTTATTTATTATGTTCTATATTTATTGTTTTAGAGATCTTTTAGCTTTTAAATTGATTTGGATACTAATGTAATTACCACGGGTTACAATTGTAAGGGATTGTGGTGGGATTCTGCGTTCAGATATCTATTGGTATGAGTTAGTTTCTTGTATACCGCATGTTCCCAATGTCCTTCTTGAGTTTCGGTGACATATACAGGTCAAGTGCAAGTTGAACTTGCACAATTAGTGTTCCGTACGTTGATTGTTTTTAAAATAAAAACTTTTGTTAGGGTGGTATAAAATGATCAGTGACTTCGCAAAACACACCCCAAATGAGTTTTCAACAAAGTTTGTTTCCAATCTTTACTGAAAACTGGTGACCTTGAAATTTTGTTTTTTCTTTTTTATATACCAAATAAATTATTAAAGGTAATGCACTCGTGATAATTTTCGTTCAATCTATACCCCGTGGAGAATATTCCAGAATTTTTTCAAAATTTTTTGATCAGTATTTTTCGAGATAAGGTAGGGGACAGCGATTTTTTTTAAAAGTAATACGAAGAAAAGTATGCGCAAGTATTACATTACATATATATTTTTTACTCGTGTTTCAACAAGCTTTCATTTGACACCACACTCGATGACCTAGTAAAAAAAAATTTTTTTCACTTCCGATTTCACCCCTCAAAACGAACCCCTTAAATCAAAATTTATGTTACGGTGGTATAAAATGATCAGTGACTTCACAAATGAGTTTTCAACAAAGTTTGTTTCCAATCTTTACTGAAATCTGATGACCTTGAAATTTTTGTTTTTATATACCATATAAATTATTGAAGGTAATGCACTCGTGATAATTTTCGTTCAATTTACACCCCGTGGAAAATATTCCAGAATTTTTTCGAAATTTTTTGATAAGTACTTTTCGAGATAAGGCCCGGGACAGCGATTTATCGCGAATTTTTAAAAATAATACAAAGAAAAGTGCGCGCAAGTATAATATTGTATATATATTTTTTACTCGTGTTTTCACAAGCTTTCATTTGACATCAAACTCGATGACCTAGTAAAAAAATTTTTTTTTTTCACTTCCGACTTCACCCCCCAAAACTAACCCCTTAAGTCAAAATTTAATTCTGAAAACTACATGGCTCTGATGAGGCCATCAATTCCTATATTATTACCAAATTTCACCTTTCTATGTCAAATAGTTTTCGGAGAAAATCGGGTCTGACAGACAGACAGACAGACACCGAAGTGATCTTATAAGTGTTCCGTACGGAACACTAAAAAAACAGCTTTTTTAGTGTTCCGTACGGAACACTAAAAAACAGCTTTTTTTTTGTTCCATTTCTACAGTGATCTAAATTCTTTGATAATTGGAGTTCACATGGTATAGAAAGTTAAGAAACTAGCCTATATCTAACAGCTACAGGACAAATACGTCATTTATGTATAACAAATGCCCCAAGCAACATCGGTAAAGTTAGAAAAAATATTTTTTCTTCTTTACTTTATACAGTAACACCATAAAATAAATAATGGCGTTTCTGAAGTTACAATTTCTATAGAATTGAAAAATAATATATAGGATGCTCCTGTTTGTGTCAAGTCAAAAAGGCGATGTGTGAGTTTTTTGTATTTTAACTGCGTAAAAAATTCTTTTCAAACGGTACAGCTTCTGTACGTAATATTTTTGTTTAAGTTTTTAAATAAGCGTGTTAGAGGAGTAAAACATTTCTAATCAATAACTGCACATTGAACCAAAAAATTATAACGCGAAATTTATGAATAAATATATTGTTTTATATTACTGGTAACTTTGGAATCTCGTTTTAATATACTTAAGATTCATTTTTTTGTAGTTAGCTTTTTGTATGTATTTTATATTTTGTAAATTCTAATACTGAAAATTATAATCTAATGTTTGACTAATAATTTTTAAATGGAAGTTTCCACTGACATAGTTCAACTTGGGTAAACACCTAAACGTATTGGTGTTAAATGTACCCTTATAAGCACACCCAAAAGGGACTTAAACTTAATCCGATTCTGAAAATTAGGTTTCGAATTCATATTGGATCGGATTCGGCAAGTTGTAGCATAAAGATCTAAAGGAATGGAAATCTTGCAAATAAAAGCAGCCCAAAGTTAAATTTAGGGTTGTTTGAATATGCTTAAAATTATGATAAATTGTAAAAGTAAAATGAGACCAAAAACAAAAGAAAAATTTCTAACCGACTATGTCACTTCATGTAAATGTTACCCAATCCAAGTAGGAGATGAGTTTTTTACAACAGAAACGGGGTTACATACACCTGAGCACTGCAAAAAGCATGTAAATTAAAAAAAAAATTCAAAGGTTATTAAATGAATAATACAAAAAATGGCGATTATATATTTTCATTGTACTTTAAATTATAAGAAATTTTTATTTTTTAAATATGTTGTATATGTCAACATTTTATCAGGTTAAATGGACCACTGATGAAAAATATGGCATCTCGTTGTCTGCAAGATAACTTCATAAAAAATAATCCAAACTACAAAAAGAAAAATTAATCGTCGGAGGGTTTTTTGCAAAAATAAAAAAATTATGGTGTTTCGAATTTAGTATGCAATTTTTGACCAAAAAATTTATGTTCAATTATTTATAAAAAATTGTCTACTGGAGAAATTAAAAAAAACTTCTCAACATTCTGTATAAAAAGTAATTATTAAGATTAAAAAAAAAAGTTAAAAAAAAATATTAAAAATCGACTGAGTAATGTCGCAGACAATGTATTGAGAAAGGGTACGATCCCAATCCGACGCCAGTTTACATTTGATAATATAACTTTGTTATGGAATGGAATTTTCTTAAAGAATTTTGTGAATAATTCTTAGAAGTAAGAGAAAAATAATCGAATTTTTGAAAATTCCAAATTTATTGTTTCTCAGAAGACATGACATATGTAAATCTGATTGGACTTCAATGATTTTTTCTCTTTTGAGGATATTTAAAATTACACTAACTATTCTCGCTTCCTAGAAAGGTTAAAACAATATCGGGCAAGAAATAGCAGCGATTATAGAAACAAGGTGTTGAACGCTAATCAATAAATTCACTCCTCGCTTAGGAGAATGCCTGGAACGTATTTTTAAGAATCAATTTTCTAAGGTCTATAGTTTGGTATTCAAGAAATTTTTCTTCATTTATTACTTTGTTTTCTTACTATAAATATTTTAACATTAAACATTACTATGTGATACTTTACTAATAAAATAACATAGGAAAAATTATTATGGGTTTAAAAATAATTATAGGTCTTCTAAAATCAAAGTGAAGCGAAAATTAGTAATGTTATTACTGTAAACGAATTTTGTATAAATTTTTAGAATATTACACAACGGAATTGTGGAAAACTTTGTATTAAAATTAGAAAAATGTTAGTATAAATTTATAGAGTTATCTACGACAAATTTTAAATATTAGTTTTATTATACCGGGTTGCATTAAACCAACTCGGTTTATTTAAAGCTCACGCCCATGTACTTTTTTATTCATCGCTCCTCACAAGAGAAAGATACAAACTAAATGTCACTAACATAAATTTCTCAATTTTAAATAAATTACAAATTATTTAACCAGTTCTTATTCGAAGAAATTTAAAATTCTCACCTTGTCCAAAGCAGTCGTCTATTACATTAGAATGTAATTCATTTACAATTGGCGAGTCTCTATATAATCTCCGCTCCCCATCCCTACTTTTCACATGGATGGGATTTGCCTTACTTCCAAGTTATTTTGTTGGGAGGAGCCTTTCTTTGAATACTAGGAGGAGGCACATATTAATATTTAATTTTTTTTTTTTGGAAGAGTAATTCCCTTGTTTGTTGGGAGAAGTCACTCTGTGTATGTTGGGAGGAGGCATATATTAATGCCTAAAGTTTATTCTTTTTTTTTGAGAGGATGGATCACTCTAGTTGTGAATGGATATATTCCCACAAACTACGTACTTTTATACAATAAATATTTAGGTTGTGTGATTAAGACCATATTATTTAGATACAATTATCAAATAATGACAGTAGATAAAAAGAAGTCATAGTTTTTAGGATCACACCGTGTCAAATTATAGTCACCTTTTAATACTTATTTTCTATTGTTGTATCTGGAATCTGACATTTCAAAAACATCAGATTTATGATGGAAAAAGAATCCAAATTTGCCTTTGTCTTTCTAAATATACAAGGATGTATGAAGGAAAAGTATACATTTTGACATTCAGCTTACCGAAAACCTGTTCACATAAATTGTTCTCAAAAACTGTTATCAACTTCTACCAGTAGATAGTGAGATTTCCCTCTACATACATGGTACTACAGGGAGAATAGCCTAATTTCTTAAAAGACCTAATATTTGAACAATTTTCAACACTTGTAGGTGTTTGTACAAACTGGAGGTGTACATAAAATATTCTATTCCTATAGTACAGTGTATGTGGGAAAAACTGGAAAACAAATATGCACTAGAATTAAAGAATATGAGAGATGTATAAAAAAAGTTACAAATTGCACAAACAGCTCTAGCTAAGCATTAGCATTCTACAGGACATATCATCAATGTAAGAAAAGTCAAAGTTCTTGCCTTTAGACTTCAATTTTTAGTAAGTAAGTAACTTAAATTTTGAATAAGTATAAATAATTTAATTATAAACTTCTCTTGAAATTACGATAATTAATATTAGATAACACAAGTCTACAAAAAAAAAATATGTTGTTTTGGTGCAACTCTGTTTTTATCTATAGGACGGTAATATACTATATATCGACAAAATTTATTTTACCCTGTCAGCTCTAGTTCACTACCTAACCTAATTTTTTAATTTTAGCCCTCTTATTCGAAAACAGCAAGTTTTACTATAACACTGATAAAATTTATCTTATTATTTCTTAATGGTTAGTAAGTTAAGACGTTGTGTTAACAATCCTGATAAGTTTTGTTACATTTGTGGTGAATATATTTTGAAAGAGCAGCGAAAATTGGTAACAGATACTGTGACCCGTTTGTATTTTGCTTATTTCAGTATAAAAATTCGCAACCAAGATAAAGCGTGGGTGCCTAATCGTGTATGTAAAATGTGCATTGAACTTCTGCGATAATGGGAGAAAGGTACACGTAAATCCTCGAAATTTGGAGTACCCATGATTTGGAAAGAACAAAAAAATCATCACGACGACTGTGGACATCAATAAAACCAATAGTCATAAATTGAAATATCCCAATATTTCTTCAGCAAGAAGACCAATACTCCATTCAGAAAATGTTCCAGTACCAGTTTTTCATCAGCTATCACAATTTCAGGATGAAGAAATTGAAGAACCCATGATTAATGATCTCATCAGACTCTTAGATCTTTCAAAAGAGCGTGCCGAATTGCTAGCATCAAGATTAAAAAAAAAAAATTGCCTATCCTCTGATGTAAAAATTTCTTCATATCACACGAAAAAACAAAACATTGCAATTTTTTCTTCTCATGAAAATTTAGTATATTGTAGTAATGTGAGCGGCTTACCCACTTTTATTTCCAAGGAAAAACACCACCTACTATTCCCATAGTGCAGTCAAGGAGGCCCGATGTTGTCTTCAGACAGCGTATTATAAAGCGTATTCTGATGAAGCTAGACACCAAAAAGGCTTCTGGCGCTGACGGAATACCTGCCAGAGTTCTTAAAATCTGTGCGAGGGAACTAACACCAGTTTTCTGTAGACTTTTCAACCTATCCTACAGAAAGGGAATATTTCCTTCCTGCTGGAAATGCGCTACAGTTCAGATGATACCTAAAAAAGGCAAGAAGACCTTGCCAAATAACTACCGACCAATCGCACTGCTTTCAATAATATCGAAAGTCATGGAAAAGGCTATCAATCAGCATCTTCTAAAATATCTTGAAGGATTCAACATTATTAGCGAGCACCAATATGGCTTTCGTAAAAATAGATCAACAGGAGATCTTCTGACTTATGTAACACATGTTTGGAACAATGCAATTGAACACTTTGGAGAATCTCGAGCGGTTGCTCTGGACATATCCAAGGCATTCGACCGTGTTTGGCACGATGGGCTGTTGGCTAAGCTACGTTCTTATGGTATGTCGGAAAAGTTCTGTTTGTGGCTCTCATGTTTCCTCAGAGAGCGTTCTTTACGAGTGGCAGTCGACGGATTTCTTTCTAACACCTTCACTATCAACGCCGGTGTACCTCGAGGCTCCATACTGTCTCCTACTCTTTTTCTCATTTACATTAACGATCTGCTGGAAAAGACCGAGAATCCAATCTACAGCTTTGCAGATGACAGTACACTTATCTCTTCATTCACTTTGAACGCTCGGACATCGGCTACTCAGACGAATATCCGCAGACAGCAGGAAGTCGTTCAACTTAACAAAGACCTGGAAGAAATTCTATCTTGGGGTGACAGTAACCAAGTGGAATTTAACGCTACAAAAACCCAGGCGGCAGTTTTTTCTAAAAAAGTTAACGTTGCTGAACCCGACATAGTTATGTCGGGGCACTCCATTCCTCTAACATCGTCACTCAATTTGTTGGGCGTTAATTTGGGAGCAAATATGTCCTGGCATAAACATGTTACAGGCATAGCAAGGAGAGCTTCTCAAAAGTTAGGAATATTATTTCGAACCAGAAAGCTTTACACTCCACAACAACTGTTAATTCTTTACAAAGCTCAAATTCGACCAACTATGGAATACTGCTCCCATGTTTGGAGCTCCGCTCCCAAACATACACTGCATTTGTTGGATTCTATTCAGAGAAGAGCTGTTCGTCTGATTGGAGACCCGGAACTGACCGTCGGCCTTGATTTGCTGGAATATCGAAGAACGGTTGGCGACTTGAGCCTATTCTACAAGTACTTTCATGGAAAGTGTTCGAAGGATGTGGCCCATTTAATTCCTCCCAGAGCGGTGCATGCTAGAAGTACACGTCGCGCTAATTCTTCACATACGTATAAGGTTCAGCTTGTTACTCCCCGTACAACACTTTTCAAGCAGTTTTTTATATGGAGAACATCATCCCTATGGAATAATTTGCCCAGGACTGTGTTTCCCACCGAGTACAATCTACAGCGATTCAAGAACAACGTGAATCGCCTTCTCCGCACACGTGTCGCTCCTGTAGCGCTTTAGGGACTTCCCTGTAGCACGTGTGCTAGACCCATAAAAAAAAACTCACTTTTATGGGCTCGGAGACCTATCAGGCAAGTGATTGGCGTCTCTTTATTGACACCAGTAAACCAAGTCTAAAAGCTGTACTTTTACATAATGGCAGTAAACATGCTTCTATTCCAATTACTTACTCTACTTCTATGAAAGAAGAATAAAAAGTGATTTCAGTATTTTTACAGAAAATAAAATATATTGACATAAATGGGTGATATGTGTCGACTTGAAGATGGTTAATTTTTTGTTAGGACAATTAAGTGGCTATACAAAATATCCATGTTTTATTTGTTTGTGGAACAGTTGAGCCAAATCAAGACACTGGATACGAAAATATTGGCCTGTGAGTGATGCTTTGGTCGTTGGTGAAAGAAATGTGATAAATGAGCCTTTGGTTCCGCGAGAAAAAATCATTCTTCCACCCTTGCACATAAAAGTAGGGCTAATGAAGCAGTATGTCAAAGCTCTGGACACAAATGGTCAATGTTTCCATTTTATTTCTCAAAAATTTCCTGATTAAGTACTGAGAAACTAAAAGCAGGCATTTTTGATGGGCCCCTAATACGTCGATTAATTAGAGACTTCACTAATTTTGAGACATCTATGACTGAAGTTGAACGACTTGCGTGGAGACATTTTATAGCGGTTGTACAAATTACAAGGCTGAAAACTATGTACAGTTAGTTGATGAAATGCTTCATCACAAATTTAGGTCATATGAGCATAAAAATATACTATCTTAATAGTCATATAGATCATTTTCATCCTAACCTGGGAGATTTGAGCGAAGAACAAGGAGAACATTTCCACCAACATATAAAAATAATAGAGAACAGGTACCAAGGCAGATGGAACGTTCATATGATGGCAGACTATTGCTGGGGACTTATGAGAGATTGCCCAAGATAATTTCATTTTAAAAAATCACTTAATAAAATAATTTCTTCATGTAGAATGTTAAAATAATGCCATATTTTTGTAAAAATACATTTTTTTTCTATCTCATTAACTAGAGCTGATACAAAAAAAACTAGTAACATTTTTGACATCACCTTATCAGAAATATTCAAAATCAGGTTTAAAATCCTAGGCACCAAAATATGTGAAGGCCAGTGTAAATAATACCGCAATAGTACACCGCCTGTCTCGTACCGTTTGAAGGCGCCAAGTACATGATACACCGCTCCCTACCCGGCTTACTGCGGAGGGATGGGTAGAATCTTTATAGAAGGCCGCCGCACACAACAGAAGACCCCCGCTATGACTGCTACCACCAAGTCGACGACAATCATCATCAACCGCCTCCAATGGCACCTCAGCATGCTAGTCTTCCGATTCGAACAATGGAGAATCGAGATCAACCCAGCAAAGACAAAAGCCATCTTGTTCACAAAGTCACGTTGCACCAGGCTGACAAGTCTCACCCTCCACCAGACTCCTACAGTAAAACAGCATCAAGTACTAGGGCCTCCACTACGACAAGCGGTTAGTATAAAAAGATCAAGTCACCGCCTCCGCCAAGAAAGCCAACCAACGCCTCAGCACCACTCGTCAACAAGACCAGTAAATTGTCAACTCACAACAAGTTAACAATTTACAAGATAATTATCAGAGCCGGACGGAACTACTACAGCCCACTATGGTGCCAAATGTCACGTACACATTACCCTCCAGATCGTCCAAAACAAGGCCCCGCATTATCGCCAAAGTCCCATGGTTCATACGAAACACACAGCTTCACAGAGACCTCCAGATGTCGACAATCAGGGATTTCATGACAGCGCTCAGATCAAATTCCTGTACAAAGCCACACACTACCCCAACCCCAAGCCCACAGTCAGGAACGCTTACCGCCTGCCTTCCCACGCCATGCCCGACGCTGACTTCTAAAACCCTTGGACCCCCTACCACATTATTAACTTAAGTTACCCTTAATTAATTTTAAGTTTAATGTTAAGTTCTATGTTCATTAAATATATTAAGTTTAAATATCTTAAGTTCTCTTAATACATTTATATAAATTCCTTTCCTAGGTTAGTGAGGTCTTAAGACCCAATATGTATTCACAATTTTTTTAGCCAATCATTGATAATAATTATAGTTTAGAGCTAGCTAATAGCCAATAAATGACATTAGATTACAGTAGGCCTCTTTCTGACTGACCGTCCGAATCCTGAAGTCGACTTCCGACGGTATTCCTGCCGATCGACTCCATTATTCGGTTAGTAACGAGCAGTATTGCGAACTATTGACCAAATAAAAAACCCCCCTTACCAGCAAATAGTCTTGCTGCTAGCTTTTCCTTTTCCCGTACCGAAAAATGGACTTTTAGTGCGACTGAAGGGTTGATGTTCTGTCTATGTCGTATGGAGGCATAGCCCACCGTTTAAAGGAGTCTTCTGATTCGGACATATTTCTTGGATTTGGGGTCCCATATCACCGAGCAGTAAGGCAGCTGAAGGGTTGTTGTCATGTGTGCGCCGTATGGAGACATAGGACCATGTTTAAGCCTAACCCCATTTCAGGCACGTTATCGTGACCGAGAGATTCCTGTTGGTTATACATGATAAATAAGTATTCGTCCCGAATCCTGTATTGCTTTTTTACCGTTATCCTGGCTACTGCAAGCATGCATTCTAATTTTGTAAAAATATTTATCCTGAATTGCTTTTTGTTTTCCCGTTATCATGGCTGCTGCAGGTATGCATTCCGATATAGTATAACCGTTCTATCACCGTCATTATAACCGTCCCCGCCAGAGCCGTCATCTAATATTACGGTAACCGCCTTCGCTTTACTGGATAGACGTTAGAGACGCTTAGCTGCACTTTCAGTTTGTAAAACATACCTAAGGTAGTTTTACAGCATGTATAGTATATATATATAAATAGTGTATATGGTATTTTTATTGCTTCGTTGCGTTAGTAGGGAACTGCGAGTTTGAGTGTTCATTCCGACGTGTGAACTCTTGGAATTTACTTTCTTCACTTGAAGCTACTCGAGGTAAATGGACTCTAAGCCACCTAAAATATACCCAGGCTGGCGCCAAACAACGCCAATTGGAATGAAAGGATATGCTTGAATACGTTTTCCGACCGAAAAATAAAAAGCTTTTATAGTATTGATACTGTAACTTAAGCCGTCACTTTAAGGAAATGCTTCTTGCCCCTTAGTGTAGGATTGATCGGATTCCAGTCATGATGTCTCTGTTAAATAACATGATGGGCGCTTAAGGTGGATATATGCCGCTTTAGAGAATAAAATGTTGATTGATGTTGAAAAGCGTTGCAAAGTTGAGCTGAGTACCATCAGTAGTTTATAATTCTTGCACTAGCCCTGTCTTGTGGAGATGCAGGTATAAATATTTACTTAGAATGAGTCGTCATGAACTCTAGAACACATTTACGGTACTTGATCGTTTACGTATAGAAAGATTGGGATTCATGCTACCTGACACTCAAGTACATTTCGGTGAAGAGCTACGTAACAATTAAATTTTCAGGGACCAATTTACGCTCTGTGTTCCTACTTTATCCCCCCAACCCGCTGATTTTATCCTTTGAATAGCACGACAAAGAAGATACAAAAACAAAATTTAAATAAACAGAAGGTTAGCAAAGCGATCGAGGTTAAGGTATGTCTGGTAGGCCACCAAAACGTTCGGTTGAGCAAAATGGTTGGTTCTTTTGGTCCATAAGAAAGCATAGATGAACCATGCGTGTACATTAGGGGAGCTCATGCTTCTCTTTCTTTCTTTCTCCTTTTTATGGACTCTATCTTTCTAGAGATAATTTACCCAGCTCGAGATTCGTCTCGTGCTTAGGCAGAGCATCGACGGCCGTTCGGTGGTGCGTTAGATATCCTCGACTTTGAACCTCTACTCTACTAAATCCTCACAATATTCACTGAGAATTCTTTATCATTAATTTGGGTTGATTTTTTATTATCTTTGGCACTGATAAAGGTTTTCCTCGGGAAACTACTACTGGTTTTGAATATAACCGTTTTCTCTCAGCCCACCGGTACGATTAAGGAACTGTTACAAAACACACGACCTTACGTATTCAATCACCTGCTCATATAAACAAAACCCCAACCAACGTTTTAGGAATCACTCCTCACGCCGAAAAAACGAGCGTTTTGATCACCCACTGTTTTCCTTCACTTTCACTCACTCTGTCGCACATACCATAGAGTATAGGGTGATTAGATGGTCAAAGGCCCAAAATACGGGCACATCATCTAACGTTTTTTTGCTCGTTTTTATACCACTCCACTTTACGATATCTTTTACTCATTTTGATTTTTTTACAATTTTTTACAGCTAATCTAAACAATTTTCTTTGAAAAGAAGTCACAATACAAACACATATTCGCGTCCTCGTAGCTCGAGCATTGCTGGAGAGCCTGTTGTTTTGAACAGTTTCCTGACATTGCCTTATAATGTTATACTTAATTTATTTTTGCTTTTGCTTAGCTTAATATTATCTACAGACACTTTAAGCCTTGTTCTAATTACCTAATTTCTATATTTGTTTTTACAGGAAAAGAGCTTTTCAAAAAACCTGTTTTATGTTAGACTAGGACCGTAACCACTGGTCTATTCGTGAACTTCAAATAATTAAGATTAAGTATTGTATATTAAGTGATGTATTAGGTAACTATACTTGGCTAAGTCTAATTAATAGAGTCAAAATATTATATGATAAATGAAATTATTGGAAAGACAATGGAACTCATCCAAATATCCAGATTTGTCAGCAGGTATTTTATTAATTCACTTGTAGTATCATATCACTAAAAGTATCGATTAAAAGTATCGATATCGAAAGAAATGTAATCAATACTAAAAAGTATCGATACATTTTCTGTGTCCCTAATAATATCCCCTTTTAATTTTTTATAACTTATGTAATTCTCCATCACATATATTAATTCTTTTATTAAACTAGATTTTGTTGCTAAGTTGGGAATGTAGAATTTTTGGCACAATGACACTACTCAGTATATATCACCACTACACCAAACACTTTATTTTTGCACTCGACGAGCGTTTCGCTAACCATGGACCACCTTCATCAGGAGCGATGATTGACTAGTCAATCATCAATCCTGATGAAGCTAATATGGTTAGCGAAACGCGCAAAAATAAAATGTTTGGTGTAGTGGTGATATATACTGAGTAGTAGATTATGTTGGATGCAATATCTCGAATATTTAATGAAACCAAAAGTAAATTAGTAAAACATTGTTATATATATTTTAGAATATTTCTAAAAGAAAATAAATCAATCAAATCTAAGATATTTTGGAACTGACTTAGATTTGTATCACCACCCCTCCTTTAAATCTTTCAATTTCAAATTAAATGGTCTGACTAAATACTTTTAAAAACCATTAACTCAGGAATGCAATTTTCGTTTACTAAATCAGGTTATCTTCAATTTGCTTTTCTTGTCGAGGCATTATATTTTATTATTCTGAATTCCTAAACAGCAAACCGAAACGTCAGTATAATATGATGCTTACTTAACCCTATAAAGTGCTTACTCATCCCAGGAGTAAACATTTCCAACAATAATCCATTTTATAGCTTCTTAAGTGAAAATGATAATATTAATAGATTTAAGGGTTATTTTCCGTTAGCTCATGAAAACTGAACTAATAATGCTGAAATATTTTAATAGATATGCTAATGATGATATAATAAAAAATTATAATAAAATTTTGGTAAAATCGACTAGAAACATCAGTGTAAAGCTCCCTAATTCATTTGCAAAAATATTGTCCCTACCAAGTACTGGAACTTTGTTACATTTAGCTTATTCAGTGCTTAAAATATGTGAATTTTTTTAGTACTCTATGAAATGAAGATTTTACGTTTATTAGCAACGCTACAGGAATGGCAGAAAATTTTATAAAAATTATTAAGATTCTAGTATGAAGTAGTAACTTGGTTTTTCATTAACTAAAAAAAAAGTTCAATACAAAATACGAAAAAGAATGAATTATATGAACAATTTACACGATAATATTTAATATAAGAATAGTTAATTTGTGGTTCTTCCAAAATTTTGAGATGTTATTATGAAGTTACGTACATCTTGAATTTTTAAAAATTCGATATTTTTTATGGATTTTTATTATCTATACTTCTAAGAAAAAAAAATTAAGAAAATTCCATTCCATTAGAAAGTTATGGCATTAAATGTGACCTGGCGTTGGATTGGGATCGCTAGCTGTCTTCAGACACTGTCTGCAATATTAGTCAGTTTTTTATATGTTTTACCTTTTTTTATCTTAATAAGTACTTTTTCTACAAGATGTCGAGAGGTTTTTTAAATTTTTCTAGTAGATAATTTTTTATAAATAATTAAAAATAAATTTTTTGGTCGAAAATTGTATACTAAAGTTTGAAACACTGTTAATATTTTCTTTTTAAAATTTTTAACTACTACATTATTTTAGACGATTGATTTTTATTTTCGCAGTTTGGATTATTTTTTGTGAAGTTATACACAGACAAGGAGGCGCCATTGTTTTCTTCAGGGGTCCATTTAACCAGATAAAAAATAAACATTTAAAACTTATTTAGAAAGATATTTTTTCTTATAATTTAAAGTTCAATAAAAGTATATAATCGCCATTCTTTTGTATTATTCACTTAATAATCTTTAAAATATTTTTAGTGATCCGTTTGGAACAATTATAAGATCACTTCGGTGTATGTCCGTCTGCCTGTCTGGCACACTCGATTTTCTCCGAAACTATTTGTCATAGAATGTTGAAATTTGGCACTAATATATGAATTGATGGTCTCATCAGAGCCGTATAGCTCTGAAAGTTAAATTTTGATTGATTTTTTATAAATAATTGCGCACACTTTTCTTTGTTTTATTTTTAAAAAATCGCGAAAAATCGCTATCCCCCCCTTATCTCGAAAAGTACTGATCAAAAAATTTTGAAAAAATTCCGGAATACAGGGTGTAGATTGAACGAGAATTATCACGAGTGCATTACCTTTAATAATTTATCTGGTATAAAAAAAAATCAAAAATTTCAAGGTCATCAGTTTTCAATAAAGATCGGAAAAAAAGTTTGTTGAAACCTCATTTGGAGTGTGTTTGGTGAAGTCATTGATCATTTTATACCTCCGTAACAATTTTTTTTTTTTTAAAGCAATCAACGTACGGAACACTACATGCGCAGGTCTGACTTGAACTTGGCCGGTTTTTTAACCTGATTTTTTTTTAAATATACATACTTTTTTCAGCGCCCAGGTGTATGTAATCCGTTATATGACTACCTACCGCTTCTTACTCTAAAACAACACGGCTTTTTGAGGCGACGGTTAACTACCATCAATTTGGCATGATTTCATAATTTTGTTATTGACAATACAATCAACCTGATGTGGTTTTCACCGATTTCTCTAAAGCTTTTGACAAAATAGATCACAGGATTATTCTGGCCAAGCTTAGACCGTTCGTCCTATCTGATGCAGCGATCCCAATAGGTTCACTATAATGTCTTATTCTTTTGGAGTTTCATTTGGAGTACCTCAGGGTTCAAACCTGTAGTCCCTAATTTGTTTAATATTATAATTGACATCTATAAAGTTGTAGATGTCAATTATCAAATATTTGCAGAAGGCTTAAAGCTCTACTTACCGGTGGAGAGACTTGAGGATTGCAAAAAATTACAAAACGCTCTTAATGGAGTTTATAATTTGGGTATGGCCAATAAACTGATGCTCAACATTCAATGATGTCATTTACTAAAAAATTATGTCCTTTGGTGTATGATTGTTGTATAGACGTATCGCTCTAGTTAAAGTAGAAAATACACCTGATTTCGAGATTCTATTTGACCCTAAGCTAAGTTTAAGTGTTCACATACACAAAATAACAGCTGAAGCTACACAAATATTGAGATTAATCTTGATAAATTTTTAGTCGTTTAAGAACATAGATGTACTTAAAATCTTGTTTACATTCTTAATGAGAAGCAAATTGGAGTATGGTACCTTAACATGGTCACCAATTTATAGTAAATGTATATTGCAAAATTTTTAAAATATATATCTTGAAAAGGGATGTGGTTTACCTATATACAGGAATATACAATGCAGTATTATTGCAGCGGTTTAATTTTGATAGCTTTAAGAGAGCAGAGAATTTCATTAAACAGCATTTTTGTGTAAAATTGTGAATGGTAGTGTTGCTTGCTCTGTTGAATGGAACTCAGGGTTGTTATTGGGATCTTACCTACTTAATACGATATCTCACGGCTTTTTAGGAATTAAAATTGAGGTGCAGTTTTAAATCCATCATAAGCGTCTATGTAATTTAATGTTAAAAATTTTTTTAAAAATGGACACCAAAATTTTTGCTTTTCATGAAAAATCAAAAAAAAAAAGACTGTGTTTACAATTGTGAAAGTCTCCTGCAAAAGGATTTAAATGTAGTTTTTCAAAAGCAAGTGAAGGTTATGTAAATATAACTAATGCATTTGGGCTAGTGGAAAAAGTTGTCAGACTAAAAGTGTGGAAAAAAGTTCTCCAAATTGAATGAAAAATACCAATTAATGCTAATTAAAACATTTTAAAAAATACGATTTGTTTTTTTTTTTGTAATTTGTGTAAGTATGTGAAAACAAAAATTCCTTATTAGAAAAATCTTTCAGATTTTATTTTGATAAAATACTCTCTCAATTATTTTGTATTCATTCAAAGTCATAAACAGTTAATAAATATTAACCTCCGAAGTGATCTGGCATTTGATTTGAAACCAGTTGAAATTTATCGAATGATTCCAATGCCTCTTAACGTTTCACTTTCCAGATACATTTGATATCAGCGATGTAGCTTGTTGCTACAGTCATTGCGAAAAATTAATTTTAATAAATTGGAATGAAAATATTAGACATTTAGAGGTTAGAATCTTACTGGTAATAATACAAAAGAGTTGCGGATTTACAATAGCATTTCAGACATAAAATTTCCCCTGTTCTACTGTTGAATGTGCCATTTCGTTATGTTGGGCACGACATATATTGTCATCGATTATTCCACATCCAAGGAAAAAATTTAATTTTAAAAGTTTTTCACCGAGTATGAAATTCCTTTGGGCAGGATTTGTACTGGTCCATTTGCCAATATTGTCAAATGTTAATAATATTTTTGAAAAATACTGTCACACTCCCTGTGCTTCACACGTTACAAATTTAAATCTGCCGCCATTTTCGGCCATCTTAATAATAATCATAGTAGGCTCCGCCCATAGGTAATATCCCAATACTCAGAGATCCTGATAGATTAGGAAACTGCCAAGAGCTACTACGAAAGATGAGTTAGGATCACCAGGGTACAATATATGTCCAATTTATAACCAAATAGCACATCAATGCGAACTTAGCATGCCTCTTAAATAGTTCGTTTGCGACCTCGCGGATTCATGATAGATTTATATGCTTATACTGTGTTACTTCCCACGGTAGTGCCATATCTAAGTCTATCTTGTTTTTGTGTTTTTATTTACATTGTTAAGTATAGGCATATTAGATTTTTCGTATATATGTATATATATATATATATATATATATATATATATATATATATATACAGCAGTATTATGTTCTTGGGGTAAGCGGTCTTTCGAAAAAACTAAAAAGTTTTTGACACCTTTTTAGCTACGCCAAGTTTTCGAAAATATTTCATTTTCTTCATGGGGGTCCAATTATAGTAGATTATCAGTATGTTTGAGATTAAAAGTAAAGAATAACCCTATTTCATATGTAACATTAAAGTACTTATTGCTAAATGGTGTGTTCAAAAATTGTTCTATTACATTTTTTTTTTCATCAGAAAAAACAAGAGAAAAACTCCACATACTCATCTCTGGGAAATATAATAAACTTTTACTTCATTTTGTTAGTATGGTACGAAGAAATGTGTGGTTGTAAAGTGATTTTAATTTATAATGGATTTTTTTGTTATGTTTTCTTGTCATTTTGCTAAGGGCAGTGTGTTTCTATCTCTTAGTTAAGTTGTGGTTAATTTATATTTGAAAGTAGAATGACGTTGACATTTTGTTTGATTGTTTTAAAGTTGAAAAGATAATGAAATTCATTGGGATTATTATCAAAGAGATATGTAAGATATGTTGTAAGAATTTTCATTTTCACTGCCCATTTGTAATAGATTGAAGAAAATTAAACTCAAATCTTCAATGTCAGTTTTTTTATTGATCGAGTTCGGTCCAAGGTGAATTTCCACCATCTCTCTAAAGATTCTCCTGCCGAGATTTCTCTCTCTACATAAGATTTTGGTTTCAGCAAAATTAAATTCAAGTGAAATTTGGCTACTATGCTGGGCAAGCGCACAAGAGTTTTTCTTTAATCTGCAATCACTTTTTTGGGAAGTGATTCTGTCTTTTAGGACTCTAGATGTTTGTTCTATATAGATTTTTTCACATTGAGAGCAAGGGATGCTGTAAACTACTTCTGAAACTTTTGTGATTTCATCTTTGTCTTTTAGACAAGTTAAAATATTATTGATAGTTTTTTTGTGTTTAAAGGCAATTTTTCAATTAGGCAATTCGTTGAAAAGTTTAGTTGTTTTGGTGGAGATTTCTTATATATATATATATATATATATATATATATATATATATATATATATATATATATATATATATATATTATTATATATATATATATATATATATATATATATATATATATATATAAATATATAATAATCTCCATAAACTGTAGGTTGAGCGAAAATTATCACGAGTGCATTAAGTTTGATAATTTATCTGGTATAAAAAAAAATATTTGACCGCCAAAGTTGTGAATTGAACCAGAACTGACAGCTACTGTTTTAAGTATTAAGTAAGTGTTTATAATTTAAGAAATATTTAGGTAGTAGTAGGTAGGTTTTTAATTTTTACCACTAGATTCTATACGGAGTTAGATTGATTTATTGACTATTAGGTAGCTAAGATGATATAACTATTATACATTATTGACTAAAAAAAACGTGAAAATACATATTGGATCTTAAGATATATACATGTCACTTGGAATTTCTTGTCTTATTCTGGTTGATCTGATTAGCCTGGTGAGTCAGTATCTGACTAGACATGTTTGTAAATTGGATTCTTAATTCTTTTATTGAAAACTTATTTCAACTTCCGTAACAAAAATCTTTATTTTAAAGGCAATCTAAGGTCCGAAACACTAATTGCGTAAGTTCAACTTGCACTTGACCGGTTTTTTATTTTTTAATATTCTTATTTCTATTTTGCACTGTTTTCTGGATTTTTCAAATATGAATTTTCTAAATTTCTCTCTTTTTTACTTTACTTGTGTTAATGATTTTTATGTTGTATTTTTGGTCTTCTGTATATTATATTTTGAATCGTAATTTATTTTATTTTTGATTTAATTTATCTATTTTATTTTG
The DNA here is from genome assembly GCA_019049505.1 of Pachyrhynchus sulphureomaculatus. Classification (NCBI taxonomy): domain Eukaryota; kingdom Metazoa; phylum Arthropoda; class Insecta; order Coleoptera; family Curculionidae; genus Pachyrhynchus; species Pachyrhynchus sulphureomaculatus. The sequence goes on from CM032456.1 coordinate 152,201,960, forward strand.
TTTTATAATATTTTGTTAATATTGTTGACATGTATAAACACAATATGTAGAAAGCACATCATTTATAAACTCTGTTACTTAAAAAATACTGCATTTCGGATATAATTAAGTAAATATATATTTCCTAGCAACTGCAAACAAAGATAAAACTACCAAATATATTTTAAAGACGAAAGTTTCTATTTATTATTATTTAACCAAAATTTTGCACAGCCAAACTTTTACGGCATGTAGGATATTTTACAGTGCTTTTTAAATATATTTAATACTCAATGATTTCTCTATTTATTTATTTATATATTTAATATTTACATGGAGCAGAAGCTTTCACGGCCTTGGTTATATACGAAATCGTGGTTATAGAATTAATATTTCTTCACACACTATAAGAGGCAACAAAACCAAATAGTGAAAAAAAAAATAAACGAAACTCAACTTAAGGACATAATCAACGGATAAGCTCTCGCAAATTGCGGTAGTCAGGCCATGTCGCTCGACATACTGAGAAATGGAACATTAAAATTATAAGTTGGAGACCCTGGACGGGAAAAGGAACGATAGCACAACGACCTGAAAAGGCTAACCATATTAAACTGGTATCAAAGATGTCAGAATTTGAAAAGAGATAGAGAGGGCTTTTACCAAATCGATAAAAGACTAATTACAATTCAAATATAGTATCATAGGTTGTTTTGTAAGATATATGAAATAACTATAGCAAAAATTGGCAAAAACTATAATATTATTAAGGACTGTGAACGCACTATAAAAGGAAATTTTAATTTAAAAAAGATTAAAATTAACGATGTAATATTATCACAAAATATTTCCCCGAAATATGTACTTAGTTTGCTATATTGAGTCTAGACTGATTGGAATGCCGAATAAATTTTATGTGCCATATAATACTAAAAGAACAGAAACCCAGAAGAGAGTACCAGATATAGAAATAAAACTGCCAGCAAAAGTTCATACGACAAAAAAGAAAATTGAGATTTACGTGTTATAGAGATCCCTTATTAAAAGAAGGTTGACAAGCTCTAACTCAGAGACGTAACAAATTTAACTTAAATAAAAGATATTTCACCCTTAGTAAGACAAACTCATCTGACATGATAAATATTTTATCAGAAATAAAATCACATATTTGGTATACATGTCTCATTTACTTATGTTATCTTGTGGATTATTGTAAATAAACAATTCTAATTTGGCCATTATTTGATAATATTACTGAATAAATTCCAACCATAGAAGACCCAAAATTTGCCTCCATGATATTACGAGGGCGGCCTTTTAAGTTTTTACAAACGACCATTAGAAGGCGCTATTAAGATGTGACATTACCATTGTTGTAAAATTTGACATATGTTATTGTTAAAACAGTAGCAGCTTAGAAATTAACTAAGTAGTTTGTTTACAGTGAGCGTTCAAAAAAAAAACAGTTTTGTGAACAAATGGAAATTTCATATGAAGGGTTTCGTTGGATGATTTTTTACGATTTTACTGAAGGCCTAACTCAACAACAATGCCTCGAATCATTTCGTTCAACTTTTTTTTAATGAATCACCATCAGAAAAGACGTTTTACAATTAGTTTGCAGAATTTCGTCATGGTCGTGCTTCCGTCAGAGATGAATTTCGGGCAGACTAAAATCGGTTGTTGTTCCAAAAATAATCGATGCTGTGCGTAACATGATTGAAGAGGACCTGCATCTGACTTACCGTGAGATAGAAACATCCTTAGGCATATAAGAAACTGGAGTACATTCGATTTTGCATGCACATTTAGCTGCGAAAAAAATCTGTTCCAGATAGATTCCGCATAATTTGACCCAAACCTAAACAGGCTTGTGTCAATTGGTGTAAGGAAATGTTCAAAAAATTCGACCGAGAACATGCAGTATGCGTATACAACACCGTAACAGGAGACGAAACTTGGATATATCTGTACGAGCCGGAATCTAAGCAACAATCAACTATTTGAGTGTTGCAAGATGAACCGAATCCGACAAAAGTAGTTCGTTCGCGAGGCATTTCCAAGAAAATGATCGCTTGCTTATTTGGTTATACTGGACATGTTGCAACCATCGCTTAAAAGAATCAGAGAACAGGTAATGCTGAATGGTATAGAACAATTTGTTTGCCAGAAGTCATGGATCAAATCAAGAAAGACAACCGAAAACGTGGCATCATTCTTCATCATTACAATGCCAGTTCTCACACAGCACGTCAACAATTGATTACACAGGGGAACAGCTGTTTTGGTGTCGAGGTTTTTTGAGCTGATTCTATATCAATTTGATGTCCTGAATTCAAATAACGTATTCATTTGTACCTAGCAGCTCAAATTTTTAAGATATACAATTTTAGAGAAAAACATTGAAGAAATGAAATAGTCACTAACACTTGGAAAGCTTCTTTTCCGCGACATTCTTGAATGTTTTTTTAAACAGTCCCTTTTTAAACTCCAGCAGTAATCTGCCATCATGTGCATGTCCCATCTTCCTTGGTAGCGGTCCTCCATAACTTTAATATCTTGGTGAAATCTTTCACCTTGTTCCTCACTCATGTCTCCTAAATTTTCTGGAAAACGGTCTAAGTGGCTGTGTAAATAGTGTATTTTAATACTCATATTGCACCCTAAGGATTTGAAACTATTAAGCATCTTGTTAACCATTTCAACATAGTTTTGAGCTTTATGTTTGCCTAGAAAATTTTCTACAACTGCAACAAATGATGTCCAAGCTTCTCGTTCAACTTGATTCATTGAATTTATGAAGGCAGGATCCTTAATTAATTGTCTTATTTGTGGGCCGTCAAATATCCCTGCTTTGAGTTTTTCTGTGCTCAACTGATGCATTTTTACCCCTATATATGCAAAACAAGACCCATTCTTATCAAGAGCCTTTACAAATTGCTTCATTAAGCCCAACTTTATATGTAACGGAGGAAGTATGATTTTTTCTCTTTCAACCAAAGCGTCGTTAATGACATTCTTTTCCCCAACGTCCATGTTTTCTCTCTGAGGCCAATCTTTTCTAACCCAGTGGTGTGTTTTGTCCCTACTATCCCAGAGGCACAAGAAACACGGATATTTCGTGTAACCACTTTGCTGCCCAAGAAGAAAGTTTACCATTTTTAAGTCTACACAAATCATCCATTGATGTTCGTAATACTTTATCTTCTGCAAGACCAAAGCTATGGTATTATATTCTTCTTTCAGTTTCGTTGAGTGAGCTAGTGGTATTGAACCATATTTATTCCCATTATGTAGAACGACACATTTTAAACTTCGCTTTGAACTGTCAATAAATAGGCGCCAATCATCTGGAATATATTCAGAAAGTCCCATTTCTTTCATGAGTCCCCTAATTTCGTGACAGAATACAAGATTGTCTTCTTAAGAAAAGAATGGTAGCAGATCTTTTTCTCTTGTACGGTAAAAGGTAATTTTGGTTCCTTGTTCCAGTAAATTTTTGTCGTTCAACCTAGAAGCCAGTACTTCAGAAGCTTTTTTCGATAAATTGAGATCCCTGGTGAGATCATTTAATTCATTTTGATTGAAGCGTTGAGGAACTGATGACGTCCCCTCATAGTCACTGTTAGTTTCATTAGCATCAGAACTTTTATTAGCATCAGAAGAGCGAACAGAGGGAAAATATTCGTCATCAGAGATATGTGGTAGCTGATGAAATGTTGGAATCGGTATTCCATCTGAGTGCGGGATAGGGCGTATTGCCGAGTCTAAATTGGGATAAGTCCACTTACTGCGGTTATTTCGATTGATTCCATTAGTATTTACTAAACAGAAATAACAATCATTGAAGTGGTTTTTTGGTTCTCTCCAAACCATAGGTACGCCGAATTTTAGACATTTTCTTTTCCCGGTAGTCCACTGCCGTAAATGCTTTGTACAAGTTTTACATACGAGATGCGGGGCCCACGTTTTGTCCTGATCACCAAGCTTAACTCCAAAGTATCCAAGATACGCTCGCTTTACAAAGTCAGTAATAGTTTGTCTATTTTGTTGAAACATGTATTCTCCGCATATATAGCAAAACACATCAGGTTGATTTACACAACTTCTTCTTAAACTGGAACCTGAACTCATTTTAATTCTGTTCAATAACACAAAAAAACACTCTTTTTCTTAACATAAAATAACACGCCGAATTCGATCTACTCTCATTAGTAAGAACGCACAAACTGACGAGACTTACCCGAGTTAGGTGATTAAAAGGGTCAGTTCAGGTACCTGATAGGCAATGGTTCCACTATTTATAGATTTAACTGGAATTTACTCAATTACAGACTGACAATAAAACCATTGTACCTACATTAATGAATATATAATACTTTTAGAACTCTCATAAATGAATATACTGAATAAAAACTACATTGGTAGATAAGTTGATGTATCTAAAAAAGTAGAGCTGATAGAGAAAAACGGATTGCATGTATAGATTTAGCGTCCCAAATATAGTTAAAATCAGCTCTAAAATCCCAGGCACCAAAACAAAAATATTTTTTTGTTGCCCTGTGTTATTTGATGGAAAAAAACATAGAATTAATCTCTCATTTCCAGTATTCACATGATTTATCGTCTAACGACTTCTTTTTGTTGCCGAATATCAAAAAAAATGCTTATAGAGCGATTTTCATTACCTAAAGAATCGTGTTTTTGAGGTACAAACCTCAGAGTAGAAAAAATTTTTTCGAGAATTGGTTCGAACGCATGCAAAAGTATATAAATCTTGAAGGCCAATATTTTCAAAAACAATAAAACGATTTGTACCAAAATGTTTTCCTTTTTTTATTATTTTTGTAAAAACTTAAAAAGTAGTCCTCATAACATACCACTTAATTCGAATACGACAAGGGAAATTGCTCGATGCTCAAAAATAGATTTTTGATAAAGAGTAGTCTAAACAAAATAAAATAAAAAGGACTTTAAGAACTTTTTTCTTGGATGTGATTATAAGTAAAAGCTTAAAATTCAAAAGCTTTAAGCAAACCAGTGCGATATGTGCCATAGATAACAAGTCAACATGTCTAAAGAAATGTATCTTTTATATTATTCTTTTTAGTGTTCCGTACGGAACACTTATAAGATCACTTCGGTGTCTGTCCGTCTGTCTGTCCGTCTATCACACCCGATTTTCTCCGAAACTATTTGTCATAGAAACTTGAAATTTGGTAGTAATATAGGAATTGATGGCCTCATCAGAGCCACGTAGTTTTGAAAGTTAAATTTTGACTTAAGGGGTTAGTTTTGGGAGGTGAAATCGGAAGTGAAAAAAAAAATTTTTTACTAGGTAATCGAGTGTGGTGTCGAATGAAAGCTTGTGAAAACACGAATAAAAAATATATATATAATATAATACTTGCGCGCATTTTTCTTTGTATTATTTTAAAAAATCGCGAAAAATCGCTGTCCACGCGCCTTATCTCGAAAAGTACTTATCAAAAAATTTTGAAAAAATTCTGGAATATTCTCCACGGGGTGTAGATTGAACGAAAATTATCACGAGTGCATTAACTGTAATAATTTATCTGGTATATAAAAAAAAACAGAAATTTCAAGGTCATCAATTTTCAGTAAAGATTGGAAATAAACTTTGTTGAAAACTTATTTGGAGTGTGTTTTGTGAAGTCACTGATCATTTTATATCACCGTAACATAAATTTTGACTTAAGGGATTCGTTTTGAGGGGTGAAATCGGAAGTTTTTTTACTAGGTCATCGAGTGTGGTGTCAAATGAAAGCTTGTGAAAACATGAGTAAAAAAATATATATATAATGTAATACTTGCGTACACTTTTCTTCGTATTACTTTTAAAAAAATCGTGAAAAATCGCTGTCCCCTACCTTATCTCGAGAAGTACTGATCAAAAAATTTTGAAAAAATCCTGGAATATTCCCCACGGGGTATAGATTGAACGAAAATTATCATTACCTTTAATAATTTATCTGGTATAGAAAAAAAAACAAAATTTCAAGGTCACCAGTTTTCAGTAAAGACTGGAAAGAAACTTTGTTGAAAACTCATTTGGGGTGTGTTTTGTGAAGTCACTGATCATTTTATACCACCCTAACAAAATTTTTTATTTTAAAAACAATCAACGTACGGAACATTAATTGTGCAAGTTCAACTTGCACTTGACTGGTTTTATTTTTTAATATTAATTGATTATTAACTTAAATATAACGTTAGACTTAGCACTTACCAACCTCGGAAAAAAATTTTATATTTGAATGTTGTTGATTAAGGTGGTTCAAAAAGAATTTAGGTTTTCTTCACCATTTGACTAAATAACAAATGTATCGTCAATACCTCTGAAAGAAAATTATGGTTTTAGAGAAACCGAGCTCATGAAACTACGGAAGATACTGAAGAACCCATGGATGCTCCTGAAGTTTGTTCATCAAATATTTCTTTCAAAATGAAATATGTAGGCGACAGACATACTTTTTTTAAAATTATGAAAGATTAATCCATTATTATGTCCAGATATGCCTGATATTAAAGAAACTGAATCGAGAGCAAATATGCAGTTTTTTTTTTGTTTTTTGTCCGTTGTAGTCACTATATACCCTTCTTCTCTTAATTTTACGGATATTAAATCTCTTCTTTGTTGCCGTGGTTTAACTTTTACGGTTACTCTGCCTCCCTGGGGAGTACGCAGGGCGATCCTTCCAAATAGGGATAAGATTCACTAAAAGAGATCTCTGTACCAGGGTTAACAGTTATCCCGCTAGTATTGATCTTTTTTAGAGTTACTGCTAAACATCTAATAGTGGTATTAGCACTCTATATTTTACAGATACTGGTATTCATCTAAGAGCAGAATTAGTAACTATTTTCATGTGCACTTATAAAGGTATTAAATTTTACTTTATCTGTGCGCTTTGCTCTCGAATTAGAAGTGTCGGTGGTTTTACACCGGATGGCGATGAAGTTTATTGATTGACTTTGTTGCATATGTTTCTTAAATCTCTTCTGATACTACTGTGTGTTTGCGAATGCTTCTTTACTTAGGCTAGCTGATGAGCTCTGATATGGAGCGAAACATGCACTTTCTAGTTGGTATCTCCTAAATGGCAAGTACAAGTATGTCCATATTTTTGGTCGCCCGTATTTTTAATGCAAGAGCAAAGATGCTGTATCTTTTCCTTTTTTATCCTTCCAAAAATTCATAAGGCCAATAATATACCACTACTCCCAATTGCCAGTGGAAACAAAACAAGGAAAATAAAACAAATCACATTAAAGTTATTATTATGTATGTTGGTACATATACGAGTATAAATGAAAACATTAAAATACATAGTTTAAACAATAAAATCAGTAATTTTCGTTTGTACAATTTTACTTGAAAAAGAAATAGTGTTCATATAATTGTCAAGGTTTCAAAAACCACTCCATATATCTTCAGGAACTTCGCAGGGAGTGGAAGTTCGTTATAAACCGACACAAAACATCATATATATATATATATATATATATATATATATATATATATATATATATATATATATATATATATATATATATGATGGCAACTGACAATGGACCTGCCAAAAGTGTTGTGCCGGCGAGTAAGCCGACACCCACCAAGGCGGGAAAATCAAGGCAACGCATGAGTTATACTACAGGAACAAACGAACACACCATGCGTTGCTTTGATAAAAGCACAAGTCCTGACAAAGAAACCACTGAGAAGGGAATCACTCGCCGCCTAGACCTACCACCATCAATCCCAAACGCAACCGACGAAGTATTTAATCAAGAACTCCTGCAACGACAAAGAAATCCCAACAGCACAAAACCAAAATTCAAACGGCAAATAAGAATAGAAAACCAAATCAACAACATCAGGAGATATCTAGGACACCTTACCCAGTTTATCAACGGGAACGTGTCCAAACGAGTCATGCAGAGTATAAACAAGATCAAGTCCGGGTCTCCCAACAGAAAACTGCCAGAAATCCTGGATACTCTGAAACAAAAATTATCCGTGTATGCCGCAAGACTTCGTAGATACAAAGAACCAAACAAGAGGAAAGATACCAACAACCTCTTCCGAAGAAGCCAAACACAGTTCTACCGGAAAACTATGCCCAGCAAACAGACGGCAGTGACCGAACCACCAAACAAACAAGATTTCACAGATCATTGGAAAAGTATCTGGTCAGAACCCAAACTACCCAATAATAACACCCCCTGGACCAAAGCCAAAGAAGGCAAAGATAAACATGTGACAGAACAGGAAAATTCCACATTAACTACTGTGGGACCAAAGAGCATGATGAGGCGCCTGGATGCAAGAAGTTCCGGAGGTAGAATGGCCCCCCGTTCGGATCTCCGGGTGGGGGCTGGTTCGGAGGCGTCGACTTGCAGACATCATAATTTTAAGATAGATTTTTGCAACATACGAGGTATAAACTCGAACATAAATTCAGTGCATCAACACCTGCAATCAGATAAACCTCATGTACTCGCTCTATGTGAAACCAAGGTCAGTCCATCGACCAGCACGGTCAACTATCTTTATCCTGGGTCCGACTTCTATTCCCGATTTAGGCGTAACTTTGGAATCTGTCTTTTTGTCAGAAGCGACCTCTTTTGTCAATGAGAAGAAGCTCTGGAGCCCCCAAACTTTGATATTATGTGGTTAAAAATAACGACTCGACAAACCACAAGGTTCCTCTGTATCCTGTATCGACCACCAAGTGATACCAATTTTCGAACACTTTTCGCTTCTCTTGCAGACACCATCGATCATTTACAAAGTAACTATCCAAGTGCCGAAATTGCCATCCTGGGCGACTTTAATGTCCACAATATCAACTGGCTCAAATATTCAAATACTACCGACGAACAAGGTCGTGAAGCTGAATCATTCTCAATCAGTTATGGCTTAACTCAGCTTATTGACGAACCAACACGGATCCCTGATCGAGACGGGGAGTTCGCCAGTCTTCTTGATCTGTTTTTAACCACCAATCCGGAGATTTACACAGTCAGCGTAAATCCGCCGTTAGGTTCTTCCGACCATAAACTGCTTTCGACATCGAGTATCCTGCCAATCAGTGACAGAGAAGCGCCTAGGCCCGCGCAAGATTTGGCACTACAAATCTGCTAAATGGGAAGATCTCATGGAATACTTTCGAACTTTCCCTTGGATGGACGTTTGTTTTCGATCCGATAACCCATCTGACTGCGCCAGGGAGGTCTCCGATGTTATTTTGGCTGGTATGGAAGCTTACATCCCTTTTTCGAAGAAATGCTCCTCCAACGGCAAGCCTTGGTTCGACAGAAAATGCAAAGAAGCTGTTGCTTCTAAACATATTGCCTACCGACAATGGCGTGAAAATCCTAACACCTTAAATCGAAACATCTTTGTTCATGCCCGGAACAGATGCAAGGGAATTATCGACGAAACCAAGGAGGCACACAATCAACGAATTAGAAACAAACTTCTCGCTTGTCCCAACAATTCCAGGTCCTTTTGGGCAGTCGCTAAGGCAGTTAGTCAAAATTTTACCAAATCCACCATACCACCACTCACACGGCCAGATAATTCCATTGCAACCACACCTGTTGAGAGAGCGAACTTGTTGGCTAAACTCTTTGCTTCACATTCTACTGTCGATTTCCAAGGAAAAAACACCACCTACTATTCCCATATTGCAGTCAAGGATGCCCGATGTTGTCTTCAGACAGCGCATCATAAAGCGTATTTTAATGAAGCTAGACACCAGAAGGCTTCTGGCGCTGACGGAATACCTGCCATAGTTCTCAAAAACTGTGCAAGGGAACTAACACCAGTTTTCTGTAGACTTTTTAACCTATCCTACAGAAAGGGAATATTTCCGTCCTGCTGGAAATGTGCCACGGTCCAGCCGATACCTAAAAAAGGTAAGAAGACCTTGGCAAATAACTACCGACCAGTTGCACTGCTTTCAATAATATCGAAAGTCATGGAAAAGGTTATCAATGAGCATCTTCTAAAATATCTTGAACGATTCAATATTATTAGCGATCACCAATATGGTTTTCGTAAACATAGATCAACAGGAGATCTTCTGACTTATGTAACACATGTTTGGAACAACGCAATTGAACACTTTGGAGAATCTCGAGCGGTTGCTCTTGACATATCCAAGGCATTCAACCGTGTTTGGCATGATGGACTGTTGGCTAAGTTGCGCTCTTATGGTATGTCTGAAAGATTCTGTTTGTGGCTCTCATGTTTCCTCAGAGAGCGTTCTTTACGAGTGGCGGTCGACGGATTTCTTTCTAACACCCTCACTATCAATGCCGGTGTGCCCCAGGGCTTCATACTGTCTCCTACTCTTTTTCTCATTTACATTAACGATCTGCTGGAAAAGACCGGGAATCCAATCTATAGCTTTGCAGATGACAGTACGCTTGTCTCTTCATTCACCTTGAACGCTCGGACATCGGCTGCTCAGGCGAATATCCGCAGACAGCAGGAGGTCGTTCAACTTAACAAAGACCTGGAAGAAATTCTATCTTGGGGTGACAGTAACCAAGTGGAATTTAACGCTACAAAAACCCAAGCGGCAGTTTTTTCTAAAAAATTTAACGTTGCTGAACCCGACATAGTTATGTCGGGGCACTCCATTCCCCTAGCATCGTCGCTCAATTTGTTGGGCGTTAGTTTGGGAGCAAATATGTCTTGGCATGAACATGTTGCAGGTATAGCAAGGAGAGCTTCTCAAAAGTTGGGAATATTATTTAGAACCAGAAAGCTTTACACCCCACAGCAACTGTTAATTCTTTACAAAGCCCAAATTCGACCAACTATGGAATACTGCTCCCACGTTTGGGGCTCCGCTCCCAAACATACACTGCATTTGTTGGATTCTGTTCAGAGAAGAGCGGTCCGTCTGATTGGGGACCCGGAATTGACCGGCGGCCTTGATTCGCTGGAACATCGAAGAACGGTTGGCGACTTGAGTCTGTTCTACAAGTATTTTCATGGAAAGTGTTCGAAGGATGTAGCCCGTTTAATTCCTCCCAAAGCGGTGCATGTTAGAAATACACGTCGCGCTGGTGCTTCGCATCCGTATGAGGTTCAGCTTGTTACTCCGCGTACGACGCTTTTCAAGCAATCTTTTATATGGAGAACGTCATCCCTTTGGAATAATTTGCCCAGCGCTGTGTTTCCCACCGAGTACAATTTACAGCGATTCAAGAACAACGTGAATCGCTTTTTCCGAATTAGCTACCAAATTTCTCTATAAGATTCGAATTAAAATTATTCTTAAGACCTAATAACAAAATCGTTGAAATTATGTAATAATGAAAAAAAAATAAACTGAGACACTAGTAGCAAAATTAATGATGCAACTGGGGCACTAGTAGCGTGTGTTGCCTCCTCTACTTCGGATGACAGCGTTTATGCGCCTAGGCATGCTTCTAATTAAATTTTGGATAAAATCTTGAGGAATTTGCTCCCATTTTGTGATAACTGCATTTTCAAGTTCCCTCAGGTTTCTAGGTGCAGGTATATGACGTTTCTCATTTTTCTTAAGGTGATCCCATACATGTTCTATCGGATTCAGATCCGGGCTTTTTGGTGGCCATTGCATAATCGGTATATCAACTTGCCACTAGTCACGTGAGGTCGAGCGTTGTCTTGCATAAACAGGAAATTGGGCCCCACAAAATGACCGAAAGGCATCACATGTTCTATTACAATATCCTCAAGATAGTAGTCAGCATGCATGGATCTCGTACGGACAGGAACTAACTCTGTGCGAGCATCAAAGCAGATGCCACCCCAGAACATAACAGAGCCACCGCCGAATTGAATCCTTGCAGAGATATTGCAAGGAGCAAACCTCTCTCCTGGTCTTCGCCATACTCGCTCACGACCATCTGGATGTTTTAGACTAACCTAGTTTCATCTGTAAAGAAAACTTGTTTCCAATCATCCACAGACCAGTTTTCGTGATTTCGAGCAAAACGTAACCTGGCAACTCTGTTCTCTCTAGTAAGCAAGGGCGCAGTGGCTAGTCTCCTACTGTTTAATCCAGCTTCATTTAACCGTCTTCTAACTGTTTTAGAGGAAATTCTGACATTGCGAACAGCTTCGAGTTCGTTTCTTATTATAGAACTAGTGCCAGTCCTGTTTCTTAAAGCATATTGTCTTATAAAACGTTCATCTAGGTCGCTAGTGCATCGTTTTCGCCCTTGCCTAGCCTTCTAGAATAAGTTCCTACTTCATTCAAGCGTCTTACCATACGACTTATTGTGGAACGATGTTTGCCTAACAAATTGGCGACATAACTCTGACAATATCCCTCGTCCAATAAAACTGAGGCTCGCACTACCTCGTGTTCAGTTAAATTCCTTGTTCGATTCATTTTTCTAATTGCTTATCTTCTAAAAAAATTCTTTAAAACTGTAAATCTAAACGAATTGTTTTAATTTCTGTCATGAACAACGAAACAAAATATGCATAGCCTACTATTCAAATACTCGATAAACTTTAAAACTGACATAAGAAAATGATAAATTAATTTTCAGATTGTTGCGTTAATTTTGTCCAGGAGTTTATATATATATATATATATATATATATATATATATATATATATATATATATATATAGAGTGGTACATTGGCCGTGTGAATTTTGGGAAGTTTGTTAAATGGAGGTATCTTCAAGTTGCTCGGTTAGGAAGATTTCTTTTTTTTTTAAATTAAGGTTATCACTGGTTTTTGATCTTATTTTCTCAACATATTTGTTCTTGTCCATTACTCCTGTCGCGTTTCTTTTATCATCTGAAATAACCAGTATCGATTCATTTTTGTTTAGTTCTTTTAAAGTAAAGTCTTGCCTTGGTGGTTTGGCACATTTATTAATTTTAGTTGTCTCAAAGTGTTTGATATCGGCCTGATCAGATGGTAGTTTCCTCAATGACACTTCAACATTAGAGATTATTTCTGCGACTAGAGTGTTCTTAGGCGAAATAGTAAAATTTCTTCTGATTCCGCAACATTTTAGGCACAAACTTCAGGAGCATCCGTCCACACTTTCCTGTAGTGGTGAATATTTTGATGAGAGCCTCTGAAAGGAGGTCAGCTTAGCTACCAAAATTTTCCTGCGAACTTATTGTTTCATATTTATTATGTGCCTGCACGGTAAAGAAAATCTGAATACCTTTTTAAATTACCACAATCAATAACATCAAATATAAACTTTACAATGGAACTGAACTGAGTATTTCGTTTCCTACGTTGTTAATTAATGTACTGGTTGCATTTGTTGTGCTACGAATATATTGTTTTCCGAGCAGGCGCTTTGTCTTATTTTCGTTGGCATTATCATGTTATGATGAAATAACTTTCACCCAGTTTACAACTTCTAAGTAGAATAAACCATGTTTGGATCTATTCTACATATTAATACTGTTCCAATATCTGAGATGACTTGAGCCTAGTTATATTTGTTCAGCATTAACCAAACTTATATTGTTAAACATTTAAAATTTTAAAATTAAGCTAAATAACAGGAAATATTTTTTATTTCTCAAAAGTTGGTAACTTTTACGTTTAACAATAATCCGATTTAAAGAAAAGAACCAGTTATACATCCCCGTCAGCTCGAGAGAACTTAATACATATCACTTAGTGGATTAGAAGCGTCGAAATTTGAAGGATTTAAAAAGTTATTTTTGGCTCTATAGAAAGGAAATGCCAACAAGAGCTTTCTTTAAAACACTGAGTAATTTTCGTACCTGTTCTTAGTAAATATCTTAATCCTATTTAACTTTTAAAGTTGTATCATGATGTTTTACATACATTTTTGGTGTTTTAAATTATCTCCGATTAATTTATTATTCAGTGTACTAGAATTAAAAGTGACATAAAAATAATTAAAGTAAAAAAAATACTAATAAATTGTGAAGACGTGCATTACAGATGTAAATGCTTACCGAATATTCTTACTAACGTATAAGGCCCAAATCCTCTAAGTAAACTAATAGATATTTTACTCCAGTGGACATCGGTGATGACTAACCTGAACTAACCTCAAAATTCTCCATATTTTTTTAGTAGCTAGTGCAAAATGTACATGGAATTTTTGAAATCTAGTTTTTCTGTCGTTTGCTTTTTGTTTTTGTACATATAAAGCAATTTAGTACAGTTCAAAATGTTGCAGACCTTTCAACCTGACCAATGATAGGAATTCTATAGAAACTGACAAAGGAGACGAATTTAGGACAAACATGCATGGAAAAGTGATACCACTTAAAATACCACTAATAATTTTTGTGGACAAGCAAGACTAATTCCATCGAATAACTCGTCCACAAAAGATGCAAAAATACATTTAAAGATTCCTAAAGAGATGTCAAATCCATATTAAATATTGCTCTCGAGCACTTCTATCATATTTTTTTTTAAATAGAATAACCTGCGAATTGGGTGATATTTAGGACCAGCGGTGCCATAATAAAATGAATGTATTCGAAAGAAATACTTAAGATTAATAATCACTCTTCATATTAACATTATTAAATAGTTGTTAAGTAATTGCAAGAGAACCATTAATACAGGTATATTTATATTAATATTACCACTACTAGCCTTTCAACTCTTATTATTGTTACAACCTGATGTATCAATGCGATGGCCTAATATTATGCGCCCACTGTGTATAATTTTTTTGAAAGTATAGTATTCCATTTATATCGCAATATGTATATATATATATATATATATATATATATATATATATATATATATATATATATATATATATATATATATATATATATATCCCTATTACTCAACAATCAATTTATTACCATCATAGTGTATGGTATAACAAATGTAGTTTATAACCTCACACAGCTTGTTACGATTTTATTACCTGTAGAATATTCATTAATTTTATTAATATTTCGAATTTTTTAAATTTAAAATTTAGTTCTATGCCGTTACGACAATGTTAAACAAAATCATTCTCCGGTCCGGTAAATTCCTAAATATTGTAGTATCAGAAAGGCAAGACTGGATTAAAGGAACCATCTTTCTTAAGAGAATACTTAGGTACAGAGATGGATATAAGCAAGAACCTGGAGCAGGGTTATAATGCCCCCAGATAGAGCCGATATGCCTTAGTATTCCGAGCGCAAATCTAGTCTATTCTGCATAGTGGCTGAGAAATGACCGGAAATATGTTCGGAAAATAGAGTCGCCCTGTTGTCTTTGAGACAGGTCAAGGTAAGTTACAAATAGTAAACTCTGTCGAACGATAAATTCGTCAGAGACTAGAATGGAGTACGAGGGTTAAGAGAGTCAAAGAATCTCACAAGAAGACCTAAGTCTGAGTATACCAGGCTTCTGCTGAAATTAAACGGGAAAGACTTGAAGACCATGACAGGAATCCTTATAGGACTCTACTAGATGAATAAGCACTTAGACCGCATGTGAATCAAAGATGAAAATGATGCCTGGCAGAAAAGAAAACTGTTTTTCATCCAATTATCTAGCCAAGGATCCCGTATTATTTTGGATCAGGAATGCATTATGAGAATTCAGTTTAGAAAGCTGCAGTCCTTCTTAAAGGATTTTAGTTTTCCACATCCCTAAAGATAGGTACACAACGGATCCTTAAGATGTATCTGTTAGCCACCAAGATATGCAGCAGATGGTGACTTTTTTTAACTTTATTAAGCCAGATATTAAATTGTTTAGGTTTGAAAAATACGAAATATTGTTAAAATTAATGGCTATTCTACAGTCAACAAAGCGTAACAACCTGTGTCTATACATGAATTATTTTCACTTCGCAAGTGGAAGATATTATTGAATGTATAACAACCATTTGTAGACTTTTTCTTTCAATTTAGTAATGTATGTAGCGACACAATTCAGCCTGATCAATGATAAGAATTCCATAGAAACTGACAAAGGAGGAGAATTCTGGACCAACATGTGGTACGTTCTGACTGTTGTAGAAGGCGACTAAATGAACAACTTAGATGGTAGATGCCCAGAGCCCACCAGGCATCGCCCGGTGTGGTACCATCGCATCCGCTTAGGCTGAGTGAAGTTGCTTAATGTTTTGTGGCTGTGCCGATGTTCCCGGAATGTGGGACCAAATATCATGATGAGACACCAGTATACAAAAAATAGCCACCCGTTCGGATCTCCGGGTATGGGGCTGATTCAGGAGCGTCAACATGGGTTTAGGCGTAACTTTGGAATCTGTCTTTTTGTCAGAAGCGAACCCTCTTGTCAATGGTAGGAAGCTCTGGAGCCACGAAACTTCGATGTTATGTAATTAAAATAACAACTCAAGAAACCACAGATTTTATCTGCTGTCTATATCGACCACCAAGTGATACTAACTTTAGAACACTTTTCGCTTCTCCTGCAGATACCATCAATCATTTACAGATTAACTATCCAGATGCAGAAAAATTGCCAACTTGGGCGTCTTTCATGTTCACAACAAGGTCGTGAAGCTGATTCATTCTCAATCAGTTATGTCTTAGCTTATCAACGAGCCAACACGGATCCCTGATCGAGGCCGCTGTTCTTAACCACTAATTCATTGTCATCGTAAATCCGCCGTTAGGTTCCTCCGACCATAAACTGCTTTTCACATCGAGTAACCTGCCAATCAGTGACAGAGAGACGCCTAAACCGTGCAAGATTTGGCACTATAAATCTGCTAAATGAGAAGCACTCAGAATATTTTCGTTTGGTTAAAAGTTTGGTTTCGATCCATCGACCCATCTGACTGCGCTAAGGAGCTTTCCGATGTTATTTTCGTTAGTATGGACGCTTAGATCCCTTTTTCAAAGAAACGACAAACCCTGGTTTAACCAAAAATGCAAAGAAGCTTTTGCTTCTAAACATCTTGCCTACCGACAATGGCATGAAAATCCTAACGTCTTAAATCGTAACATCTTTGTTCATACCCGGAACAGAGGCAAAGAAATTATCGACCAAACGAAGGAGGCACATAATCAATGAATTAGAAACACACTTCTTGCTTGCCCCAATAACTACAACTAACACCAATTTCTTGTAGACTTTTCAAACTATACTACAGAAAGGAAATATTTCCTTCCTGCTGGAAATGCGCTACAGTTCAGCCGTTATCCAAAAAAGGCAAGAAGACCTTGCCAAACAACTACCGACCAGTCGCATTGTTTGCAATAATATCTAAAGTCATTGTAAAGGCTGTCAATCAGCATCTTGAAGGATTCAATATTATTAGCGACCATCAATATGTCTATCGTAAACATAGATCAACAGGAGATCTTCTAACTTATGTAACACATGTTTGGAACAACAGAATTAAACACTGGAGTGATTCTTCTGATATATCCAAGGCCTATGCCATTCGGGTATACTTGAAAAGTTCTGTTTATGGCTCTCAAGTTTCCTTAAAGAGCGTTCTTTACGAGTGGCAATCGACGGGTTTCTTTCTAACACCTTCCGTATCAAAGCTGCTGTGCCCAAGGCTCCATACTATCTCCTACTCTCTGCTGGGAAAGACCAGGAATCCAATCTACAGCTTTGCAGATGTCAGCACGCTTATCTCATCATTCACTTTGAACGCTTGAAAATCAGCTACTCATGCAAATATCCGCAGACAACATGTTGCTGTTTTGCAACTTAACAAAGACCTGGAAGAAGTTCTATCTTGAATTGACAGTGACCAAATGAAATTTAACCCAGGTGGCAGTTTTTCCTAAAAAAATTTAACATTACTGAATCCGACATAGTTATGTCGGGGCACTCCATTCCTTTAGCATAGCCCTTAATTTAAAAGCAAATATGTCATCGCATGAACATGTTGCAAGCTTAGCAAAGAGAGCTTTTCAGAAGCTGGAAATATTATTTCGAAGTAGAAAGGTTTACACTCCACAACAACTGTTAATTCTGTACAAAGCTCAAATTCGACAAGCGATAGAGTACTGCTCCTATGTTTGGAGCTCTATTCCGAAATATACACTGCATTTATTGGATTCTATTCAAAACAGAGCTCTTTGCCTCATTGAAGACACAGAACTGGCCAGCACTCTTGATTCATTGGAACATCGAAGAACGGTAGGCGACTTGAGTCTATTCTACAAGTATTTTGATAGAAAATGTTCGATGGATTTAGCCTGCCATCCCAAAACGGTGCATGCTAGAAATGCACGTCGCGCTAATCCTATACATCCGTATGAAGTTAAGCCTGTTACACCTAGTACAACTATTTCAAGCAGTCTTTTATATGGAGAACCTCATCCCTTTGGAAAAATTTGGCCAGGACTGTGTTTCCGACCGAGTACAATTTATATCGATTTAAAATCAACATGAATAACTTTTTCTGCAGCTCCTGTACCGCTTTAGGGACTTCCCTGCAGCACGTATTCTACACCCAAAAAAAGAAGTGATTCCACCAATAATCTCTGTGATCAAGCAAGAGTAAATCCACCGAAAACTCGTCCACAAAAATACATTCCTAAAGAATACCGTGTCAATTTCATATTAAAGATTGCTCTCCAGCACATCTGCGGTAATTATTTATAAAATAGGGTACTCTGTAAATTTAGTGATATTTAGGAAAAGCAGTACCATAAAACGAATGTATTCAAAAGAAATAGTTACTTACGATTAAAAGATAAATCATCACTCATGATATTACCAATATTGAATAGTTTTTAAGTAATTGTAAGAGAACCAATAATGCAGGTATATTTATGGCTGGAGATGGTAAAACGGATTTCCCAACTATTAATATTACCACTACTAGCCTTCCAACTATTACTATTATTACTGCTGGAGGTATCAATGTGACGACCCAGTATTGTACATATATATAAGTTTTAAGAATGGCTGATCCAATATGGTGCCTAAAACCGAAAATTACACAAAAAGTGATTAGATATTTGAGATAGCACTTTTTCTTACCGGAGCACTAACGCTGGCTCATCATATAATATAAATTAACAACCTATCGTAACCTAACCAAGCCTAACCTATTCTAAAGAAAGGCAACTTAACCTAATAAAACTTAATACGTCATACCTTACACAAGAAAAAGGAAAATTAATGTAATAAAACTTTAGGTACCATAACTTTTTTTTTACATGTGTTTTATGGCTCGGCGTATACCAGTTAGCCAGCATCTCTCTTTGTTTTTAGACACACAAATTTACACATTCACACAAGGGACAAATCACAAACACCCAGCCCTCACACGGAATCGAACCGCTGACCTCTCGAACAACAACAGGCAAGGCTAACGCCTTAATCCACTGCGCCAATCGGTCGGGCGTATCATAACTTACAAAGCAAAAAGAGAGCTGAACGTAATATAGTAGATTCTAACCTAACTAAGTCAACTTAACCTAACTTAGCCTAAGGCATGTTAATCGAAAAAAAAACATAGAGCTTCATAGCTTAGACGACGGGAAGGCAAGTTAAGCTAACATATTCTAAGGTATCATAGCTTACACAACAGAAGGGCAGCTTCACCTTACCTTATCTAAGGCGACTTAACCTAACCTCATTTGAGGCAACTTAACCTAACATAACCTAAGGCATCATAGCTTACATAACAGCAAGGCAGCCTAACCTAGCACTACCTAAGGCATCTTAGCTTACATAACAGAAACGTTGCTTAACCTATTACAATTTAAGGATCATTTCAAACTGCTATCTTTATATAAATGTACCTTTATTAGGTGCATAGTTGTACCTTTGTATTTAATAATTATTGCCTATTCTAAAATCATAAGAGAAATTTTAATACCTACCTAGTTGGTACAAAGTTTTATTACGTTAAAGTTTTAAATAAATTTAATAGGGATATAATTTTAAAAAAATTATACAAATCTTGAAATTTACTCTTTTAACTAAATTTTGTTAAACAAAACACTTTGAATAAACGCTTATGTCGTTTGTAAGCCTATTGAGACCATTCAATTTTAGGTAAAAAAAAAGATTTCTAAATATGCACACACAGAAAAACACATACACACTCATAAAAATGATTCTGAATAAAGGTAAAAGAGGGTACTAAAATAAAGCACACATATTGTCATTACGAATACACATTTTATACACCTGGGTATCGAATTGCTGCTTAATAAAATTATAGAATATGTGCTATGATGCCTTAGGTTGTGCTAGGTTAAGTAACCTTTCTGTTATGTAAGCTAAAATGCCTTAGGTTAGGCGGCCTTTCTGTTCTGTAAGCTATTATGCTTTAGGTCATGTTAGGTTAAGCTGCCTCAGGTTAGATTAGATTAAGTTGTCTTAGATAAGGTTAGGTCTGCCCTTCTGTTGTGTAAGCTATGATGACTTAGGATATGTCAGCTTAACTTGCCTTCCCGACGTTTAAGATATGAAGCTTTTTGATTTTTTCGATTAACATGCCTTAGGACTAAGTTTGGTTAAGCTGACAGGTTATTTTAGGTTAAACTGCCTTAACTTAGGTTAGAATTTACTGCATTAGGTTAAGTTAAGCTCATTTTCTGCTTTGTAAGTTATGATGCCTAAAGTTTTATTACGTTATTTTCCCAAACGCAAAAAATCAAGACGATGCTCTGTGTTTGTTGGGACCGGAGGGGCGTGGTCTATTATGAGCTGTCAAAATGGGGAATCGGTTAATACTAAACGTTACCAACAACAATTGACCGATTTGAACCGTTCGCTGCTTGAAAAAAGGCCAGAATACCGAAAGAGGCAACACAAAGTCATTTTTCTTCATGACAATGCTCCAATCACATACGGCAAAACCAGTTCGCGACACGTTGGAAGCACTCAGCTGGGAAGATCTACTCCATGCGGCTTACTCACCACACTTGGCTCCTTCCGATTACCACTTGTTTGCATCGATGGATAACGCACTTGCTGAGCAGCGCTTTGGTTCGTACGAAGATGTGAAAAAAATGATTCGCCGCAAAAGGGAAAGATTTTTACTCGCGTGGTATTCACAAATTGCCCGAAAGATGGGAAAAATGTATAACAAGCGATGGAGCATACTTTGAATAAAGCCCTTTTTATCATTTTTCCGAATTTAACATGTTTTATTAGAAAAAAAATCCGCACCAATACCCAAAAATAAAACTATCGGAAAAAAAAGCGTGTCAATTTCTTCGTTGAAGCGCCAACTTTCAAATGCAACTTGGCCCTTTTGAAAGAAACAAGATGGCTGCTCAATATTGCAGCTAGAAATAAAAAAATCATAATTTCATAGCGAAATTACGTTAACTGAACTTCAGAACTGAGACAAAATGCAATATTGATATAATAATTACAGTAACCAAGATAATTTTATATAATACCAACATGGCGGATCCAATATGGTGCCTAAAACTGAAAATTATACGCAAAACGAGCAGTTATGGAAATTTCGCAGTGAGATATCACTTTTTCTTATCGGAGCACTATTGCTGGCTCATATATATATATATATTTATATATATATATATATATATATATATATATATATATATATATATATATATATATATATATATATATATATATATATATATATATATATATATATATATTATATATATATATATATATATATATATATTATATATATATAGATATATATATATATATATATATATATATATATATATATATATATATATATATATATATATATATATATCCCTATTACTCACGTAAGTAAAATTTCTTAATCAATTTATTACCATCATGCTGTATGGTGTAACAAATGTAGTTTGTAACCTCACTCAGAAAATAGTTCATCAAGATCTGTTTAGACATTTAGATATAATGTCGGGGCAGATAAACAGAGAAAAAGTCTACAAATGGTTCTTATACATGCAATAATATCTTCCACTTGAGAAGAAATTTAGTAAAATAATTCATGTGTGGGCACAGCTTGCTACGATTTTTTTAACTGTAGAATGGCCATTAATTTTAATAAGATTTCGTATTTTTCAAGCCTAAATAATTTAATATTTGGCTCTTAAGGTTCTGTTGTGCACTTATCTTTAGGGGTGTGGAAAACTAAGATCCTTTAAGAAGGACTACAGCTTTCCAAGTGGAATTCCCATAATGCATTCCTGGTCCAAAATAATGGGTGATCCTAGGCGAGATGATCGAATTAAAAACAGTTTTCTTATCCATCTCTGATCTACGTGCGGGTTAAGTACTTATTCAGCTTGTAGAGTCCTGTAAGGATTTCTGTGTTCAAGACTCACGTTTAATTTCAGCAGAAAAATGGTATACTCCGGGTTAGATATTCTTATGAGATTATTTGGCTCTCTCATCACTTATACCCCATTCAAGTCTCTGACGAATTTATCGGTTCGACAGATCTGCCATAGGTGCATCGCCCATAATACACGGGATTATCAAAGTCCGTGCACTCGCTAGGGTTCCCTTTTTAGTCAGTATGTTAACTATCTCGTTTTCCTGGAAACTTGTATGGTCGGGCACACAGAGAAGAAGTAGATTGCTTTTGTACGCCAGATTGACAAGCAAGTTTTTACACTAGTTTACTATTTGTAAACTTGCCTTGACCTGTCTCAAAGACAACAAGGCGACTCTATTTTCCGAACAATCATACGTGGTAGTCCTCGTTATGTTTTTTTCGCCATTTCTCAGCCACTATGCAGAAGAGAGTAGATTTCCACTCAAAAAACTGAGGCATATCGGTCCAGGAACGTTGGTAACGTCCTTGTCTGAGAGTATTATACGCCTGCTCCTGCTTCTTGTTTATATCCACCTCTGCATCAAAGTCTTCTTTTAAGGAAGATGGTTGCAGTCTTTCATTTCTGATACTACAATATTTAGGAATTTTAAAATGACTTGTGAACATATAAATTTAAATATATACTTCGATGATTTTTTTTCAACAATTTCGTAATGTCATGGAAATAAATTTTAAATTTGAAAAATAAGAAATATTATTAAAATTAATGAACATTCTACAAGTAATAAAACCGTAAGACTGTGTGAGGGTGTAAATTACATTTGTTACACCATGCAGTATGATGGTAATAAATTGATTAATGCTTATCTGAGTAATAGGGATATACATAAATGTAATACTATAATTTCCTAAAACTTATACACAGGGGGTGCACAATATTAGGCCGTCACATTGATACGTCAAGTAATAATAACAGTAATAGTTGTAAGGCTAGTAGTGGTAATATTAATATAAATATACCTGTATTAATGGTTCTCTTACAATTACTTAACAACTATTTAATATTGGTAATATCATGAGTGATGATTAATAATTTAATTTTAAGCAACTATTTCTTTCGAATGCATTCATTTCATGGCACCGCTTTTCCTAAATATCACTAAATTTACAGGTTATCCTATTTTATAAAAAATATGATAGATATGCTGGAGAGCAATCTTTAATATGGATTTGACAGGGTATGTATTTCTTTAGGAATGCTTCAATGTATTTTTGCATCTCTTGTAGACGAGTTATTCGATGGATTGGTCTTGCTTGACCACAGAAATTATTAGTGGTGTATAAAGTGATATCACTTTTCCACGCATGTTTGTCCAGAATTCCTCTCCTTTGTCAGTTTCTACAGAATTCCTGTCATTGGTCAGGTTGAAAGGTCTTTTTGAATTGCGTCACTGCATACGTTACTAAATTGTTTTATATGTACAATATCAAAAGAAAAATGACAGAGAAACTACATTTCAACAATTTCATGTATATTTTGAACTAGACAAATACTAAAAAAAAATATGAAGAATTTTGGAGTTTGTTAGTCTTCATCGATGTTCACTGGCGTAAATTATCTATTAGCATACTTAGAGGATTTGGGACTGATACGGTAGTAAGAATATTCGGAACTGAGTAATAAGCATGTACACTCTAACGCAGTTCTTCACAATTTATTGTTATTTTTTCACTTATTTTTTTTTTTTTAAATTTTTAATTCCAGTACACTGAATAAATTAATTGAATATAATTTGAAACACCAAAATGCATTTAAAATAACATGATTCAACTTTAAATTACTTAGTGTTTTGAAGAAAGCTCTCGTCGGCATTTTCTTTCTATAGAACTAAAAATAACTTTTTAAATGCTTCAATTTTCGACGCTTCTAATCTACTTCTTCTTCTTTAAGTGCCGTCTCCATTGCACAGTTTGGCAATCATCATAGCGATTTTTATCTTGGAGACGGCAGATCTAAATAACTCGCAGCTGCTACAGCCGAACCACTCTCGAAGGTTCTTCAGCCACGAGTTCCATCTCCTTCCTATGGATCTTCTTCCTACGATCTTTCCCTGCATGATAGTCTGGAGCAACCGATACTTCTCCCCTCTCAAGATGTGACCCATATATAACAGTTTTCCTGTCTTAATCGTTAGAATTACTTCCCTTTCTTTTTGCATACGTCTCATCACTTCCACGTTGGTCACTTTCTTCACCCATGAAATCTTTAGCATTCTCCTGTATATCCTTAAATGCCTCCAGTCTCCTCACATCAATCGCCTTCATCGTCCAGGCTTCCATCCCATAATATAGTACACACATTACATAACATCTCTTCATTCGTATTTTTTCCGCACACATGCCGCTCCTAGAGCGCTTTAAGGACTTCCCTGCAGCACGTGTGCTAGACCCATAAAAAAAAAATAAAAAAATAATTCAAGGTTTAGAACGGCAACAGAAAAGCCTCTTCGTTCTTATAAATGTACTTCTGGCCTGTTCAATTCTGATTTTTATTTCTTTGGAGCTATCGTTGTTTTCATTGATGGTTGTGCCTAGATATTTGTATTCTTTTACTCTTTCGATAGGTTGATTATTTACATATATCCTACGATCTTCCTGAGTTGTTTTTGTTATTAGCATATATTTTGTTTTGCTTATGTTCAGTGATAGTCCATACTCTTCACTCGCTGTGACAATTTTATTAATTAACGTCTGTAGGTCTTCATGTGTTTCAGCTAAGGGAACTGTATCATCAGCGTACCTCAGATTATTTATTGCCGTGCCGTTTATTTTAATGCCTATGTCTTGATCCTCCAGCGCTTTACTTATTATGTAACTTTATCAAAGGCCTTATTATAGTCTATAAAGCACGCGTGTAGGTCCCGATTCATGTCTAGGCCCCTTTGCGACAGGACATTGAGTGTAAACAATGCTTTCCTTGTTCCCAAGCCTTTACGGAATCCAAACTGAGTATTACTGATGTCTGCATCTAATTTTCTTAATATTATATTATGGATCACCTTCAACAAGATTTTCAGTGTGTGAGTTATCAGACTTATTGTACGGTAGTCTGAGGAATACTTGGCGCTTTTCTTTTTTGGAACCGTTATGAAAGTTGATAGTGACCACTCATTTGGAATTACTCCAGTTCTATATACAGTATTAATTAATTAATTCTACCAGAATATGAATCTTGTCCTCCTCTATCAGTTTAAGGATTTCCGCTGGCGATTGATCTGGCCTTGAAGCTTTTCTGTTCTTTAGTGTGTTCAGTGCATATATCACTTCATCCCTAATTATGTCTGGGCCCAACTCTCCTTCTATATTTTCAAGACTTGTTTATCGTCTCTCATCTTCAAAGAGTTGTGCAATGTAGTTCTTCCATATTTCCAGTTTTTGCTCTATTTCTATGACTATTTTCCCGTTGTGATCGTATAATATATTTAGTTGTTTATGTTTACTGGTGACGGCAAGTTCTTTGACTTTTTTATGTATGTTGAAACGTGCTTTGCTTGTAACTCCTCAATTTCTTCACATTTCTGTTTCTTCCTTTGCTTTTCTGATCTTTGTGCAAAGTATTCGTTGTCTTTCTTTATATTGTTGCTCATTTTTTCCTTTAAAGCTTCTTCTCTTATCCATCAGATTTAGAATTTCGGTAGTTATCCATTCTTTCTTTCCTGTGGATGTTTCTTTTTTTAAAATGGCTATTGAGGGTTCCAACAGGGCTGATTTGATGCCGTACCATTTTTCATTTACGTCTCTACAGTTTCGATATTCTTCCTTGCTTTCGAATATTTTCCGATTTTTGTTTTTTTCTGTTTTTAACTCATTTCTTGGCTTTTTAAAAGCTCTACATTTATCTTTGTTTCTTTTTTCTTTTGTGTTTTTTTGAGTTTGATGTGCATCTGGGCTATTAAGGGACTGTGGTCCGAGGAGACATCAGCGCCCGGGTAAGCCTTAACTGACTTGATGCAGTTTCTATATCTTGCTTTTATTAAGTTGTAGTCTATTTGATTTTTTACTGGATTTTGAGCGCTGCCTTGTGGGGATCTCCATATGTAGAGTCGTCGCCTTGGAAGCTCGTATAAGGCATTCGTTACTATCATTTCTTCTTCTTGGCAGAATTGTACTGGTCTATCACCTCTCTCATTTCTTGTCGCATTAAAGTCTCGAAGAATTATGGTGATATCTTGGTGTTAGTGATTCAAGCGTCTGTTTCATTTGTTCGTAGAAAAGCTCAATATCCTCTTCAGGCTTGTCAGCAGTAGGGGCATATACTTGCATTATGTTTATTTTCCTTGAGTTGGTTTGCAGTTGTAAAAGCATGATACGGTCTGAGATAGGGATAAAATTGGTGACAGATGCCATAATATCTCTCGAGACAGCAATTGCGACACCGTGTCTGTGATGATTATCATCATTTCCAGAGAAGTACAGCATGCCTCTATCTGTTGGGATTTGGCCATGACCGGGCCATCTTGTTTCACTAATTCCGAGGATGTTCAGTTTCAGTCTCTGCATTTCGTATATAACATTATGCATCTTTCCGGCTTCATACATGGATCTCACGTTTCATGTGCCAATTTTCACCTTGTTTGTTTTCATGGTCCTGTTCATCGCTGTTCCCCCCGGAGATCCGACTGGGGGAACTTATTACTCCGGAAAATTTAGTTTTGAACATTACCATGATGATTTATACTAAGGATATCCGTAGATCTTTAATGCAGTAGTTTCCTCTTGCTTCCTGCATCCTTATGCCGTTGATTGACAATTCATCCGCCTTCGAGACTAATTTCTTAATCTCAGGACAAAAGAGTGCCCTTCTCCCTTCGGTTCTTCCACCCGAAGCTGTTGACCGATTGGAGATGGATCACTTATACCGGTGATTATTCGGTCCCTACCTGCGTTAGCATTACCCGCCTTCTACCACGAGGAGGTGCAGGTTTGGATCTTTCTTTCATTGAGATTAGGACCAAAAGGCATTTCCTAACCTCTCAAGAGCTTTAGAAGGCACTAATCTCTCTAAGTGATATGTATTAAGTTCTTTCGAGATGACGGGGATGTATAACTGGTTCTTCTCTCTCAATCGGATTATTGTTAAACGTAAAAGTTTTATGAACATTTAAACATATACTTAAATGATCGGAGAATGATTTTCTTCAACATTGTTAAAGCGGTCGGAACGTCACAGAAATAAATTTAAAATTTAAAAAACACACTCGCACTTAATTCCACTAATCTGATCTATTTCAAAATCATTAAAAACACAGTTAACCTACCATCTAAAATATTTTAAATAAAGTACCAAAGCTTTTTCAAGCATTTAATGCCTGATATTTTATATCTAAAGTGACGCTTTTAACAGCTACCTAATACACAAAATAAAAAACCTTTCCATCCATTTGTTCCATAGTTGTTCCATTACGGATTATTAAAACAAAAGTGCTTAATGACTTTTAAGATATAATCTTCACGTGCTTTGTTCGTTTGTGAGGGCTTTTATTTGGCAGAAAGCCTTTAATGAAGCTCGTAGGTTACAAAACGAAATCAATTTGTGTATTATCTTCATGGTTAGAATACTTTGAAAAATATCATTTTTTGACAGAAAAATATTAGTTTATGCAGGAAAAGGATGATTTGTTTATTAATTCTGTTTTATTCCTTTGTTATCGTTACAAGAGTTAATATAGCGATATACTTTATATTCGTAACCTAACTAATTAACGCATTCTCCGATTATAAAAATACTTTTCTCGTGATAGTAGGTAATAAAAGATTTGTAACTCTTTTTGTAGCACTATATACGGATGAATCTTTTGGGAATATGCCTACGATATTACAAGTTGTAAAATATTTCTCTTTATATATGGATATACAACCCCAATATATAAGTATATATATACATATATAATATATATATATATATATATATATATATATATATATATATATATATATATATATATAGATGATATATATATATATATATATATATATATATAAATATATATATATATATATATATATATATATATATATATATATATATATATATATATAAAATATATACATATATATATATATATATATATCTATATATATATATACATATATATATACATAAATGTATATATATATATATATATATATATATATATATATATATATATATAGTTATATATATATATATAGATATATATATATACATATATAATATATATATATATATATATATATATATATATATATATATATATACATATATATATATATATATATTTATATATATATATATATATATATATATATATATATATATATATATATATATATATATATATAATCGTATATCCCTTCTACCATATGGCGTAGGGCAGTTATACATTCTCCGTTTTTCCCTTTCACTTTCTCCTTTTTTCCCTCTCAATCTCCACATATAAACTTCTTCCATCTGTCTCTATTCTTTGCCATTTTCACTGCTTCATCCAGGATTTTCCCTTCTCCTTAAGTATACTTCCAATACTCCCATTTCAGGTTTGTATAGGTCTTCCTCGCTTCTGTTTTCTCTGTATTCGGGCTTCATACACTTGTTTCACCTGTCTATCATCCTTCATCCTCTGTACATGTCCCCACCATCTCAGCTGTCTTTGTTATATATATTCCATAATTGCTTGTACTCTCAGCCTTCTCCTTGGTCTGTCCTTTCGTGTAACTCCTTGTACTGCCCTCAGGTATTTCATTTCGATGGCTTGTATCTTGTTTTTCTGCCGACTACCCTAAAAAATTGCCTTGAACACTTTTATTTTTGTTTGTTTCGTCACCTCTTTCTTCCTAATGAATTTATTATTTATTGCATAGTAAAGTTTGTTCGTTTTTTCGATTCTTTCATTAATTTCTTTGTCCTGTTTTCCAGTTTCATCCATTATCACTCCCAGATACTGTTCCAGATATATTGTTCCACTTGTTGTATTTTATTCCCTTCTATGTAAATGTTGGTTTTCCATTGTCATTACTTTTGTTTTATCTATAT
The DNA here is from genome assembly GCA_019049505.1 of Pachyrhynchus sulphureomaculatus. Classification (NCBI taxonomy): domain Eukaryota; kingdom Metazoa; phylum Arthropoda; class Insecta; order Coleoptera; family Curculionidae; genus Pachyrhynchus; species Pachyrhynchus sulphureomaculatus. The sequence goes on from CM032456.1 coordinate 152,231,227, forward strand.
TAATTTCTTCCTTCCTTCCTTAAACGCTTTATTCCAAATATGGAGGTTTCCTTGTAATTGTCTCTTATTTTCCGCCACCCGCACAATATCAGTATATATAAGTATATACAGGACACTTAACATCTGGCTGTAAGTATTAGTAGAGTGATGTTGCACAAATATATGGTAAGTGCACATTATTCTGGAAGTATTGTGGTGCTTAGGCCTCACAGAAAATTTTAATTTTTATTCTTTTTGCAACTTTATACGTATTCAGTTCTTTCAGAAAAATGTTTATACAATATTTTCTAGCTAAATAGGATTTTATAAGAATTCTAAGTACATATAGCTCAATAGGAAAAAAAATAAACACTACGAAAAAATATCGGTTCTCCAGGTTGCTATTATAACGGAGTATTGATTAATTATAAGGGAGAACCATCGCGCTGAAGGGTATTATGAATATACCAGTTATTTACTACAGTTATTGACCTATGTTAGTACCTTTGTAATTGTGGAGAGGTTGCTGCAGTAAGAGAAATATACCTTAATTCATTGTATTCTATCGATAACACTGGTCAACATGATTTTTCTTACACGTAAGCTAGTATGTGATTTATGCTTACCTACCTACCCCAATTAAAAACCCGCAAAAATTTTTGTTCGATCACCCTCAGTTTTTTTGTAATAGTGACAGTCACTTAAATTACGTTATAAGAGGAGATCGAGATTGAACTTAAGCCATCTTGGAAATAATAATTATTTTTTGTTTTCATTTGAGTAATCTACGTTCAATAACATGCTTGTGTAAACTTGTGTAAATAATTTTGTTACGTATGTGGTGAACTTACATTTACTAGTCAGTGGAGAAATTTTACAGACTTGGTCAAGAAGTGTTATTTTGAATATTTCGGATTTCCATTTCGCCACCAAAATAAGTTGTGGGTTCCCCTATATATGTTGTGCATCCTGTGTTACTCTTTTGACTGGATGAGCTAAACGGAACACGTCACATAAACTTCGCAATTCCAATGATATGGGCCGAATCAAGAGAGCACACATTAAAGCTGTTATTTTTGCTTGACTGCAATTAAGGGATTCAGTAGTAAAAACTAAACAAGCAATCAAGTATCCAAACTTACTATCTGCAAGGAAATCGGCCCCCATAGTGAAGTGATGCCTTTAACAACACCTCCACCTGTTCGAAGGATGTAGCCCGCTTATTTCCTCCCAAAGCGGTGCATGTTAGAAATACACGTCGCGCTGGTGCTTCGCATCCGTATGAGGTTCAGCTTGTTACTTCGCATACAACGCTTTTCAAGCAATCTTTTATATGGAGAACGTCATCCCTTTGGAATAATTTGCCCAGCGCTATGTTTCCCACCGAGTACAATTTACAGCGATTCAAGAACAACGTGAATCGCTTTTTCCGCACTCGTGCCGCTTCTGGAGCGCTTTAGGGACTTCCCTGCAGCACGTGTGCTAGACCAATAAAAAAAAAAAAAACAAAGTGTACAATCAGATAAATCCAACGTGTCGTTGAACTTACCTCCTACTTAAGAGGGTATGAGAGATTACACTTACGAACACACTTCTTTTTTATACCATGTTTAATAACACAGGATGACCAAAACGACTTGGTGTGTGATTTGAGTTTATCAAAAAGCAAGCTGAAGTTTTATCATCTAGATTGAAAGGATGGAATTTCTTCATTCAGACGCGAGAATTTTCTGTTTCCGCAATCGTGATGATGAGTTAAGAAGTTATTTCTCTCAGTAAGGTGACCTTGTTTACTGTAATGACATTAATTGTGTAATGAATTTTTTAGGGAACACCAACTATACCAATACAGACTGGCGACTATTTATAGACTCTTCAAAAGTAAGTCTAAAAGTGTTCTTTTGCATAATGGAAACAAAATTTCGTCTGTCCCATGCCACTAACATGAAAGAGTCATATGATAACATGAAGCTACTTTTAGAGAAAATAATATGGAGATTTGAAGGTGATTGCTATTTTATGAGGGCTACAACTTGGTTACCCAAAATATTGCGGCTTCCTTTGTGAATGAGACAGTAGAGATAGAAAAAATCATTATATTAAAAAAGATTAGCCAAAACGTAGCTCACTTAATCCTGGATAAAAAAAACGTTTTGTTTCCACCTATGGTGAAACCAGAAGAGGTACTGTTGCCACCACTCCACATAAAACTAGGTCTTATCAAAAATATTATCAAAGCGATGGAGAAACCTGACGAAGGATATTTATATTTGAAAAAAAAGTTCTCTAAAATTAGTGATGCTAAAATTAAAGAGGGAATATTGGTTGGGCCACAAATTAGAGAATTAATTAAAAACCCTATCTTTGAACAAAAATTAAATTCACTGGGAAAAACCCGCCTGGATATGTTTCAAAAATGTGGTTAAAGATTTTCTTGGAAACAGTAAAGCTGAAAACTACAAAGACTTGATCAGTGAACTTTTGACGACCTATAAAGCACTAGGAAGTAACATGTCACTCAAAATTCATTTTTTGGATTCTCATGTGGACTTTTTCCCCGAAAATCTGGGAACAGGAAGCGATGCACATGGTGAACGTTTCCAACAGGATATGACACTGAAGAGGGATATTCCAGAAGCTAAATATCCAGAAAAGTCATAAAAATCTTTTTTTTTTCTGTACTATTACTATAAAATATTAATATTTGATACGTTTTTCAAAAAAATATTACAATAAAACCTGATGTGTTATACAAATTCTACTTTTATTTTATTGTTTCCATCTTATACTAGATTTAAAATATGACAATAGAATCCGTGTAACAAAAAAAAGTTTGAAATTTTGTTGACCAGTGTAATTGGACTATACGTTGATGCAAAAAGGAAGTTTGGAGAAGCTTATAATCTAGTAAATAGACTAGCGAGATACTTCTTGCCAACCCTATTTAATATCTGAAATATGTCGACCAAACAGAATCTATAATATAAAGTGGAATTCCAACGGCTTAAGTTTAAGGTCTATTGCAACGACACCTGTTGAGAAAGCGAACTTGTTGGCTGAACTCTTTGCTTCACATTCTACTGTCGATTTCCAAGGAAAAGCACCACCTAATATTCCCATAGTGCAGTCAAGGATGCCCGATATTGCCTTCAGGCAGCGTATCATAAAACGTATTTTGATGAAGCTAGACACCACCAAAAAGGCTTCTGGCGCTGACGGAATTCCTGCCATAGTTCTCAAAAACTGTTCGAGGGAATTAACACCAGTTTTCTGTAAACTTTTTAACCTATCTTACAGGAAGGGAATATTTCCTTCCTGCTGGAAATGTGCCACAGTTCAGCCAATACCTAAAAAAGGCAAGAAGACCTTGCCAAATAACTACCGACCAATCGCAGTGCTTTCAATAATATCGAAAGTCATTAAAAAGGCTATCAATCAGCATCTTCTAAAATATCTTGAAGGATTCAACATTATTAGCGATCACCAATATGGCTTTCGTAAAAATAAATCAACAGGAGATCTCCTGACTTATATAACACATGTTTGGAACAACGCAATTGAACACTTTGGAGAATCTCGAGTGGTTGCTCTTGATATATCCAAGGCATTCGACCGTGTTTGGCACGATGGGCTGTTGGCTAAGCTACGTTCTTATGATATGTCTGAAAAGTTCTGGTTGTGGCTCTCAACGCCGGTGTACCCCAAGGCTTCATACTGTCTCCTACTCTCTTTCTCATTTATATTAACGATCTGCTGGAAAAGACCGAGAATACAATCTACAGCTTTGCAGATGACAGTACACTTATCTCTTCATTCACTTTGAACTCTCGGACATCGGGTACTCAGACGAATATCCGCAGACAGCAGGAAGTCATTCAACTTAACAAAGACTTGGAAGAAATTCTATCTTGGGGTGACAGTAACCAAGTGGAATTTAACTCTACAAAAACCCAGGCGGCAGTTTTTTCTAAAAAAGTTAACCTTGCTGAACCCGACATAGTTATGTCGGGGCACTCCATTCCTCTAACAACGTCACTCAATTTGTTGGGCGTTAATTTGGGAGCAAATATGTCCTGGCATGAACATGTTGCAGGCATAGCAAGGAGAGCTTCTCAGAAGTTGGGAATATTATTTCGAACCAGAAAGCTTTACACTTCACAACAACTGTTAATTCTTTACAAAGCTTAAATGCGACCAACTATGGAATACTGCTCCCATGTTTGGGGCTCCGCTCCCAAACATACACTGCATTTGTTAGATTTATTCAGAGAAGAGCTGTTCGTCTGATTGGAGACCCGGAACTGACAGGTGGCCTTGATTCGCTGGAACATCGAAGAACGGTTGGCGACTTGAGCCTATTCTACAAGTATTTTCATGGAAAGTGTTCGAAGGATGTGGCCCGTTTAATTCCTTCCAGAGCGGTGCATGTTAGAAGTACACGTACACGCTAATACTTCACATTCGTATGAGGTTCAGCTTGTTACTCCTCGTACAACGCTTTTCAAGCAGTCATTTATATGGAGAACGTCATCCCTTTGGAATAATTTGCCCAGGACTGTGTTTTCCACCGAGTACAATTTACAGCGATTTAAGAACAACGTGAATCGCTTTCTCCGCACACGTGTCGCTCCTGTAGCGCTTTAGGGACTTCCCTGCGCACTTGCGCTAGACCCATAAAAAATACACACAACTTGATTCCTTGGAACATTGAAGAACAGTTGGCGACGTGAGTCCATTCTACAAGTATGTTCATGGAAAGTGGTCGATGGATGTAACCCCGCTCAATTTCTCCTAAAGCAGCGCATGCTAGGAACAGGTCGCGCAAATACTTCACATCCGTATGAAGTTCAGCTTGTCACTTCTCATACAACCCTTTTCAAGCAGTCTTTTATATGGAGAACCTCATCCTTTTGGGAATGATTTGCCCAGGACTGTGCTTCTTACGCGGATACAATTTACAGTGATTTAAGACCGACTGTAGCATGTGTGCTAGACCCATAAAAAAAAAGGTATGGTATTCTCACTCGCCATAAACCTCAACAGGTGACAGTCTTTGTGGCTTTACGGCGGACAATGTTTTTGTTGATGATGGCCTTTAATTCATCCGGTTTCTCTTTAGACATGTATTTTACTTGAGATTGAGTAGGACAATATCTTCATCGTCAGTTTGTCTAACCCAAGTTGTCTGTCACTAATAACAACCGTTGACAGTTTCTATTGGTAACGCCTCTCAGTCGAACTTCAGATATACGCCGCACCCGAGTATAGAACAAGGCAGACGAGGTCTTGTACAGTATTATCGGCCTTATAAGATTTCGGATATCTGCTACATAGTCGCATAATCCCGAACTATACCGTAAAGCTATAGTTCCCACAAAAAGAATCAAATATATTTCCATGATCAAAAGCTAAAATGGTTTTATTTTACCCTATATGAGGATTACTGAAAGTGTTTTCGCGAATATCAGAGAAGCACATCCGCATTAAGTTGAAAAGGAAAATCAATTATTCTTTATTGTCATATTAAACTTATCTTTAAACATGTTGTTATTTTTTTGATAAGTTTCTCAAAAACTTTGTCAAGTATAAGCAATAAAAAGTTAGTTGAAGTATTATTTGAATGAACTTTTCCATTTTTATGTTACTATAAAAGTGACCATAGTAGTTCGTAAACCCTCCCTATAAATACGGAAAGGCCAATGGAGTGACGTGACCCAAGAAGTTTATTTAAGTAAGTTAATCATAAAGGATTTTTGTTGTGACTGGCTCTTAAAAAAAATATAGGGCCAAAAAACAACCGCTCATATGAGAAATGTGTAATATTTCGCCGGCTTTTTATGAGCACTAAATATTATTGCAGGAAAAATACTGTATCAAAAAAATGTGGTCAGTATTATAACATTCCAAATTGTTAGTATATTTGCAGGACCGTAGGCAGAATGCTGCTATAGTTGTTCCTCATATGAAATAAAAATGTAGCGTTATGCACCAGAATTATTTAAACCACAACTGGTTACAAAAATTAGTTTTATTTAATGGTTTTATAGCACAATAGCATTTAATGACATCCTGAAAAGTTTTAGTTAGAGCGAGGCTTTTTATTATTCTGAATTTCGGTATTGGTGCCGAATTAGGATTTAACAGTAGCCCACTTCGCTCACGTAGGTATCTATAAAATCTTTAAGTCAAAGAAACCTTCCTTTGGCATTAGTTGATTGACATAATGGACTCTCTTCTCCTAGAACTACTATTGTGTTCTATTCCTGAAGTATGAAACGATTCGTGTATCCAGATTCGGATGTAACTTGCCGCTTTTAATCTAGCAGTGTTGTTAAAAAATAATTCTTCATGCGAGACAGTCATACTGAAACTTTGCCAGTCAAACCTTGTAAATACTGAAAATCTGAAAAGGAAGGTTATTGGAACCATTCAGCAGTAGATAAAGTATCGATATCAAGACTCTGGCTTTAGTGCCAGAGCTATAGATATTTGGTGCTGTAACGCAATGCAATCTGAATACTTTGTAACATTCATTTCTTCCTAGATTTTAAGATCATGTTACGACACTGTTTTTCTCCCTATAATTTGTATTTTATTACATTTTTATCTTTATTGCAGTGATTTCAATTCTTGAGCAGTGTAGCTTAAAACAGTGTTTTAAATTTTTGAGCAGTTTAGTTTAAACCGGCATAGTGTGTAACGCGTGTTGCCGAGTTGACTTATTTAGTTCGCATTGAACGCGTCGAGATTTGCATGACCCAAGGAGAAGGGACGAAGATATTTAAGCGGCCAGATGGAATTTTTAAGGACTTTTTCCACCATGAAGCAGTAACGACTTTGTTCCGCCAGTAGGCCGTAGTGGCTTTCTTCTCCAGCACGCCAGAGTGGTTTTTTTAGTGATGCAGTAGTGCAGTAACGGTTTCTAGTTCTCAAGTTTAAGGCCTTTTTCCTTTCTTGAAATATCCTGCTCATCCTCAGACATTTCGGGTTAAAAAGTGTTTAGCAGCCCAAATGGAACTAGGATGGTAATGGCTGAGACAATATTTTTATGAGTATCTCACCAGAAGGCCAAGTAACTTCTGGAAAACCGACGAGGAGAAATCAATAGTAGCAGTCTAAAAATCTCACTTCTTGTCTAAAAGTGCGTTTCCACCATCATTAATTTTATTTCAACAACTAAATAACTCTTCAGTATTTTTTCATTTTTTGAGCTGAACTTAGATTCTTTTTATTCTAAAATGCCCAAAAACTGTACAACCAAATTTTAAACAACTATAGAGACTATTTTCAAAAGGCGTACAAAAATAACCTCGATCTTCATGTACTCTACCAGTAAAAAACTAGCTAGCTGATGTCTTAATTCTGTCCTCTATCAGTACTAACTGATCAACACTCAATCCATTCTCAAAATTAAGATATACATAAGGGGCAAATAACGGCTTCTATTTAATAAATAAAACATTTATTAAAAGTAAAGAAAGTCAAGACGTTTCTATTTCTTAGTGTAATATGTCCCTGAGGCGATTCTGGACTTACATGATAAAATCACTGGACTCTTTACCGGATTAACTTTATATCTCCAATGGTCAATCCATTTCGAGAACAACACAACGTTGGTAAGTTCTGCCTTAAAGATATTAGCAGTGTAGATATTTCACAATAGTAGTTGACCACCGGTGGGGCGGTGGCGTATATTCTCTCCTCTTGTGAGGTTGCTTCATCAAGCATCTTCTGTCTGAGATGAATGACTAGGTCAGTTTCGTAATGGGAGCAGAAAACCAAAATGAATTTGTTTATGTACCAGTTCCTCGTATTATCTCTGACAAAACCTTTAGAAACATTTAACGTTATTGTGTCTAGATTTTTCTCATTGCTGAAGAAGTTCACGATTTGTTAGATAAGTCTCGACGTATGGTCTGGAAAACCAAAAAATGAATGATTCTTAATATCACTGTCTTATCACCACTTTTTTTTATGGGTCTAGCACACGTGCTGCAGGGAAGTCCCTAAAGCGCTCCAGGAGCGGCACGAGTGAGGAAAAAGCGATTCAACGTTGTTCTTGAATCGCTGTAAATTACCAATATATGTATAACCTTGGTAGCAGATTTCTAAAATAATAGTCAAGTTAAAGAAATATATATTTTTATCAACCTATACCTATATATTTGCGAAGTTTTATCATGTAATCATCCTATAGACTTTATTTTCGCCATTAGACATATAGTTATTAGTACTAAGTTGTGATATATAAATACCTTTTATTAAGAAACAAAATAATATGTGGTACATGTAATAGGTAATAATTTCACACGATGGAAATGCTTTAAAAATGAAATTTTCTCTTCCTTCAGATTCTTGCAAAACAGTTTTTGAAATCCAATTAGAAATTTTGCAACAATAATAGTGTATTCGATTATTGTGTAACTCTTTGATATATCTTGTAAGAATCATAAGAGTAAACATTTCAACCTTTGGTGTAAGATTTGCTCTCAGTAAAAGAATTTATCTAATCCTGTTTACGTGTAATAGTTTTAGTGCCTACATTATTCTATATATCTCATATAAGAAAACGTTTTCTTCTTTCTGTCGGTGAAGTAATTTTTGAAATTTGCTTGTTGATAATAATAGTTTATTTTTTTGAACAGATCCTGCATATAATTTCACCATATCAAATATAACCCATTACCTTACCGTAAACATACTGTATTGTAATGCCGTTTTTATGTGATATCGGAAATGATGAGCAGATAGAAAAATAGACAAAGGGTCTACAGATTATTGCTTTTGCCTAGAGATGTCTTAATATATATAAACCTATCAATCATTTTTTTTTCAGAAAACAGTTGGTGTATAGATAGAGTTTCATAACGATTTTGTTAATAATACAGAACAGATTCTCAAGTGCAAAAATATTTCTATACCGTGAATGACAATGGTTGTTTTTTCTGATCCTAGCACACGTGCTTTAGGAAAAAAATCCCTAAAGCGCTATAAGAGTGACACGTCTGCGGAAAAAGCGTTTCAGGTTGGCATTGAATCGCTGTAAATTGTACAGTCCCGGGCAAATTATTCCAAAGGGATGAGGTTCTCCGTATAAAAGACGGCTTGAAAAGGGTTGGACAAGGAGTAACAAGGTGAACTAAACGGATGAGAGGTATTAGCACGACGTGTATTTCTAGCATGCACGGCTTTGGGAGGAATTAAGCGGGGTACATCCATCGAACACTTTCTATCAAAATACTTGTAAAATAGACTCAAGTCGCCTACCGTTCTTTGATATTCCAATGAATCATGGTTGCTGGCCAGTTCCGGGTCTCCAATAAGGCGAAAAAGGCTGAATAGAATTCAATAAATGCAGTGTATGTCTGGGAGCAGAGCCACAAACATGGGAGCTGTACTCCATCGTTGGTCGAATTTGAGCCTTGTACAAAATTAACAGTTGTTGTGGAATGTAAAGCTTTCTAGTTCGAAATAATATCCCCAGTTTTTTAGAAGCTCTCTTTCCTATTCTTGCAACATGTTTATATCAAGACATATTTTCTCCCAAATTAACGCCCAGCAAATTGAGTCGCAATCCTAAAGGAATGAAGTGCCCCGACATAACTATGTCGGATTCAGCAACGTTAACTTTTTTAGAAAAAAATTGCTGCCTAGGTTTTTGTAACGATAAATTCTACTTGGTTACTATCACTCCAATATAGAATTTCGTCCAGGTGTTTGTTAAGATGAACAACCTCCTGCTGTTTGCGAATATTTGCATGAGTAGCCGGTGTTCGAACATTGAAAGCGAATGAAGAGATAAGCGTACTGCCAACTACAAAGAGGTAGATTGGATTCCTGGTCTTTTTCAGTAGATCGTTAATATATGTTAAATGAGAAAGAGAGTAGGAGACAGTATGGAGCACTGGGGAATACAGGCGTTGATAGTGAAGGTGTTAAAAAGAACCTGTCGATTGCCACTTTTTAGACATACCAAAAAAGCGCAGCTTAGCCAACAATCTATCGTGCAAAACATGGTCGAATACCTTGGATATATCAAGAGCAACAGCTCGAAATTTTCCACAATGTTCAGTTGCGTTGTTCCAAACATGTGTTACATAAGTCAGAAGATTTCCTGTTGATCTATGTTTACGAAAGCTATTTGATGGTCGCTAATAATATTGAATCTTTTAGGATATTTTAGAAGTTGCTGATTCGATATTATTAAAAGCAATGTGATCGGTAGTTGTTTGGCAAGGTCTTCTTGCCTTTTTTGGGTATCGGCTGAACTGTGGCGCATTTCCAGCAGGAAGGAAATATTCTCTTTCTGTAGGATAGGTTAAAACGTCTACAGAACACTGGTTTTAGTTCTCTTGCGCAGTTTTTGAGTACTATGGCAGGTATTCCGTCAGCGCCAGAAGCTTTTTTGATGTCTAGCTTCATTAGAATACGTTTCATAATACGCTGTCTGAAGACAAGTGTTTTTCCTTCCAAATCAACAGTAGAATTTGAAGCAAAGAGTTCAGCCAACAAGTTCGCTTTCTCAACAGGTGTTGTAATAGAATTATCTGGCCGTGTGAGTGGTGTTATAGTGGATTTGGTGAAATCCACTATACCACCCTGTAGCCCTATTTTGTACAAGGTACATTGAAGTACATAATTAGTATAAGGAAAACTATTCTTATAAAAATTTATTCTTGTTTGTGTAACAATATCTTACTACTGTAGTAAAATATTACCAGTTAAGTGATTTTTACGATTACAGTAACACGATATTGCCACTCTATTGTCCGTTTGAGATAATCTTTGCAAAGTTTACTTTGCTGTAAATTTTAAACGTAAGTATTAAATTCTCATCCCCTTAAACCTAACATGGATATAAAAGCCAAACAATAAAATAAAACTAACTTATTCATTAAAACCATTTAGCTTTGAAACTGGTTTAATTTGACACTAGGAGCACAAAATTGCCTAGTACTACAGTAATTTTGAAGCTATTTTTAGTGTTCCGTAAGGAACACTTATAAGATCACTTCAGTTTCTGTCGGTCTGTCCGTCTGTTGGCCCATCTGTTTGTCCGTCTGTCTGTCCGTCCATCTGCTTGTCCGTCTGTCTGTCCGGTCTGTCTGTCCGACTGTCTGTCAGTCTGTCTGCCCGTCTGTCACACCCTATTTCCTTCGAAACTATTTGACATGGAAAGTTAAAATTTGACACTAATATAGGAATTGATGGCGTCATCAGAACCATGTAGTTCTGAAAGTTAAATTTTGACTTAAGGAGATACTTTTGCGGAGTAAAATCGAAAGTGAAAAAAAAATTACCAGTTCATCAAGTGGGGTGTTATATGAAAGCTTGTAAAAACACGAGTTCAAAAATATATATAATGCAATACTTGCGCATAGTTTTCTTTATATTATTTTTAAAAAATTGCGAAAAATCGCTGTCCCCCCCTTACCTCAAAAAGTACTGATCAAAAATTTTGAAAAAATTCTGGAATATTCTCGTTAGAATGTAGATTGAACGAAAATTATCACTAGTGCATTACCTTTAATAGTTTATCTGGTACATAAAATAAAACAGAAATTTCAAGGTCATCAGTTTTCAGATCGAAAAAAAACTTTGTTGAAAACTCATTTGGGGTGTGTTTTGTGAAGTCACTGATCATTTTATACCCCGTAACAAAATGTTTTATTTTAAAAGCAATCAACGTACGGAACACTAATTACGCAAGTTCAACTTGCACTTGAGGTTTAATCGTAAATTTTATTGTAATTTTTTTAGTTTTCTATACAGGATAATTTCAGAAGTGCTTGAACACTTTCCAACGCTTATTTTCAGTACGACCCTGATTCCTTATGAATTTTACGTGCCGTGTGTTATAAAAGTTATATACTGGCAGTGAGTTAATTATTCTTTTAGTAGAAATTCGGTATGTTTATGAGTATTTGTTTGCTTTCAAGTTTAAGTTTAGCAAAAAAGACCGAAATTGATGTTGTATAAATATAATAAGTACAGTTTTGTTTCTTATTTTGGTTTAATAATAAAAGAATTCTTCCAACAGAAATTCCTTAAGAAGAATGAAGTTTTTATATAACAGAAAACGAGAAGATGATATCGTTCATATAAGTTCAAGAAGAAATAAGTGATACTTCGAGCATGAATTTATTTGGAACACCAAAAACCACTACTAACACACCAATGCTTTGCGACAATAATTATAATCTAACCTAAACTCTCTTTCTCAATCCTTTCACCCCAATAGGAGTATCGTTGACACCGTGCAGTTGCTGGATCATTCTTCAGGCATGTGTGTATGCGACGTGACTTAACTACTGCATACCCATACCAAGAAAAGATCTTACTTGGTCGGACCATTTTGTTGGAGACCGTCTCCTTCATGTTCTACCTTCTACTTTCCCCGTTACTACAAGCTTTTCCACGGCATTCACTTTTCTCATAATGTGACCAAGATATAAAGAAGTACTGTCTGTTAATTATATTTGAAAGTCAATCCTTTATACCAAGCTCTTCAAGAATAGATACATTAGTCCGGTGTTCAGTATATGATACTCTGAGGATTAGTGTTTGGTCAACTTGTTTAATGGTCCATATTACCGATTCGTCAGTTGCTATGGGGAATATAAGACTGGATAAAAACCTTAACGTTGTGTGTTTTGTGACAGCTGGATCTTTCCAGACCTTAGTGAGTCATAGCCAAACGTCTTCTTACTTCTGCTTCACAGCCACCATTGTTAGTTATGAGAGATCCCAAATAGTTGAAATGGTCTACAACAGTGAAACCAGCAAATTCATTTTTGTGTGGCAAATTTTCATTTCGACTAACAATCATTACTCTGGTTTTCGTTAGTGATTTCAAGGTTCTCCAAAATTGATTCTAGATCTTGTATTGATGTGGCAATATTCAGTATATATCACCACTACACCAAACACCTTATTTTTGCACTCGACACGCGTTTCGCTAACCATGTTACCTTCATCAGAAACAATGATTGACTTGACATCGCTCCTGATGAAGCTAACATGGTTAGCGAAACGTGCATCGAGTGCAAAAATAAGGTGTTTGGTGTAGTGGTAATATATACTGAGTAGTGTCATTGTGCCAAAGAATCCACATTTCCAACATAGTTGACGTGGCAAGTATAACAATATCATCCGCATATCTAAGGTTACTTAGCTCTTTTCGACCAATTGTCGCACCCCCACTCCAGCTATCCAAAACATACCCCGTTATATGTGCACTATACATATGTGCTTAAAAGTAAGGATGATAGAAACCTAGCCCTGTCTGTCGCCGGCTTCTATGTTCGACGGTTCTGAAAAAGAATTATTCAGTTTAATTCTGCCATTTGTATTCTCATACATGAATCGGATAAGGTTTACAAGATGTATAGGTGTTCTCATGCTGATTAGAATCGACCAGAGTTTGTTCCATTGTATGCAGTCGAAAACGTTAGAGTAGTCTATAAAACAGATATAGGTTGTTATTTGGAATTCCCTGACTTTTTCTATTATGTGGCGTATGTAGGGAATGTGTTCTCTAGTCGTTTTTGCTGAAATGAGGCCAATAAATATTTGCGGCAGCAGAAAAGTTTTGATCTTTTATTTAGGATCTAGAGAAACACCTTAGCAGCGTGTGATACTAGAGCGATTGTTCTATAGCTGCTGCAATCCAAAGGGGCTCCTTTCTTATGCAAGGGTATAAATGCAACTTCAAACCAATCTTTCGCCCATTTTTCAGTCTTACATACCACATTACACAGCTGAAGTAGCATAGTCATAGCGATTTTTCCCACAATCTAACCTGAACTAATCTCACCTAAATGAAAATAAAGTATCTCAAATATGACTCTTGGCAATATTTCCATCATTATTAAAAAAATGAAAGTCATCTTTAGGAGATTGCCTACAGATGTATAAAATTTAAAAATCCAAACGAAAAAGAACAAAAAAATGTATATATTTATTTATTTACTTACGGGTAACCCAGTATAATAAAAATTTGACAAAATAAAATCAACAACAAAAAATTACCTATACTAAGTAACTAACTTAACTAGGCAATAAAAGCAAACAAAATTAAACCAAGGGTAAAGAAGTAAAACTTATAATAAATATAAATAAATATAAATAAAAGCTGCCTCAAAGAGTCATCCCACAATATTCGCGCGAGGCCACCAAGTGACACATTAAAAAAATCAGGCATATTTCCTCTGGCGTGAAGTCGTGCGATGGAGGTTTGTAAGGCAAAGTTGGACCTTTGAACAGACTGTGAAAGGGTGCAGTGACTCCTTGTATTTGTGGAATAAAAAACTTAAATTGAGCCAAGAGATCAGGACAGTCCAGCTAAGAATTAACAGTCTTATATAGAAACAACAGTTCCGCATTAGACCTTCTCACAGATAGCCTAGCAGCAGGGTCACTGACCTCATGACTGTTGCAGAAAAATTTGAATGGTGGATATTAGGCTTCCTAGAAACAAAACGCAAAAACCTGTTCTACACCAATTCAATTGAGTGAATATAGCACTCATAATAAGGTGACCATACAGGGGAACAGTATTCCAATAATCTCTCACCAAAGATTGATATAATAGTCTCAATGTATCAATGCTAGAGAAATCCCTACCAGATCTGCAGATATAGCCGAGCATTCCAAAGGCTCTATTGACTATGTAGTCATAATGCAAGTGATAATTTAATTTTGAGTCAAGGATTACACCCAGATCTTTAACCTTATTCATAGTCTGCATAGCCCGTCCATCGATGCTATAGGGGAATGCAACAGCTCTACAAAAAGACATCCCCTGACACTTGTCAACATTGAGGTCCAGGCTACTGGACACCACACACAGTGAAGGAATCAAAATCTTCCTGCAAAAGACGACAATCCGTTAAAGAGCTAAAAATTTTATGAATCTTGCAGTCATCTACAAAAAGTAAGAAAGGATACTCTAAGTAAGCGCCACATCATTAATAAAAATGTTAAACAAATTGACTCCCCTAAGGCACGCCCGAGGTAAAAGCAAAATCTTCAGAGACTGCACCCACTACACGAACAGACTGAACCCTTTCAGACAGATAACACTAGAACCATCGCAACAAACGACCCCCAATACCAAAAGAGACTAATTTAGCGCATAGAATATCAGTGTCGACCGTATCGAAAGCCTTGGAGAAGTTTATATAAATTGCATCCACCTATAAGTAATTTCCAAGTGCGTTCGCAACAAAACAAGTAAAACTCATTAAATTGGTGTTCGCTGATCTAGCACTGCAGAAACCATGCTGATGCCAGATCAGATCAGGAGTGACCCTTACCTTTATTTCATTAGTTATAATATTTCCGAATAATTTGGATATGGTACTTAAAATATTTTTAGGTCTGTAATTCAGTATGTTCACTGCCTTTTTTGTAAATAGGTGTTATGAAACTCTTCTTTCATCGGTTGAGAAATATTCCACACTTTAATGAAACAGTGAAAAGTTTGAATAACGGCTTAGCAAAGGGAACATCTACAAGTATAAAGGAGAAAGTTCCGAACCCTTATTACTCTTTAGAGAACAAAGCATATTGTTAACTGTCAACAAATCAATAGCACAGTCAACAATGTCAGTGATCGAGTTGGAGACCGAAGTCCGGGCATCCCCCTCATTCCCCGGTTTGTAGATTGATTGAAAATGCTTGGCAAACAAAGAAGCAATGTCGGCAGACGAACTGCACTCAAGTTCACCCAGGAACATAGACTGTGGCAATTTGTTATCAGTGCGCTTACCATTGACAATATTCCAAAATGATTTCATGTTGCCAGGCATAGCCTCCTCCGTGTCACGAACATATTCCTAATAGCATTTTTTACTAGTTATTGTACATTATTCACGGAGACGAGAAAACGCCATGTAGTCTCCAAAACGACTCGACGCTTTATGCCCTTATGCGCCATCTTCTTCTCTATTATTAACGATTTTAATTCGTCATTATACCACCATGGAAATTCAGGCGCTTTTAGCCTAGAAGTAGAAATAAATTGGTTAACGCCATAATAGAGGATGTCATAAAATCGATCCAGCATAACATTTATATCATCGATTGGTCTTAGAACAACACCAACCAACAGATTATTCAATTCACCCAATCACCCCTTTTAAAATCAAAAAAAAAAGAGAATCATCTCAGCAACCTCCATAGGAGAATGGACTTGGACAGTAGAGAAAAGGGCACGATGGTATTGGTCAAGGGGCAGAAGAACATCATCAGCCACAAAGACTTAAGAAGCATGATCATTTGATATAAAAAGGTCAAGCATAACACCATTGCTGTTATTAATAGTATTAATCTGTTGAAGGTCATGAACAGCCAGAATGCTACACAAAATCCTAACGGAGGGGCCACCGCCAGTTGCGATGAATTTATCAGTGCTGAAATCGGACCAGGTTACATCCGGTAGATTGTAGTTTCCCTACAAATAAACAAAACTATTAGGATGCCTGTGTATCAGTTCATCGAATGTGATGCAATATCTCTCATAAACATCCGAAGAAGAATTCGGTGGAATATAAACTCTACCTACTAAAATAGTCATATTATTCAGTTTAACTTTGACAAGCAATTGTTTAACATTAACACCATCCACGATAATCTCCTGGGATTTGAGTGATTTATGAACTCCCACCACCACATCACCACCTCAACTCCTCGAACTAGTCATTCTGGACTTGCAAAATAGGTGATGAAAGCTGAATGTATGTATGACAGATTAGCAGCAAGAGACAGAGTTACTTATTTTGGTTTCATGAAATTTGTACACATAATAAAATCATAACCATAATCAAATCTTAACTTCGAAAATGTTGGGATCCGAAATTTTTGTACATACAAGGAATATACAAGCAGCTATTTTTATTAAAAAATTATGAAGTATATTCATAAAAATCATCTTAAAATACATTTGCTGTGCTAAAAATATTAGGCCGAGTCAGTTAAAGATTTAAACTATAGAACTACTCTTTTCTGGTAATTAGAGGTTTAACCTGACGTTATGAAACTGGGCAAAACAAGGCCTGAATATTTGTTTATATTTGTGATTATCTAAATAAAATTTATGAAGTTTGCGGTCGGTTCTAGGTGAAACATCTTACTATTTACATTTTTTTTTTTAAATAAAATACAGTATAACTGTTTCAATGAATTTCTTCAGATCACTCTAACACTTGTTTCGGGTATCGCGACCATTTTCGTAGAGATTTACAATAAAACTAAAATTAAGTTCTAAAAGACATTACATTTGGTAGTAAATTTAAATTAAGAGGTAATAAAATTGGGTACATTAGAGGTAGTCTATCTAATTTAATATGGAGGTATTTCTAAATTCTATTTGGGTGTTTGTTATTTTCATATTATTTTTAATGGCTTTTTTGTGCTAAGAATTTCTAAATAATCCATATGTTTTCCTTTTTGAGTATTGTACAGAAACTTTACCCTCTCGCCCCTTCTAGCGGAGCATCATGGCTAACTTTGAAAAAAAACCTTTCTCAAATGAGAACTATAGTAATGTAACCAGACATATCCACAAGATATGTTGACGATACTCTCTGCATTTGGAAAGAAAATTGTCACAGTTCTTATTAACTTTGAATAAAATCAATCATAACATCCAATTCACAATAAAAATTGAAGTAGACAAATCACTTAGTTCTTTAGACTTAAACATTTCAAATGTGGAGAACAAAATAGAGTTTGATATTTTCCGTAAACCAACTACAACAGACACCATTATACATGCTAAATCAAATCAATACTGGCAGATCAAAGTGTCGACCTTCCACAGTCTCATATACAGGTTAACTAACATTCCAGTAAATACGGACAATTATCTAAAAGAACTGAACATAATCAAAAGAATAGCCAAAAACAACGGATATGACCCAATTTTTATAGATAATCTGGAAAAAAAAACAAAAAACATAAAAATATACTCAAACAATTTTACGCACCAGACGTAAAACACAGAAACAAAAATGGTTTGCTATCAACTATGTCGGTGGTTTTAGAAACAAAATCAACAATAGCTTTAATAAGTTAGAAATAAACTGTATAAGTGTTAATAAAAAACAATATAGCCCGATATCTAGTTAATAACAAAGAAAGATCTAACAAATATGGAAAATCAGGTATATATGAACTTAATTGTGATGACTGTGATGTTATCTATGTAGGAGAAACTGAACGGAGCCTATAACGAAGATTAAAAGAACACGGTACTCTATTTTAAATAAACAAATATTAACAGGCTTTGCTGAACACTGCATAGACAGTAATCACCTTTTTAATAACGAGAGGGTGAAGTTGCTATACAGTGCTCAAAAAGGAAAACATATGGATTATTTAGAAATTCATAGCATAAAAAAAGCCATTTAAAATAATATAAAAATAACAAACTCCCAAATAGAATTAGGAAATACCCCATATTAGACGCTGTGTTAAGATAGACTACTTGTAATGGACCCAATTTTATTACCTCTTAATTTACAAATGCACCTCCTCTGGGACGAATTAAACAGGATACATCCATTGAACACTTTCCATGAAATTAGTTATAAAATAGGCTCAAGTCGCGTACCGTTCTTCGATATTTCAAGAAATCAAGGTTGCTCGTGAGTTCTGGGCCTTCAATCAAGCGAACAGCTCTCTTCTGAATAAAATTCAACAAATGCTGTATCTCTTTGGGAGCAGAACCCCAAACATGGGAGCAGTATTTCATCGTTGGCCAAATTTGAGCTTTGTACAGAATTAACAGCTGTTGTGGAGTTCAAAGCTTTTTAATTCGAAATAGTATTCCCATCTTTTAAAAAACTGCTTTTGTTATGCATGTGACCTGTTCAGGTTCAAGATATATTTGCCAACCCAAGTTAACTCTCAGCAAATCGAGTGACGATGCTAGAGGAATGGAAGGTCCCAACATAACTATGTCAGGTTCCTCAAAGTTAACTTTTTTAGAAATATCTGCCACTTGGGTTTTTGTAGCGTTAAATTCTATTTGGTTACTGTGAATCCAAAACAAAATTTCTTCCAGGTCTTTGTTAAGTTAGGCAACTTTCTACTGTCTGTGGATATTTGCGTCATACAGCGATATAATTATGCAGAGTACTCCAGTCTTAATGTTTTTATAGTAAAGGTGTTATATATAAGAAAATAAGGTTTTCTTATTACTCAAATCATAAGAATCTCACCGGCCGGACTGCCTCGGTGCAGAATATAAGTTCTAGACTCATTTAATGAATCTTCCTATAATTCTTTCACACAAAATACAGACTCGAAACTTAATAAAAAAAAATATATTAGTAAGAAGATTGTCAGTTCTACATTATGGCATAGTTTAAATCCTTCATCTTTCCGCCATTTTTTTTAGAATATAAAAATAAACCTGAACGTGATACAAAAACTGTTTTGACAGCTAAGCTAATCACATAGCAAAAGAAATAAGACAGGTTATCTCAAAATGTTTAAAACAACATCACAGACATTTAAATAATTAAATCATAAGAATTTATAAAATTAATACACTTAGGTGGCTGAAGTTCAACTTAACTTCTACTTAGCATTTAAGACAAAGTTTAATACAAGATTTTATTCTTATGAATTTAACAAAATTTTAATCATAGTAGGCACCTGGTTTAACGAGGAAAACTTTTAAACTCTGAGGAAAATTTAAATTAGGAAAAAAAAATTTAGAGCTTCTTGTTCTAATGCAAACAGAGAGTTTTCATTTTAGACCATTATTTAGTTCAATTATTTTTTTTTTAAATGTTATAAAGTCCAAAATAGAAGATAAAATTGAAAACTCAAAAATGCTCTATTGTAATAAAAATAGAAATGTTGTTATTATTTATGTTACCAAAAATTAAAAATATAAAATAAAAAAACCGATCAAGTGCAAGTTGAACCTGCGCAATTAAGGTTCCATCCGTTGATTGCTTTTAAAATAAAAAATTTTCATACGGAGGTATAAAATGATCAGCGACTTCACAAAACCCACCCCCAATGAGTTTTCAACAAGGTTTTTCCGAAAACTGATGACCTTGAAATGTTTGTTTTTTTTTATATACCAGTCAAATTATTAAAGGTAATGCAAGTGATAATTTTCGTTCAACTTACACCCTGTGGAAAATATTCCAGAATTTTTTCAAAATTTTTTGATCAGCACTTTTCGAGATAAAGGAGAGGGACAGCGATTTTTCGCGATTTTTTAAAAATAATATAAAGAAAAGTGTGCACAAGTATCACATTATATATATTTTTGAACTCGTGTTTTTATAAGCTTTCATTTGACGCCCCACTCGATGATCTAGTAATTTTTTTTTTTACTTTTGATTTCACCCCTCAAAACTAACTCCTTAAGTCAAAATTTAACTTTTAAAACTACAAATTTAACTTTTAAAACTACACAACTCTAATGAGGTTATCAATTCCTATGTTAGTACCAAATTTCAACTTTCTACAACATATAGTTTCAGAGAAAATCGAGTGTGACAGACGGATGGACACCGAAGTAATCTTATAAGTGTTCCGTACACTAATATTAAAAAATAACTAAGGAATAACATAAAACAATCCTATTTACCACTAGAGAACTATTCCAGACTATGACAAGTTTTGTCCATCAATATATTTCATAATTTCTTTTAAACATTGTACATTACAAAACGATTTTAAATTTTGAGTCTATCACAAATAATAATGTAAATACACCTTACAAAAATAAAATTTTCTACTTTAAAATAAATTCCTGCACGAGTCCTTTATTAAAAATATATATCTGCTCCTTCGTAGGATAGATAAACAATTAGCTAGGTATCGATTAGACGCTTCTCAAAAAGTTATTCTATACCTAAGCAATGATTCTATCAGAGAGTAATAAATTAGCCTACCTCAATTAAGGGCCCAAACTAGTACAACTCTTTACAAACATAGTAAAATATTGACAAATACCTATAGATTGGGAAACTAGCATAAGAATCCCAATATTCAAAAAACCGGTCAAGTGCAAGTTGATCTTGCGCAACTAGTGTTCCGTACGTTTATTGCTTTTGAAAAAAAAATAAAATTTTTTGTTACGGAGGTATAAAATGATCAGTGACTTCCCAAAACACACCCTAAATGAGTTTTCAACAAAGTTTGTTTCTTGATTGTTTTTTTTATATACCAAATTAATTATTAAAGGTAATGCACTCGTGATAATTTTCGTTCAACTTACACCCCGTGGAAAATATTCCAGAATTTTTTCATAATTTTTGGATAGATACTTTTCGAGATAGAGGGGGGGACACCGATTTTCTTCAAAATAATACAAAGAAAAGTGTGCGCATGTAAGACATTATATACATTTTTGAACTCGTGTTTTTACAAGCTTTGTTTCCGATCTTTACTGAAAATTGATGATCTTGAAATTTTTGTTTTTTTTATATGCCAGATAAATTTTTAAAGATATACACTCGTGAAAATTTTCGTTCAATCTACACCCCGTGAAGAATATTGTGTTTTTCCAAGCTTTCATTTGACACCCTACTCAATGACCTAGTAAAAAAATTTTTTTCACTTCCGATTTCACCCCCCAAAACCAACACCTTAAATCAAAATTTAACTCTCAAAACTACACAGCTCTGATAAGGCCATCAATTTCTATATTAGTACCAAATTTCAACTTTCAACGTTAAATAGTATCGGAGAAAATCCCGTGTGACAGACGGACAGACAGACACCAAAGTGATCTTATAAGTGTACGGAACACTAAAAAGAACAAAAGAAGTCACCTGAAAACTATCGCGGAATAACGCTCCTAAATCCTACCTTAAAAATATTAACAAAAATCATACTGGAAGAAATGAGCAAGGATATTCAAATAAGAGAGGAACAACAGGGATTCCGCAAAAATCGATGCCATATTTATAGTGAGACAGATAATCGAAAAAGCTAAAGAATTTAACAAACCTGCGAATGTATGTTTAGTCGACATGACTCAAGCCTTCTATAGAGTTCAATTAACAGATATTATAAAATTATTACAGGAAAAGCAGACAGACCAGAAGCTAATAAAGATCATACATGACATTAGCACAGAAGTTAGAGCAAATATAGAAGTGGGACATCTGCTGAGCAAGAAGGTAAAAATAAACGCCGGAATAAGACAAGGTGATTCACTTAGTTCCTTTATCTTCAATCTCGTCGTGGAGAGAATACTGGAGAATCTTCCAAAAACCAGAGGATACTAAATGGACAACACACACTTCCACACAATCTGCTACTCCGATAATGAAGTCTTCATCTCCGATTCTGAGGACAACCTTCAGAAGATCTTTCATGCTTTCAATTTGGAAGCGAGAAAACTAAACATGATTATCAACAATACCAAGACAAAATGTATGGTAGGTTCAAAAGAATTATTAAGATGTAAGCTTGAGATCCCAGGAAGTATTATGGAACAGATTAATCATTTTAAATACCTGGGAACAATGAAAACAAGCTGCGGAGACTTAAACAGGAAAGTAAAACAACAGTATGAAGGTATCACTAATAGAAGGTTATTTGACGGATATAGTATGGAAAAACAAATACCTCACAGTGGAACGTAAAATAAGAATATACAAGACAACAGTGAGATTGACACATATGCTGTAGAAACAAAACCTGACACATGTAAAACAGCACAAATAATGAGGACAACCGAAATGAAGGTGATTAGAGACATACATGGAAAACAATCTACGACAGAATCCGCAACAAAAATCTACAAGAACTAAGTAAGATCCAAGAAATATCCAAATGGACCAAAACTAGCAGAAAACAATGGAATAAACACGTAGATCGGGTAGACGACAACAGACTGGTAAAAAGGGCCAAACTCAATAAACCCTGCGGTAGAAGAACTAGGGGCAGACCTCCGAAAAGCTGAAAGGAATGCTGGATGTTCACATCGGAAGGGGCCTAATGGGGATATATGCCTACTTATATGACACACCATATAAGAAAGAAGAAGAAGAACCTAGTTCCCTGTTTTGATTTTATTTATAACAATAGAGCCACTTTCTTAACATATGGCATAAAACAGGTGGTCCCTTGGCTAATCTTATTTCGTCATTCTCTGAAATAAGCTGGATTCTAAGAAAAAGTGACTGAGTGGCCTTGGTTGGGAGATATATTTTGGGAAAATTTCTGCGACTATTAACATAATACGCTACTTGGGTATAATATGCCATATCATTAACTAAGCTTCTAACTTTTTTCCTTCTCTTCTTTCTCTACAGACCAATAAAAGGAATACAAACCATATTTATTTTTTTCAAATATCAATGCAACTACGCAGAATTGCTGTTTAGATAAGCAAAAATAATGGAAAAATATTAAGGTTAAAGAAACTGCTTCGTTTTAAAAAAAACATAAAATTTTCACCAAACAAATATATTTGAGAGCCCTCTAACTAATGACAATAAGGAAGTCAAAATTAATATATCGTAAACCTTCCTACAGACCTGAACATTGCCCCGAACGGCAAAGAGAATACCAAGTAAAACGGCAAACGGAACGCCAGTTTGGACGGGGCTGCAAATGTGTTTGCAAACAGATTTGCAAATCCTACCCATGCACGTGCACGCAGTCGATCCATCAGTTGTCGGTTTTATTTTAAACATCAAAGTGAAAAACGCGCAAATGTGTTGGAAGATTTGGACGTGACCACAAACAAAACGGTGAACGTGTAGTGAATTAAGTGTTTATTCCTGTATTTTTTTGTAATTTTGTTTATCATTTCTTATTCTTTATTAGTACGTACTGAAGACAGCAGACAGAACTAACCTGAACTAGCCTATCTTGAGCTGATATTGCTTTTCTTAAAACAGTATCCTGTTTTTCTATTTTTTTTTTCAATTTAACACTACTCAGTATATAACACCACTACACCAAACACTTTATTTTTGACTCAATCATCGCTCCTGATGAAGCTAACATGGTTAGCGAAACGTGCATCGAGTGCAAAAATAAAGTGTTTGGTGTAGTGGTGATATATACTGAGTAGTGTCATTGTGCCAAAAATTCCCCATTCTCAACCTAGTTATCCAATTTGGTTTAATAAATGCTCAAAAACAGAAAGTATCGTGAAATTTTTCTAATGTCCACTAACAGCTTGAAACTTTAATTCATTTACTAAACTGCCAACATTTTCTGCACTTCTTTGTGTCTGTAAATGTGTTTGTCGCAATCTGTTCGTTTTTCCTTCGAGGATAACTAATAATAAATATAAATATACGCCGCTGCAGCTTCCATAGTTGTTTGCAAGAAACTGAGAAGAGCACAAGCCCATTCCGTTCATTGTTCAGTTCCGCGATAGAAATATCCGTTCTCCGTTCCGCTTGGTATTCAGTTCGTTGTTCTCTTTATCGTTCGGCGCAATGTTAAGATCTGTACCAAGCCGACTCATTACATCTACCTAAAATACATTACTTCGTAGTCATACGCTACTTGAAAATAAACAGAGATATCTCTTCAAAACTTTGCAAGTAAAACCAAATAAAGACAATAAGACTCCGTAAATAAATTCATTCAGACGAATATTTCTTATTTCAATCATTAACACAAAAATCACAACCTATTTTTGGATGCTTTATCATTTGAAACCTCTTTAACTCGAAAACTTTTCCCACAATGAATACAAATGACCAACAGTGGTTTGCTCTGCAAATTTGCCAAAACTTTAGTCATTTTAAACTTTGATAATATAAAGTTAAGACGCTGAAGCTTCTCAGATGTACTAAGAATCTTTTAAATAAGCCGGGCTCTTAAGTAAGTTTAATGTAACAAACAATTAAAATTATTATTTAGAGATATTTTACTTTCTTTGTATTTACTCGAAATTAAAGTTACACAAATGCAACAATATTATTAGTCACTAAACTATACGATCGATCTTGTGAACATATTTTGGGAAATAATTGTATTGTAACTGAGTGTAATACAGAATTTCAAATAAATTACTTTGTAAATACATTTAATTATTATATTTTAAACTATATTTAAAATTTATGACATATTTTCTTAAAAATTCAAGCTCATCTAATAGCAAGAAACATCCTTATATAAAATACACCGGTAAGCAAAAAAATCGACTCAAACGATGTTGTTTCATTTAACACCGATTCTTGAAACTAATTTTCAAACAGTGGTATTATTTCTGGCATCATTAGAACGCGGATTTTCTACTCTTTCCGATAATATCAAAAACATTTGGATTTTCAAGAAGGTTTACTGATTAAAAGGATTTTAGTCAATAGAACCGTTTTTCTTCTCTCAGCGACGTACTCGTTACGCGCTATTCATCCCTATAAAAACACATGCAACTGCATTTTTCTGTCATACCTTTATCGGAACTTCTCTGCTATACCTGGTCACTAATTACGTCATCAGAAAATGGATACCTCCCCGGAAGAAACGACACAAGTCATTGCCCTATTGCAAGAAGGTTATAGCCAACGTGTAGTCACTGCGCAACTGCACCTGAGCGAATCAGCTGTCTCAAGAGTCTACAGACGTTACCAAAGGCCTTTACACGGAGTCCTGGATCAGGAAGAAGAAGGCGGCCTCGGAACGGGACAATCGCTTCATTGTCAACATAACTCTAAGAAATAGTCAGTTGAGCGGCGTTGAGGTCCAGCAGGAGCTCCGACAAGTTCATCACTGGACAGTCAGAAGAAGACTTAAAGAAATTAACTCCGAAGAGATCAGCTGATGGACGCAAATTGACAGCAGCTCATCAACAAGCGCGACTCAGATTTGAGAACATGTCGACTGGACCTTAGAGCAATGACGTTCTATTTTATTCCCGAATGTGCCTACATGACAATGATGGAAGAAGACGAGTCTATAGGAGGCTTGGGGAGCGCTAGGTATAATGCTGCATAACTGAAACCGTCGCAGAGGACGTTCTGTCATGGTGTGGGGAGGCATCTGGGTTTATTGGCTATAACTTAGTGTTAATGCCCGATAATGCTAGGCCACATGCTGCTGCATCGGTGCAGCAATATCTAGCGGAACTGGGAATACACACATTAGACTGACTTGTGCGGAGTCCTCACCTCAATTCAATCAAGTACATGTAGGATAAGCTCAAAAGAAGGGTTCGAGACAGACATCCAGCCCCTGAGGGACTTAAATATTGCAATGGTAGAAGAGTGGGGAAGAATCTCACAGACAGTGGTGAATAAGCTCACTTTCTCCATGAAAAACCAGCTGGAAGCAGTAATAAAGGCTAGAGGGAGTAATACAAAATATTCATTTTGGTTTTTATCAATAAATTTAATTTTTAAACTTAAATTTTTTTTAATGTTTCCTTTCACCATAAAAGGAGTTCTCCAATTACGTAGAGTGCAGAGAAGCTGAACCTCATATGAGCGTAACTTATCAGTGGAACATTTATTCCTAGCATGCATAGCCCTGGTAAGAATCAAGCGGCAATGTCCATCAGACCTTTAAAAGTATTTCTATAATATATATAAAATGCAACGTCTCTCTGTCGGTCTGTCTGTCTGTCCGTTAGTGCGCCTATCACTGAAAAACCACTTATCCGATTTACGTACTTTTTTTTTTTAAAACATACATATGTTCTCTGGCCAGGTTATAGGCTATATTCTATTACGATAGGTAGCATAAGGAATGAGCAGTAACGTAAAATAGTGAATGATGTCGGAAATAAGTTTGCCGCTAGCGCGTGCCTTTGCATACACATATGGAACAATATTATGTAGCAAAGACCATCTGTAATGTATAATCTATAATATATATAAGATGCAATGTCTCTCTGTCTGTCTGTCTATCCATTAGTGCGTTTATCACACGGGAACCACTTATCCGATTTACCTGTCTTTTTTTAAATTCATGCATATATTCTTTGGCCAGGTTATATAATAATAATAATAATCTATATCCATAATATATATAAAATGCAATGTTTGTCTGTCTGCTTGTCTGTCCGTTAATGCACTTATCCCTCGAGAACCACTTATCCGATTTACGTGATTTTTTAAATTCATATATATGTTCTCTGACCAGGTTATAGGTATATATTTTTTTTTTTTTTTTTTTATTTATTTTTTTTTTTTTATTGGTCTAGCACACGTGCTGCAGGGAAGTCCCTAAAGCGCTCCAGGAGCGGCACGAGTGCGGAAAAAGCGATTCACGTTGTTCTTGAATCGCTGTAAATTGTACTCGGTGGGAAACACAGCGCTGGGCAAATTATTCCAAAGGGATGACGTTCTCCATATAAAAGATTGCTTGAAAAGCGTCGTACGCGGAGTAACAAGCTGAACCTCATACGGATGCGAAGCACCAGCGCGACGTGTATTTCTAACATGCACCGCTTTGGGAGGAATTAAGCGGGCTACATCCTTCGAACACTTTCCATGAAAATACTTGTAGAACAGACTCAAGTCTCCAACCGTTCTTCGATGTTCCAGCGAATCAAGGCCGCCGGTCAATTCCGGGTCCCCAATCAGACGGACCGCTCTTCTCTGAACAGAATCCAACAAATGCAGTGTATGTTTGGGAGCGGAGCCCCAAACGTGGGAGCAGTATTCCATAGTTGGTCGAATTTGGGCTTTGTAAAGAATTAACAGTTGCTGTGGGGGTGTAAAGCTTTCTGGTTCTAAATAATATTCCCAATTTTTGAGAAGCTCTCCTTGCTATGCCTGCAACATGTTCATGCCAAGACATATTTGCTCCTAAACTAACGCCCAACAAACTGAGCGACGATGCTAGGGGAATGGAGTGCCCCGACATAACTATGTCGGGTTCAGCAACGTTAACTTTTTTAGAAAAAAACTGCCGCTTGGGTTTTTGTAGCGTTAAATTCCACTTGGTTACTGTCACCCCAAGATAGAATTTCTTCCAGGTCTTTGTTAAGTTGAACGACCTCCTGCTGTCTGCGGATATTCGCCTGAGCAGCCGATGTCCGAGCGTTCAAGGTGAATGAAGAGACAAGCGTACTGTCATCTGCAAAGCTATAGATTGGATTCCGGTCTTTTCCAGCAGATCGTTAATGTAAATGAGAAAGAGAGTAGGAGATAGTATGGAGCCCTGGGGCACACCGGCGTTGATAGTGAGGTTGTTAGAAAGAAATCCGTCGACCGCCACTCGTAAAGAACGCTCTCTGAGGAAACATGAGAGCCACAAACAGAACCTTTCAGACATACCATAAGAGCGCAACTTAGCCAACAGTCCATCGTGCCAAACACGGTCGAATGCCTTGGATATGTCAAGAGCAACCGCTCGAGATTCTCCAAAGTGTTCAATTGCGTTGTTCCAAACATGTGTTACATAAGTCAGAAGATCTCCTGTTGATCTATGTTTACGAAAACCATATTGGTGATCGCTAATAATATTGAATCGTTCAAGATATTTCAGAAGATGCTCATTGATAATTAATTACATCTATAATATTTATAATCTATAATATATATAA
The DNA here is from genome assembly GCA_019049505.1 of Pachyrhynchus sulphureomaculatus. Lineage (NCBI taxonomy): Eukaryota > Metazoa > Arthropoda > Insecta > Coleoptera > Curculionidae > Pachyrhynchus > Pachyrhynchus sulphureomaculatus. The sequence goes on from CM032456.1 coordinate 152,259,704, forward strand.
AATGCAACGTCTCTCTCTCTGTCTGTCTGTCTGTCTGTCTGTCTGTCCGTTAGTGCGCCTATCACTGAAAAACCACTTATCCGATTTACGTACTTTTTTTTTTAAAACATACATATGTTCTCTGGCCAGGTTATAGGCTATATTTTATTACGATAGGTAGCATAAGGAATGAGCAGTAACGTAAAATAGTGAATGATGTCGGAAATAAGTTTGCCGCTAGCGCGTGCCTTTGCAATACACAGCCTAAACCATTAAATATGGAACAATATTATGTAGCAAAGACCATCTGTAATGTATAATCTATAATATATATAAAATGCAATGTCTCTCTGTCTGTCTGTCTATCTATTAGTGCGTTTATCACGCGGGAACCACTTATCCGATTTACCTGTCTTTTTTTAAATTCATGCATATATTCTTTGGCCAGGTTATATAATAATAATAATAATCTATATCCATAATATATATAAAATGCAATGTTTGTCTGTCTGCATGTCTGTCCGTTAATGCGCTTATCCCTCGAGAACCACTTATCCGATTTACGTGATTTTTTAAATTCATATATATGTTCTCTGACCAGGTTATAGGTATATATTTTATTACATCTATAATATATATAAAATGCACCGTATTCTGTCTGTCTGTCCGTTAGTGTGCTTATCACTCGAGAACCACTTATCTGATTTTCGTACTTTTTTTTTTAAAACATGTTCTCCGGCCAGGTTATAGGCTATATTTTATTACGATAGGTAGCATAAGGAATGAGCAGTGACAATAATAGTAAATGAAGTCGGACAAAGTTTGCATCTAGGGCGTTCTCTTGCAATACACAGTCCAAATCATTAAATATGGAACAATATTATGTAGCAGAGAACATCTATAATATATATAAAATGCAATGTCTCTCTGTCCATCTGTCTGTCTGTCTGTCTGTCCGTCCGTTAGGGTGCTTATCACTGGAGAACTACTTATCCGATTTACGTGCTTTTTTTTAACCATACCTATATTTTCTGGCCAGGTTATAGGATATAACATATTTTATTAGGTGACATAAGGAATAAGCAGTGACGATAATAGTGAATTAAGTTGGAGAAAAGTTTGCCGCTAGCGCGTTCTCTTGCAATACACTCCCTAAAGTATTAAATATGGAACAATATCATGTAGCAAAGAATACAATATATATAAAATGCAACGTCTCTCTGTCTGTCTGTCTTTCCGTTAATGCGCTTATCACTCGAGAACCACTTATCCGATTTACGTGTTTTTATAAATTTATACATATGTTCTATATAATTCGATATAAGCCTAGATAATGGGAGATAAGGTGAGATAATGGGAGGTAAGGAGAAATAATGGGAGATAAGTCGAGATAAGCCTCGATAATGGGAGATAAGGTGAGATAATGGGAGATAAGTATAAATAATGGGAGATAAGGAGAGATAATGGAAGATAAGCAGAGATAAGTCCAGATAATGGGAGTTATGGTGAGATAATGGGAGATAAGGAGAAATAATAGGAGATAAGGAGAAATAATGGGAGATGAGCAGAGATAAGCCTAGATAATGGAAATTATGTAGAGATAATGGGAAATAAGGAGAAATATTGGGAGATAAGGAGAAATAATGGGAGATATTTTATTACGTTGGGTAACATAAGGAATAAGCAGTGACGATAGTAGTGAATCAAGTCAACGCGAGCGGAGCCGCGGGCCCGGCTAGTGTAAAATAAACTAGAATTATCAACTTTTCTCCGACATTCTATAGAATCAAGGTTTTTAGGCAGTGCCTACTCCCACTAGGCGATTGACCCTTTAATTGAAATGCAGGGAATATTTCACAGTTAGGCCCCAAAAATGGGAGAAATATTTCATTGATTGTCGAATTTAAGCTTCATATATGATTAAAACGTTTATTCTGATTAATAACTTGAGTGGCAATGCCAATAGAAGAAAGTCCCTAACTATGTATGACGAGTTTTATAACATTCAAAAAAAAAACTTATATCTGGGTTTTTATAGTGTTAAATTATTCTTGGTAACGGTCAAGATGGACTTCCTTTTACGTCTTTGTTAAATTGTATAATTTACTGCTGTCCGCAGATATTGAATGGGCAGCTTTTATTCACGCGTTCAAGTTAAATGAAAAACAAACGTACTGTGATCACTAAAGGAATAGATTTGATTTTAGTCATTTCTATCAGATCGTCTACTAATATATATAAAATGCAACGTCTCTCTGTCTGTCTGTCAGTCAGTGCGCTTATCACTGAAAAACCACTTATCCGATTAACATACTTTTTTTTTTTAAAACATAAACATTCTCTGGCCAGGTTATAGGCTATATTTTATTACGATAGGTAGCATAAAGAATGAGCAGTGACGAAAGTCACTGCTCATTCGGTCGGTCGGTGCGGTCGGAAAAAAGTTTGCCGCTAGCACGTTCTCTTGCAATACACAGCCTAAACCATTAAATATGGAACAATATTATGTAGCAGAGAATATCTATAATCTATAACATATGTAAAATGCAATGTCTGTCTATCTGTCCCTTAGTGCGTTTATCACGCGAGAACCACTTATCCGATTTACGTGCCTTTTTTTAAATTCATACATATATTCTTTGGCCAGGTTATATAATAATAATACTAATAATCTATATCTATAATATACCACTCAGTATATATCACCACTACAACAAACACTTTATTTTTGCACTCGAAGCGCGTTTCGCTAACCATGTTAACTTCATCATCATAATTGACTGTAGTCAATCATCGCTCCTGATGAAGCTAACATGGTTCGCGTCGAGTGCAAAAATAAAGTGTTTGGTGTAGTGGTGATATATACTGAGAAGTATCATTGTGCCAAAGATTCCACATTCCCAACTTAATCTATTATATATATAAAATACAACGTCTCTTTGTCTGTCTGTCTATTTGTCTGCCCGTTAGTGCACTTATCACTCGAGAACCACTTATCCGATTTGCATGTTTTTTTTTTTAATTCATGCATATGTTCTCTGACCAGGTTATAGATATATATTTTATTACATCTATAATATATATAAAATGCAACGTCTCTCTGTCTGTCTGTCAATCTGTCCGTCCGTTAGTGTGCTTATCACTAGAGAACCACTTATCCAATTTACGTATTTTTTTTTTTTAACAAACATATATTCTCTGGCCAGGTTATAGACTATATTTTATTACGATAGGTAGCATAAGGAATGAGCAGTGACGATAATAGTGAATGAAGTAGGAAAAAAGTTTGCCGCTAGCGAGTTCTCTTGCAATACACAGCCTAAACCATAACATATGGAACAATATTATGTAGCAGACAATATCTATGATCTATAATCTATAATATATATAAAATGCAGTGTCTCTCTGTGTGTCTGTCTGTCCATTAGTGTGTTTATCACTCGAGAACCACTTATCCGATTTACGTGTCTTTTTTAAATTCATACATATATTCTTTGACCGGGTATATAATAATAATAATAATAATAATAATATTATTATGTAATATTAATAACCTGGTTACGGGATGGGCAGCTATTCCCTGAGACTGAAGGCTTCTTACTTGCCATCCAGGATAAAGTCATATTAACCAGAAACTATCAGAAGCATATCATCAAAGATCCGACTATTCCAGAGGACATATGTAGGAAATGCCACCAGCAGAAAGAAACGATCGAACACATAACGAGCGGATGTAAAATATTGGCCGGAATGGAGTAGACAGCCAGGCATGATTCAGCTGCCAAAGTGGTTCACCAAGCACTAGCCACAACATACAGACTCATAGAAAACAGAGATCCCTACTACAAATACACGCCAACATCCATACCTGAAAATGAAGATTACAAGCTCTACTGGGATATCGGTATCCATACAGATAAAACAGTCTCCGCCAATAGACCCGATATTACTTTTCAGTGCAAAAAAGTAAAAGTCACCTATCTGATTGACATAGCTGTCCCCAACGACACAAATATCCAAGCGAAATACACAGAAAAAATTTCCAAATACACAGACCTTGCAACGGAAATAAAAAGGCTATGGAGACAGGAAAAAGTCATCATTGTCCCCCTCATTGTATCAGCCACAGGCCTTACACCAATAACATTCACACCACATTTAGTGCAATTGGGACTCAACACGGACATACACAGAAAACATTCAGAAGTCAGTGATTTTGAAAACATGTAACATTGTCAGGTCATTCCTTAATACGGAATGGTAATAGCGTTTGTGCTGACTTGGTTTTGGCCCGTCAGCCAAACATGGAACCACATTGATCAAATGTGAGAAAGAAGAACTTTTTGTAATAATAATAATAATAACGCATGCAAAGAAAGACTTACCATCGAGAGGAAGGCAGGAGGAAGAGGAATTATAGACATTAGATCATTACACACAAAACAAATACAAGCACTTAGGAAATTCTTTCACACCAAGCAAACCAGCCTCCACACAGCAACAGTCAAAGCAGACAAAAACTATACCCCACTCGACTTATCCCGGGTAGACCACCCAGCAGATACACACAGTCACATCCAATTACAACAGGAAAAGATGAAAACGTGGTCAGAAAAAAACACTCCACGGAAAACACAGAGACCACATAGAACAAGACCACGTAAATAAAAAACAATCATACACCTGGTTACGGGATGGGCAGCTATTCCGGAAAAAGAAGGCTTCTTACTTGCCATCCAGGATAAAGTCATATTAACCAGAAACTACCAAAAGCATATCATCAAAGACCCAACTATTACAGAAGACAGATGCAGAAAATGCCACCAGCAGAAAGAAACGATCGAACATATAACAAGCGGATGTAAAATATTAGCCGGAACGGAATACACAGCCAGACATGACTCAGCGGCAAAAGTAGTTCACCAAGCACTAGCCACAACATACAAGCTCATAGAAAACACAGATCCCTACTACAAATACACACCAACATCCGTACTTCAAAATAAAGAATACAAACTCTACTGGGACATCAGTATCCATACAGATAAAACGACACAAACATCCAAACGAAATACACAGAAAAAATTTCCAAATACACAGACCTTGCAACGGAAATAAAAAGGCTATGGAGACAAGAAAAAGTCATCATTGTCCCCCTCATTATATCAACCACAGGCCTTACACCAATAACATTCACACCACATTTAGTGCAATTAGGACTCAAGACAGACATACACAGAAACATTCAGAAGTCAGTGATTTTGAAAATATGTAACATTGTCAGGTCATTCCATAATACGGAATGGTAATAGCGTTTGTGCTAACTTGGTTTTGGCCCGTCAGCCAAACATGGAACCACATTGATCAAATGTGAGAAAGAAGAACTTTTTATAATAATAATAATAATAATAATAATCCCTAAGGGGCTAGGGGAATCCCAGGATTCTCCTAGTACGGGCATTGACGATCCCGAGGTACCTGAGTCATGTTGTGCTGTCTTGTGTTGTCCAGATTATGTGTAATAAAACGCAATCTTAAGGTGTTTACCGTGCCGAGAAGATGAATGGCTCAGCGTTTATGAGTCGCCAACGGTTCCCCCGGATACCGGGCGCCCTCCGGGAGTAAGTAGCCTTGCTGTGGCATCCAGGCTCTGCCGCAGTCGACCTTTCTTTCCTAGGATACTCGTGGGAATACTATGTTAAACAATAATAATTATAATAATGAAAATGGAAGGGTGTTGCGGAGGCGGACCCCTGTCGTACAAACAGCTACAGCAACATCACAACAACAACTACAGACGAACCAAACAACCGCCTCAGTGGAAACTACTCCCGATAGTTTTACCAGATCCGACATTCTAGGTGATGGAAATTGCCTTTTCCGTGCAGTTAGCTTATACTTATATGGCCACCAGAACCATCATCAGAAACTCCGAGAGGCTGCTCTAAGATATTTACAACAAAACTGGTCGGAACTTCACACATTTTCATTAATTGAAGTCGACGATATAAAAGACTTCAATAACTATTATAATTATATGCGGAAAAATGGCACCTATGGAACGAGCCTAGAGATACTTGCCCTCTCGGAAACACAAAATAGCAACTTTCATATCTTCTCAAAACAACGAAGAACAAGACATACAAAAATAACTTTTACGGACAGACCAACAATAATAAGCACGGGAAAAATACAACAAAACCATTTACCTTCTACTAACAGGCAACCCAATGTCGGGACACTTTGAGCTTCTGACACCACAAAACATTGAAAACATTCCAGAGAACAACAGACCAATAAAAGAAGCATCGGGCGAGCGACGTAACGGTCGAGGACGTCGCGGGAAATGGCAGCTCGACCAAAACGATGAAGACCAGGCAACCGAAAATGGACCTGCCAAAAGTGTTGTGTCGGCGACTAAGCCGACACCCACCAAGGCGGGAAAATCACAGCAGCGCATGAGTTGCACCACAGGAATCAACGAACACGCCATGCGTTGCTGTAATGAAAACACAAAACCTGACAAAGAAATCACTGAGTAGAGAATCACTCGCCGCTTGGACCCACCAACATCAATCCCAAGCACAACCGACGTAGATACGGGACAAACACAACCACCAAAGCCAGGCCAGGGCCCGTATGTTTTGCAAGGACAACATGCAACTACCAAGGCTGGAAAACCAAGACAGCGGTTAAAGTGGACGGATGAGATGAATAAGACGGTGATGCGCTGTTACTACACCGCCACCAAACTCGAAACAATAACATCGGGCTACAGACAGCAACTGCACAGACTTTTCTTGACCGAATATCCACATCTGCAATTACTTGTTTCAGAACAGAGAGTAATAGACCAAAAAAGAGTTATTACCAAGAACAATCGTCTCACACCTCTCGAATTGCAAACCATCAAGGACACAGTGGCTGTTGAACTGAACACAGACCAACCAAACAATAGAAACAATAAAGCAGATTCCGAACCAGCCTCACACACACAACCACCCAGTCGAACACAACAATACTCACCACCCAGGAGGAGCATAACGCAAAATAATATTGCGAGTACCGCGCAACACCATATCACAGACAACAACATGAATCACTCGCCACCCTCAACGACATCCACACAACATCACCCCGAATCACCTCTCATACAAACACTTAAAGCAAAAATGGAGTCACATCTAGCTCGATGGTCAGGCACCGACCCCACAACAAGAAATCCCATCCCTCGTTTAATCTTCAGACAGAGCACGCAACCAATCCTCAACACACTGAACAAGCACATAATACCTCAGTATATAACAGACTTAAGCACAATCGAAGACATTCACACAATAATATACGCAGCAGCAATCACCACTCTAACACAAAATAATCAAAAACTCCCTCAACGACAAGGAAACCCCAACAGGACAAAACCAAAATTCAAATGGCAAATAAGAATAGAAAACAAAATCAACAACATCAGGAGAGATCTAGGACATCTTACCCAGTTTATAAGCGGGAACGCGTCCCAAACGTGTCACACAGGGGGGCAAACAAGATCAAATCTAAGTCTCCCAACAGAACACTGCCAGAAATCCTCGATACCTTGAAACAAAAACTATCTGTATATGCCGCAAGACTCCGTAGATACAAAGAATCAAATGAGAGGAAAGACACCAACAACCTCTTCCGAAGAAGCAAAAAACAGTTCTACCGGAAAACTATGTACAACAAACAGATAGCAGTGACTGAACCACCAAACGAACAAGAACTCACAGATTATTGGAAAAGGATCTGGTCAGAACCCAAACTACACAATAATAACACCCCCTGGATCAAAGCCGAAGAAGACAAACATAAACATGTGACAGAACAAGAAAATACCACATTTAATACACAAGAAATTACAGAAACTATCAAACACACACACAACTGGAAATGTCCTGGAATAGACAATATACAAAACTTCTGGTACAAACAGTTTACCACCACACACGAAGCACTCACACACCAAATCAACAAAGCCATTCTACAACCACACACATTTCCCACTTTCCTCACACAAGGAATAACATACGTTAAACCCAAAAGCTCAGACACCACAAACCCGTCAAACTACCGACCTGTTACCTGTCTCCCAACCCTATACAAGATCATCACAGCCACAATTTCGAAGAAAATAGAACAACACCTAACAGAAATAACAATATCCTCACAGAAGAGCAGAAGGGATGCAGGAAAAATAGTCGAGGATGCAAAGAACAGCTGATTATAGATAGCGTGATTATGGGACAAACCAGAAAAGAACACAGAAACCTTCACATCGGTTATATAGACTATAAAAAAGCCTTCGACTCCATACCCCACAGCTGGTTAATCAGGCCCTAGAAATCTATAAAATCAACCAACACCTCAGGCAGTTTCTCGCGCAAATTATGAAAACATGGAAAACCAAAATACGCCTAGAAACACAAACCGAACGGATTCAAACAGAAGAGCTGTATATCAGACGGGGTATATTTCAGGGAGACTCGCTCAGTGCTCTATGGTTTTGCCTCTGTCTCAATCCACTCTCAAATATACTAAACAGAACAGAGCATGGCTTCAATATCAGACACCAAAAAGTGAATCAACATAAAATAAACCACCTCCTATATATGGACGACATAAAACTCTACGCTGCCACACAAACACAGCTGAAAGAACTCCTCAAAATCACAGAAATATTCACCTTAGATGTCAATATGGAATTTGGTATAAGTAAATGCAAAGTGCTCCACATCAACAAAGCCAATGGAAGTGCCACCATGAGACAGAAACCATCAACAATGAACCGCTCGATAACATGTTCGATAAAGAAACATACAAATATCTAGGCTTCCAACAAAGCACCAAACTCAACCACACTCACATCAAAACAGAGCTCAGAACCGAATTCAAAAACAGACTGACGAAACTTTTGCAAACAAAATTAAACTCTAAGAATCTCACTAAAGCCATCAACACGTTCGCTATACCTATACTCACATATTCATTTGGTATCATCAAATGGTCGCAAACAGACATAGAAAATATTCACATCCTTATACGATCTCAATTCACCAAATACAGGAAATTACACACCCAACGCATGCAAAGAAAGACTTACCATCGAGAGGAAGGCAGGAGGAAGAGGAATTATAGACATCAGATCATTACACACAAAACAAATACAAGCACTTAGGAAATTCTTTCACAGCAAGCAAACCAGCCTCCACACAGCGACAGTGAAAGCAGACAAAAACTACACACCTCTCGACTTATCCCGGGCAGACCACTCAGCAGACACACACAGTCACACCCAATTACAACAGGAAAAGATGAAAACGTGGTCAGAGAAAACACTCCACGGAAAACACAGATACCACATAGAACAAGACCACGTAAATAAAAAACAATCATACACCTGGTTACAGGATGGGCAGCTATTTCCTGAAACAGAAGGCTTCTTACTTGCCATCCAGGATAAAGTCATATTAACCAGAAACTACCAAAAGCATATCATCAAAGACCCGACTATTGCAGAGGACAGATGTAGGAAATGCCACCAGCAGAAAGAAACGATCGAACATATAACGAGCGGATGTAGAATATTGGCCGGAACAGAGTACACAGCCAGGCATGATTCAGCTGCCAAAGTAGTTCACCAAGCACTAGCCACAACATACAAACTCATAGAAAACACAGATCCCTACTACAAATACACGCCAACATCCATACTTGAAAATGAAGATTACAAGCTCTACTGGGACATCAGTATCCATACAGATAAAACAGTCTCCGCCAATAGACCCGATATTACTTTTCAGTGCAAAAAAGCAAAAGTCACCTATCTAATTGACATAGCTGTCCCCAACGACACAAACATCCAAACGAAATACACAGAAAAAAGTTTCCAAATACACAGACCTTGCAACGGAAATAAAAAGGCTATGGAAACAAGAAAAAGTCATCATTGTCCCCCTCATTATATCAGCCACAGGCCTTACACCAATAACATTCACACCACATTTAGTACAATTAGGACTCAACACAAACATACACAAAAACATTCAGAAGTCAGTGATTTTGAAAACATGTAACATTGTCAGGTCATTCCTTAATACGGAATGGTAATAGCGTTTGTGCTGACTTGGTTTTGGCCCGTCAGCCAAACATGGAACCACATTGATCAAATGTGAGAAAGAAGAACTTTTTGAAATAAATAAATAATAATAATAAAAACCACCACACACGAAGCACTCACACACCAAATCAACAAAGCCATTCTACAACCACACACATTTCCCACTTTCCTCACACAAGGAATAACATACGTTAAACCCAAAAGCTCAGACACCACAAACCCGTCAAACTACCGACCTATCACCTGTCTTCCAACCCTATACAAGATCATCACAGCCACAATTTCGAAGAAAATAGAACAACACCTAACAGACAACAATATCCTCACAGAAGAGCAGAAGGGATGCAGGAAAAATAGTCGAGGATGCAAAGAGCAGCTGATTATAGATAGCGTGATTATGGGACAAACCAGAAAAGAACACAGAAACCTTCACATCGGTTACATAGACTATAAAAAAGCCTTCGACTCCATACCCCACAGCTGGTTAATCAGGGCCCTAGAAATCTATAAAATCAACCAACACCTCAGGCAATTTCTCGCGCAAATTATGAAAAACATGGAAAACCAAAATACGCCTAGAAACACAAACCGAACGGATCCAAACAGAAGAGCTGTACATCAGACGGGGTATATTTCAGGGAGACTCGCTCAGTGCTCTATGATTTTGCCTCTGTCTCAATCCACTCTCAAATATACTAAACAGAACAGAGCATGGCTTCAATATCAGACACCAAAGAGTGGATCAACATAAAATAAACCACCTCCTATATATGGACGACATAAAACTTTACGCTGCCACACAAACACAGCTGAAAGAACTCCTCAAAATCACAGAAATATTCACCTTAGATGTCAATATGGAATTTGGTATAAGTAAATGCAAAGTGCTCCACATCAACAAAGGCCAATGGAAGTGCCACCATGAGACAGAAACCATCAACAATGAAACGCTCGATAACATGTTCGATAAAGAAACATACAAATATCTAGGCTTCCAACAAAGCACCAAACTCAACCACACTCACATCAAAACAGAGCTCAGAACCGAATTCAAAAACAGACTGACGAAACTTTTGCAAACAAAACTCAACTCTAAGAATCTCACTATACCTATACTCACATATTCATTTGGTATCATCAAATGGTCACAAACAGACATAGAAAATATTCACATCCTTATACGATCTCAATTCACCAAATACAGGAAATTACACCCCAACGCATGCAAAGAAAGACTTACCATCGAGAGGAAGGCAGGAGGAAGAGGAATTATAGACATCAGATCATTACACACAAAACAAATACAAACACTTAGGAAATTCTTTCACAGCAAGCAAACCAGCCTCTACACAGCGACAGTGAAAGCAGACAAAAACTACACAGCTCTCGACTTATCCCGGGCAGACCACTCAGCAGATACACACAGTCACACCCAACAACAGGAAAAGATGAAAACGTGGTCAGAGAAAACACTCCACGGAAAACACAGATACCACATAGAACAAGACCACGTAAATAAAAAACAATCATACACCTGGTTACAGGATGGGCAGCTATTCCCTGAAACAGAAGGCTTCTTACTTGCCATCCAGGATAAAGTCATATTAACTAGAAACTACCAAAAGCATATCATCAAAGACCCGACTATTGCAGAGGACAGATGTAGGAAATGCCCACCAGCAGAAAGAAACGATCGAACACATAACGAGCGGATGTAAAATATTGGCCGGAACAGAGTACACAGCCAGGCATGATTCAGCTGCCAAAGTGGTTCACCAAGCACTAGCTACAACATACAAACTCATAGAAAACACAGATCCATACTACAAATACACACCAACATCCATACTTGAAAATAAAGATTACAAGCTCTACTGGGACATCAGTATCCATACAGATAAAACAGTCTCCGCCAATAGACCCGATATTACTTTTCAGTGCAAAAGAGGAAAAGTCACCTATCTAATTGACATAGCTGTCCCCAACGACACAAACATCCAAACGAAATACACAGAAAAAATTTCCAAATACACAGGCTATGGAAACAAGAAAAAGTCATCATTGTCCCCCTCATTATATCAGCCACAGGCCTTACACCAATAACATTCACACCACACTTTGTACAATAAGGACTCAACACCAACATACACAGAAACATTCAGAAGTCACTGATTTTGAAAACATGTAATGTAGCGTTTGTGCTGACTTGGTTTTGGCCCGTCAGCCAAACATGGAACCACATTGATCAAATGTGAGAAAGAAGAACTTTTATAATAATAATCTATATCTATAATATATATAGAATGCAACGTCTCTCTGTCTGTCTGTCTGTCTGTCCGTTAGCGCGCTTATCACTCGAGAACCACTTATCCGATTTACGTGTTTTTTTTAAATCCATACATATGTTCTCTGGCCAGGTTATATAATATTAATTACATTCTATATATAATATAAAGCGCAAGGTGTCTGTCTGTCCGTTAGTGTGCTTGTCATTCGAGAACCACTTATCCAATTACGGGTTTTTTTTACTTCTTAACTTAATATTTATCAAAAAAATCTATAAGATATATAAAACGCAACGTCTGTCTGTCCGTTAGTGCGTTTAGCACTCAAGAACCACTTATCTGATTTAACGCGTTTTTTTTTATAAAATACATATGTTCTCTGGCCAAGTTATAGGATGTATTTTATTACGTAAGGTAACATAAGAAATATGCAGTGACGATAATAGTGAATCAAGACCACGCGAGCGGAGCCGCGGGTACGGCTAGTTAATGTATAGAATTAAGAGAATAGGAGACAGTAAGAAGCTCTGAGGTACACCAGCGCTGATAATGAAGATGTCGAAAAGAAATTCTCTCAAAAAAAAAACAGTTTGTGAGGAAATTTAAGCCATACACAATACTTTTTAAATATCCCGTAAGATAACAGCTTAGCCAACGATCCATCGTAGCAGCCATCATCGAATGCTTTTATATATATCAAGCGAAACCGCTTGAAATTATCCATAGAGTTCAGTTGCATTATTACAAAGATTCATTGTTATTTTTTGCTTACGCAGCTATATTGGTTGTCGATAAAAATATTTAATCCTTTCAGATATATGAAGTATGCTGATTGGTAACCCTTCCTACAACCTTAATCTCTTATTACCTTTTTAGTATTAACTACACTGATTGGAGTATTTTTAGCAAAAGAAAATATTCCTGTTTTATAAAATTAGTTGAAGAATCTTTAAAAACTAGTGTTGTTTCGCTGGCAGATGATTTGAGTTCGAAGACAGTATATAACAATTATCATCACAACTGCACCAACTATAATAACATCATCAGAGGAAATGATTGGCTAACGATGATAGGTTGTTCACAAAAAGTTGGTATTAAATTATCTGATTATATGCCTCGTTTTTCTCGTTGATTACTTGTGTGCATCTCTTTGGAGCAACAGCATAAATGTTTCGATTTATGACTTTCAATTGGATAAAAACTTACCATTTCAAACACATGTTTTCCAGAAAGCGATATAAGCTCCATATCAACCAAAACGACATTGGGATCGTTCTTAGAATAAGCAGATCGGTCGTTAGCTTATATAGTAGTATTCCTAGAGTTCCTGCCGTTTCGTAGATTGATAGTGCCACATTTGGCATGATTCCTGTACTTCTCTATCGCCCACTAGTAGAATACTTGATATTAAGATGAGCTTATGGATGGCAAAACCAAAACGTATAATTTACGGCGATCCCGTGAATCTATATACTGGTGATTTAGTGATCAAAAAGAAATAAGCTGGTGTACTCTTGATAAAGAAGTTTTGTTGGTTTATCAATTAGCTAATTAGGGGCATAACTAATAAGATTGATTTTCAGGCTCTTGTTAGTCGATGATTCATGAATGCTTAAATCAGCTATCTTGTTACTTGTATTAAAATGTTCCAATTTAGAGATACAGCGTGGACTAAATTCTATTTAAACAATTTAACAGGTTTGACATCTTTTTCTTATTATCTTGAGCAAGTTTGCCTCATATGACAAATTTAAACTTTGTTCAGTTCGTTAAAGATAATGTTAGTACAAGTAAGAAACTAAACTTTTCCATTAAAACTAACACAAATTTTAAAAGTTTGAATTTGTATTATAAAAAAAATCAAATACACTTTCATACTTAATGAATTTTAATTTAAACTTTTTCCAGTACCATTGTGTTCAAAAATTAAGAAAAAATACAGGCACTGTTGCCAACTATTAAAGTAATTGTTTTTGATATATTAGTATATATAGTTGTATGTTAGTTTAATAATAATTATTAAAAAATGTTATTGAGGTCTGACAATTTTTTTTCTCAAATTCCTTGTGCTGTTAAGTTAAAAATATGAAAGAAAAATATTACGGTGATCATTAGTTAAAGTTTGCAGGTAATACATTCATTAAAAGTGAGTAGAGAACCAGTTGAAGAGAAGCTGTAAAACCATCCACAGGAACCACAGAAGAAAGTATTAAAATTATTAGTCCTGTCCTCAATAATCGCTATTTAGTGATTAGAGATTTTATAGACCTGAAATAATAATTAAATTAATATAATCGATTATTAGGAATGATTTTGACTTGTTCCATCTCTTATCTGGTCGTCTTCAAAGGAAACTAAATTTTCTTGCAGAACATCATCTCTCTTCTAAAGATTGATACGAAAAGGCTTGTTTGGATGCCTTTCAGACACATAATTACTGGCGATAAGATGTTGATTTATTTATATGACACGAAAATTCTTTAATAATCAGCTGACAGCCTTGCGTAAGTTGAATTCGACTGGAGACATCAGGTCAAACTAGGTCACAAATAAAGGTAACTATTTTCTTCAATACCTGTGATGCTCTGCACACAGCGTTCCTTTAAACAAACCAAGCAGTTTAATAACGAGTGTTGTTCGAGGGTTATGCGTCATTTAGTTCTGTCTAACAATTTATAGATCACGATAGTGCGCCATCATACGAATTATTTCTAATTTTTGGGTATAAAAGAAAAAATGATCGTTCCTTAAGAAACGTATACCAAATATGGCACAGTGTGACTTTTTCCGGTTGTCCAAACAGAAATGACCACTCATTATACATCGTTGGGAATCTTTAGAAGCTATAAAAGAGTATTCGCTGGCCGCCTTCAAACTAATACTAGGAATCGACGACAAATGTTTCGATGTTGGCATGTATGTATTACAATAGGAGTACATTACCTTGAAGCAAATAAAATACGAGGATGGACTGAAAAATTCGCGGCCTCACCAAAAAATAATATTTTTATTATAAAACCCTCAATAAGTTCATACTTTCTTTGGTTGTCACAGTGTAAAATGTTGATGCTGTAGAATTTATGGTTTTTAGGTTAGAACGAGTTTAGTGAGACCAAGTGCAGCGTTTTTAGAAAAATGGAAAAATTGAACAAGTACCTGTTTAAAAAAAGATTAACACCAAAGGGGATCTCTGATGATATGAAAAAAACACTAGGGGAATCTGCTCCGTCATATACCACTATGAAAAAATGGGTTGCAGAATTTAAACGTGGACGAGAGAGCCTCGAAGATAACCCTCGCTTCGACCGGCCCACGACGTCTACGACTAAAGAAAACATCGGCAAAGTATGCGATCTCATATTGAAAGACCGTAGAATAACTATCAGGGAGATTGCAGACACTATAGGCATCTCGTATGAACGAACACAAAACATCATTGCCAACGAACTCGGATTTTCTAAGGTTTCTGCTTGGTGGGTTCCCAGATTGCTTTCATTTCGAACTCTCGCGACTGTTTGGAGATGTTTGAGGTTGATCCGCAAGATTTTCTTAACAAGTTTGTGACAATGGACGAAACCTGAGTTCACCACTATACTCCATACTCAAAACAACAATCTGGAAAAAATCTGGTGAAAAAAAGCGAAGGCAATTCTGTCGGCTGGAAATGTGATGGCGTCAGTTTTTTGAGATGCTAAAGGTATTATTATGGTGGATTACCTTCTGGAAGGCGAAACAATAAACTCGACTTATTGTCGCACTCTTTTTTTCGTCGTGTAGGTCAAGAAATTAAAGAGAAACGCTCATGATTACTGAAAAAAAAGTTTTGTTCCATCAGGACAACGCTAGTTTTCACACGTCTGGTGAGTCTATG
Source organism: Pachyrhynchus sulphureomaculatus (assembly GCA_019049505.1). Classification (NCBI taxonomy): domain Eukaryota; kingdom Metazoa; phylum Arthropoda; class Insecta; order Coleoptera; family Curculionidae; genus Pachyrhynchus; species Pachyrhynchus sulphureomaculatus. The sequence goes on from CM032456.1 coordinate 152,275,992, forward strand.
GCTCAAATTCGTGATTGTGGTTTCGAATTGCTGCCCCACCCGGCTTATTTTCCTGATTTGGCACCTTCGGACCTTCATCTGTTTCTAAACCTAAACAAACACATCGGTGGCCAGAAATTTTCATCAAATGAAGAAGTCGAAACTGCAGTTAACCAGTATTTTGAAGACCATGAGGAATCTTTTTTTCAAACAGGTATGGAAGCTTTGGCAAGCCGGTGGAAGAAGTTCATAGGGCTAGGTGAAGATTACGTCGATAAATAAAAATATTTTTGGATGTATTTTATTTTGTTTTCTTAACTAGGCCGCGAACTTTTCAATCCACCCTCGTATATTGTATAGTTTTGAACATAGGGTTTCGAACATTAGATAAACCTGGAAGAAGTTCTCTTTTAGGGTGATAGTAGCAAAGTAGAATTTAACTTTAGTTTAAATTATTTCTAGAACACTGGACGAAGAAATTAGCTTGAATAAACATTTGTTCAGTTCTAGATTATTTTTACTTAATTAAAAACTTCGTTGTTTTTAAAAACAAAAAGAAAACAATTATTTTCGTAGAAATATAACATATTTTAAAAGAAATTGTGCATGGAGTACGTCAGGGGTGCTCAAACGGTCGATCGCGAGTGCTTTTTGAGTCGATCTTAAAAAAAAAATTCCGATATAGAACTATTCACAGATTTTGTTTTAGGTAACTAAAACAAAATGTAATGAATAAACTACTAAAATTTATTCGATCCACAATTAGGCCAGAATAACCCCCTCTTCACTTTCTCATCACTTTCTTTTATCGTAATAACCCCCTGCTAGCGGCAAAAGGCGGCTTTATCAAAGAAACGCGCGGTACTTGTCAAAGAAAAGCCGCGTTTTTGATTCCCGCCGATTTTTCTAGAAACTTCGGACGGCGTGTTTGACGGGAACATTCGAGACTTCGTTTGCGCCGATATAAATGTTGCGCCTGCAGGAATAGGAGTCAGTCTGAGTTGTAACTTGAAGGCGATACATCGATACAAAGTTTATTAATAAATAGTCCAAAATGAGTGCGGCGAAGAAAAAAGTAAAACTTATCATTTTAATAACGATTGGGAGGAAGAATTTTTCTTTTGTATGGTAAAGGATAAGTGCATTTGTCTCATTTGCAGTGCGTCAGTTGCAACACCTAAGCGTGGGAACTTAGAGAGGCATCATAAAACGGTTCATAAAAACTATGAAAAGGATTTTCCGTCACAGAGTGAATTAAGAAAACGAAAAGTACGTAATTTGAAAAAAGAACAAACCATGTTCACAAGACCAGCCAAACAATCAAAAGCTGCAACGATCGCGTCATTTAAAATATCTCATATATTGGCGAAACACAAGAAACCATTTGATGATGGATTGGTTGTGAAGGAAGCATTTATTGAAGCGGGTGAGACTTTATTTGGAGATTTTAAAAATAAAACAGAGATTATGTCTGCTATTAGAGAACTTCAGTTTTCTCGTCCGACTGTCACAAGGCGTGTTAAAGTCATGAGTCAGGACATGGCAGATAAACTAAAACATGATATCATGGAATGTACATACTTTTCTTTACAGTTCGACGAATCCACCGATATGACAGACACTGCCCAGCTGTGTATTTTTATTCAAATGGTATTCAGTGACATGTCGGCTAAGTAAGAGTTTTTGACAATGATTCCTCTGAAAGGAAAGACCCGTGGCGAAGATATATATGACGTTTTCTTCAATTTTGTAACAAACTACAAGCTACCAATATATAAACTAGTGTGCATTACAACCGATGGAGCACCAGCAATGACTGGAAATGAAAACGGTTTTGTGGCATTGTGTCGAGCTAATGATGATTTCCCTTCATTTTTTCTCCTTCCATTGCATTATACATCAACAAGTTTTGTGTTCAAAAGTTCTAAACATGGAGGAGATTATGGGCATTGCAATAAAAATTGTGAATTCTATCCGTGCACGTAGCTTGCAACGACGGCTCTTTAAATTGCAGTTGGAAGATAGTGAGTCAGCTGAACACACTGATTTAGTTCTTCACACGGACGTCATGTGATTGAGTCCCCGGAAAATTCCTAGAAAGGTTTCAAGAATTATTGCCCGAAATAACAGCTTTTCTGGACGAAAGAGGTGATGACACTCAGATGCTGAAAAACGGAAAATGGCTGACTGATTTGGCATTTTTGACAGACATCACAATGCATTTAAACACCATTAATTTGGAGCTTCAAGGTAAAGGAAAAACTATTATTGAGATGATTAGCGCAATAAACGCATTCAAAAGTAAATTGCAACTTATGATAGATCAACTAAAAAGAAAGGATCTGAAAAATTTTCCGTCTTTGAAAGCAAGGATTCCTCAGTTGAATTATGATATTTATGAGGCAGAATTATCAAATATTTTGGGCCAATTCGAAATACGTTTTTATGATTTCAGTAAATTGGCAAATATCGCATCATTTATGAATTATTCTTTTTCGTGTAAAAACCTTGAGGAATTAGCTACTGATATAGCAAGTCAATTTAACATGGACTCATGTTAGTGCAGATTATATCAGATATACATCTCAAAGCGACAGCATCTGATACAAAATTCTGGTGTTTTATATCTGAAGATAAATATCCGAATCTAAGGCAAATCGCCCTTCAACTGACGGCAATGTTTGGGTCAACTTACTTGTGCGAGTCTGCATTTTCTGAAATGAAGATAATTAAGTCAAAATATCGCAATCGACTAACTGACGAACATATGTCATCATGCTTGCGATTAGCACTCGGTAATTACGTACCATCTTATGAAAAGTATGCTGAGGACATGCAGTGCCACGCTTCAACATCCAAAGTCACTTTTTAGTTAAGTTTAGACACTAGAACTCGTTTATTTTGTAAGAACCAATAAACTCGCAATTTTGAATAATTATGAGTTTTTTTCATTGACATTTTAGAGCAGACCTACACTTACCTTGACTAAAAAAATGCATATTGTGCGGAAAACTAATATCTATGCCACGATACACCCTACCTAGACGACAATCCTGCATCACACCTACTTGCAGTCTCTCAGAGTCGATCGATCGTAGTCTAACAATATTGAGGTAGATCGCCAGCAGTTCAAGTTTGAGCACCCGTGGAGTATGTTATATAACTATCCGACAGTCAAACTCTCGCATCGCATCTCTAAAAAAAATCGGCAGTAATAGACTATTACCATGTTAATTTTAGTGTTTTTATAAATAATTCAAGTGTGTTGAATAAATTTTCATTTAATTTTAGCTCACGTTTAGAACAAAGTTTTAAGATAGAATAAAATTCGAATAAATCTTATTCGAGGTAGACGTTTGATTAAACTAAGGAAACTCTAAAACTCTTTTAAATTCTTAAGCTAAAACCAAAATTACATTATGGTTATTAGTAGTTTTCTAATTATGCAAATTTGCTATGAAAGGATTAAAATTTTTAATTTATTGGTGAGTTTGTGCCACCTAAATAGCGTACCCGTTAAACTAAAAGGTCCTTATACTAAGGAAACACTATTAATATTTGCAAATAAGGGTAGAACTTTATGTTAAATAGTAACGTTATTTACATATAAACAACCACCAGAAGTACACTGTTCAAAATTTTCGGCAAAGCTCGTATTACTCCAAATATGAATGAAGACTTTCGAAAATATAATAAACGAAAGACTTACAGGATGAGCATTTTTAGATGTAAAATGTATGTGCATGTCAAGGAATATACTGACGTATCTGGCATTTGGTAGTGAAAAACAACTTTTTTTTCCATCGACATACCTTTTGTAAATCGGTATTAGAAAGCCCTAATTTTTTTCAATATTTTTTCCTTAAACTGTTATTTCCTAATTTGTTTTGTAAAAAAGTTATATAGCAAGAACTTTCTAAAATATTATTTTTTGGTCAGCGCGGTTGCCATGGATCGTGTATAGTATTTTTCAAGATCTAAGAAAGTGATTTGGCAAATTGATGCAATAAAAATATTACACGACCGTTAGGATCTTCGCACGTACCTGGCCGTAACAGGGTCGTAATTGATATATATACCTCCCTTTCAATCTAACATTTTATTGGCTACTTCGTGTTTATAAATATAAAGAATATTCTTCATTTTATCTGCAGTATTATAAAGTTCAATAGTGTCTTAAAATGTCCGAAGCCCTTTTCATCAGAAGCCGCAAATGTTTGCCCGTTGAGGATAATTAAAAGTGTTTATTTAAAGTTAATGGAGCGAGGCCACGAGAAGTACTTTTCATTGATGGTGACATCAGCTTTAACCAGCATCCCTGAAAGTACAGTTTAGAAAACTGTAAATAATTCGATAGCGCCTAAAAAAATACGAAAATACAAAGGTGTGTCGAAATGTATTGATTTCTGTCAAGAAGACTTAATCCGACGCAAAATTTATGAAATGTATGCAGAACAAAAAGTTCCCACATTATTATCACTTTCACGGAGGCTGTCCGAGGATAGTTGTGACATAAAATGTTCCACTACAACTTTATGGCGTATTCTATGTCGTTTGGAGTTTTTGTTAAAAAAAAATAGACAAAAGGCAAGTTATAATGGAATCACGGCGTTTATAACAACTCAGAATGGAATATCTTGAAGAAACAATACAGCTAGATCGAAAAATTGAATGATAATCTACCTAGATGAGACTTGGTATGACACCCACGACACACCCAGTAAAGGATGGATTGATAAACCCAAAAAGTGCCACACCAAAACTCCATCAAATAAAGGTAAAAGGCTAACTATTTTACATGTGGGGTCAAAAGAAGGCTCGATACCAGAATGTCTATTTCTAGCAGCCAAGAATATTTCAGATTCCAGCTTGGATTATCATTGTGATATAACCGCTGAAATTTTTGAGGAATAAGGTACCAAGTTTCACCAGTAGAAAATGGGAAATACAAGCCTTTTTGTGCGAACGTGACATATATTTCCATGAAAGTTATACAGTTTAACAATTGTTAGAAGTTTTAAAAAGTTACAATTTTTCAAAGTAATATGTTTGTGATAAAATTACAAAGGAAGTAGGACACGAAATAATTGGGCTTCCACCATATTATTGTATCTTTAATGCGATCGCGTTGATATGGTATAAAATAAAGTCTAATATAAGTGTTCACAATAATACACCCACTTTAAACAGTAGTGTGCTTGAGTTGATAAAGACAGAAGTCAAAAATGTAATCGTTGAAAACTGGAGAAACTGTATTCAACACGTCAAAAAAATTGAAAACTCATATAGATGTATATACATAAATATAATTATATTTATATAGTTTAGAACCTGTAAAAAAACTTATTATTGATTTGCAAGATAGTAGTGATAACGAAATTGAACTACATATTAATGAATAATTAAAATTGTAACAAATGTACGCGATGACACTGTACATATGTAACATATTTGTGTAATTACTGTATTGTGTATTATTCAGTGTGTAAAACATTAAAATTCAACTGTCTTATCGCAATAAAATTTTAAACCCAACAATTATACAATCAGGTATAGTACGGCCCTGCACGATGGCTTGTCGTTAAAAAGCCATAAATTAATCACTCTCGAATTTCGTTGAATTTTGAATGGGTATAGGTAGCTAAGTCACTTTCTTAGATCGTGAAAAATACTGTACCAGGTTTGGCGGTTCTCAAACAATTTATCTAGTAGGCGGCTGTCATACTTTAATCTGACAGTAATTATAATAATATTAATTACTATGCTGTTGAGGTTTTTCCTTTAATAAAATAACTTTGAACCATAAAAAACAAGAATGTATTAAAACCTCAAAAGAAATTTTCTATGTGTCTTCCTTCTTCTGTCCTGCATTTTTCCATTCTTCTCATTAACGCTTGATGAGTGACTTAGTAAATAATTTCTCCATATATCCTATTGCACGCATCGGATATACCTTTACCTTTAAGTGCTAATTATAATTTGTCGCAGTTTTGTACCCCACAAGAAAAAATCTAATGACGTGAGGTCTGGTGACTTAGGTGCCCATTGAATAACTTGGCTCGATCTTCGTTGAAACCATTCATTCAAATACTCTGTAACAGCAACAGTTGTATGATGTGGTGCTTCGTCGTGTTGATACCAGATATGTCTTCGTAAAATAAGGAGTACATTTTCTAATAAAACTGGTAGTTAATACTTAATTAAGATATATATTTCCAGTTGATGTTCCCTCAAAAAAATATGATCCAATCAAAAGTCTCCCAAATATCCCACACCATACATTGACGCCATAATGGCCTTGATTCTGAATTTGATTAACGTTGTATGGATTCTCATGAGCCCAGTAATTATAATTTTTTCTGTTAGGTTTGCCGTTGCTGACAAAATGACTTTCATCTCTCCATAATATATGATTCAGAAAATAACGTACTTTGTCATATTTGGTCATCATTTGTGCTCGTTCCGAGTCAGTTAAAACAGTTTTTTCGTTTAGAAATACCTTTCTGCCCAGAAAATGCATCCAGATTGCTCCTCAAATTTCATTCTAAATTACAAAACATAGGGTGATCCAAGATATACCTGTCAAGATAACGTTTTCGATACAGTCTAAAAGCTTCCCGAGAATTTCTTCTTGCTTCTCCATAAATAAGAATCAAATCTACTTTTTCAGTGTGGGAAACTACCTCAACCAGAAGCTATTAACACACTGTTTACTTAGTTTAACTCTATGGAATTGAATAGGTGTGCAAACCAGAGCAGCCAGATTAAAGCGTGCCAGCCGCCTACTAGACAAATTGTTTGAAAACTGCCAGACGTGGCATACGATCCATGACAACTGCGATGACTAAAAAAAGATATTTCAGAGGGTTCTTGCGGCATAACTTTTTTGCAAAACAAATTAGAAAAAAAACAGTTTAAAGAAAAAATGATGAAAGGGTTTACCAATGCCGTTTTATAAAAATATGTCGATGGAAAAAAAGTTTTTTGGCGTTGCGGCGACCATCGTCGTTTTCACTATCAAATGTCAAATACGTCAATACACTCCTTGAGATGCACTATACTAATCTACATTTTAAAAAAATAAATATCCAACAATTTTCCATAAATCCAAAAATGATCACCCTGTACCTGATGGTCAAGAAATTTCTACAGTTATTTACATTGGATACGTCCATCACGTCTTGTATAAAAATATTACGACCAACGACAGGATGTATTTATATGTTTTATTGACTATCAACGGGCTTTTGACGACATAAAGCATAACTTTCTGATGCAGCGGCTTCATGAGATTGGTATAGATGATAAGGCTGTACGAATAATAAGACAGCTATACTGGAATCAATCTGCCGAGATCAAAATTAATAAGGACATTTCAACAAAACCTTTCAGTGTCTTAAAGGGTGTTAGGCAGGGATACATACTGTCGCCAGTACTATTTAATATCTACGTAGAGAAAATATTTCAACTTGCTCTAGAAGACGAATGCAAGGGGATAATAGATAATGAAAAGCCTATAAATAATATTCGGTATTCAGACGATACCGCTATAGTTGCCAAAAACATGAAAAATCTGCAAATTCGAATCAATAAGCTAAATGATATTGGCGATGAGTATGTTCTATGTATAAATATTTACCATTTTCCAAACTAACGATGATTAGTAGGAGTAGCAGGAGGATGCATCTCTCTTTATAAAGGATCAAGAGATTGACAGGGTTACTAAATTCAAATATCTTGGCTCTGTCGCCAACGATGGGATTGTGATGATGAGCTTGAACTGCGGATTGGCGTGGTACAGGATACCTTTCTAAAGTTGAAAAATATGCTGCTTCAAAAACAATTACCACTTTCCCTACTCCTACGAATAATAAAATGATATGTCTGGCCTATCCTCTTATATGTTGTAGAGACATAGTCGTTAAAAGTGAGATAATTGAATCGTATCGACGCTTTCGAGTTATGGATACTGCGATGTTTGCTAGGAATTTCTTGGTTAGAACACTTAACCAATGAAGAAGTACTTCAAAGAGCCGGGGTGGAGAGGCAACTACTCGATATCGTAAAACAAAGAAAAGTGTTTTATTTGGGACATATACTAACAGGTGACCGCTACTCAATTTCAAAATTTATTTTTCAGGGAAAAATGGAGGATCGGCGAGGAGCTGGTAAAAAGCAGCGCTCATGGCTCCGGAATATCAAGGAATGGTGTGGAGTTCCTGACGCTGCGTCCACTTTTCGACTAATAGATAACAACCTCAATATAAACTGAAGAAATGATACATAGACCCCGACGTATGTGAATACATGGGACAGGAAGAAAAAAAACCTCCATGATGACTTTGTTCAATAATTTTGACGTAAAAGCAATTTAAAATTTTATGATTTTGTGACAACGTGACAATACTGTATGCGACTGCCATAAATCGTTTATAGATATATAAGGCGCCCCACAAAAATGTCTAATTTTAAACTATTAGTCGCAAAAAACAAATTAGTAAATTGAAAAAAAATCTTAGTTGTATAAAATAACAAAAGTACATTGCTACGAAAATTATTGCTTAAAACACATTCGTGTCATTCTGTTAATTAGGCGGTAAAATTATTAATCACTGTTCTGCATGTTATTTCCGTGATCGTTGCAATTTTTTGCAAGATATTTTCTCATAACTGTTACAGCGAGCAACGATTTTTACTGGAAATTTTTGTTTTGAAACATTTGTATTTAAAAATTCATCAGCATCAAATCAAGTATGTGCAGGCCAACTTATTCTACTTCTTTTAACAGACGATATATTAGGGAGAATTTCTTGAATACCCGAGAAAAATCTTAAAGCAATCGTGAATAAGTTTTCAATCAACCCCACGTATTGCTCTCAATTAGTAGTTCTTGCGAGGCCTGTGGTATCCTTATAAACTCTAAGCGAATTAATCTAATGGTTTGATATCGAACAGATGTTAGGTTTGAAAATTGCAGCACCCAATTATACTATTCTAAATTTGTCCTTAAATACGTGATTTTTGTTAAATAGTGGGAATAGAGAGATGGCAATTGGAAAAAGTTAAATTATATATATATATATATATATATATATATATATATATATATATATATATATATATATATATATATATATATATATATATATATATATATATATATATATATATATATATATATATATATATATATATATATATATATATATATATATATATATATATATATATATATATATATATATATATATATATATATATATATATATATATATATATATATATACATATATATATATATATATATATATATATATATATATATATATATATATATATATATATATATATGTATATATATATATATATATATATATATATATATATATATATATATGTATATATATATATATATATATATATATATATATATATATATATATATGTATATATATATATATATGATTGAAACCCGGAATTTTAATATATCGCATTCCGCCATCTGTAAGAACCTCTATTGGAACATATATATATATATATATATATATATATATATATATATATATATATACAGGATGGATGGATAAAATTGTTAATCGAGAAATCTGTAGAATATAATAAACCGCCTTTGTAGATTTCCAAAAGGCATTCGGCACCGTTCAAATGCATAGTATTATGAAACCACTAATTGAAAGCTGCATTGATTACCAATACGCCATCTTGATTCAGAACATATATAAGAATGCCACAATGGCTGTAAAATTACACTCAAAAATAATATCAGAATTGAGAGAAGAGTTCGCCAAAGAGACACATTATCCCCAAAAGTCTTCATAACCGTCAGCGAATACGCTTTTAAAAAGCTAAACTTTGAGAACAGATACATAACTATTGATGGCGAGAGACTTAACCTACAATTCGCAGACGACGTGGTCGTCATTTCCGACCATTTGACAGAGATACAAATTATGTTTAGAGAACTGTCTGTTGCTTGTATACGCGTGAGTCTAAAGATGAACTTTGAAGAAACGAAATTCATGACTAACGTGGTGCCTTCTAGTAACCCTAAAATGTTTGAAGAAATCAACCAAATAGACAAGTACATATATCTGGGCCATGATATAAGCATCCTGGACCGAAACCCAACATCTGAAATTAAAAGAAAAATCGGTCTAGCTTGGGCAGCCTATGGAACACTAAAAGATATATTTAAGAACGATATTTCAATTAGTCTGAAGAGGAAGAAAACATTCAGTCAGTGCGTCCTTCCAGAATTGAGACTTGTGCACTTACTATAGAATCTGCACACAAACCGAGGATTGCGTAAAGGTGCATGGAGAGGTCAATGCTTCGTGTGACTCTTAATGACAGAATACGAATGAAGATCTGCGTAGACGCACTGGAGTCACAGATGTCATCACGCCCATAGCTTCTTCAAAATGGAAATGAGTAGTACATGTTGCCAGACTTAGAGACATGAGATGGACGCGCAAAATATTGGAAAGTGGAGACGTTAGAGAGACCACCGACATGTTGGTAACATGGTATTAAAAGGTCCGCTTAAACTGGTTGGAGATGGCCTATGTCCAGCAGGGGACGCAGAGAGCTGGTTGATAATATATATATATATATATATATATATATATATATATATATATATATATATATATATATATATATATATATATATATATATATATATATATATATATATATATATATATATATATATATATATATGTATATATATATATATATATATATATATATATATATATATATATATATATATATATATATATATGTATATATATATATATATATATATATTTATGTATATATATTTATTTATTTATTTATATGTATGTATCATCATCGTCATCATCATCATCAGCTTATACTATTCACTGCCGGACGTCTTCAAGTTTGTCGCTTTTTTCAGTTCTGGACCGCTTGTATCCAATTTCCAGCCGCTCCTTTCAAATCATCAGTCCACCGATTTGGTGGTCTCTACTCCAACAGGCTTCGGATCTTGGTCGCGAATATACGATTCTCTTTGTCCATCGCCCATCTTTAAACCTAGCAACATGCCCCGTTCCATCTAAGATGTAGAATCAATTTGACTGCCTGTTGTACCCCTATTCTCCTCCTGATAATGTGATTTGGGATATGAACTCTAAGAGTAACGCCTAACATTGATCTCTTCATCTTTCGTTGCGTAACACATATTTTATTGATGCTTCTCTTCATCATTGTGAGAATATCGGCTCCGTACGTAAGAACAGGGAGTATGCATCTGTCAAATACTTTTCTTTTTAAACACATAGGAAGTTTAAATTTGAATACGTTTGCCATAAGCAGTCCAGAAGAGACCTATTTGCCGCTGATTTCATAATCCCAGGTATTTATATTGGTGCACTTGCTCTATCTCTACGCTATTCAGTCTTATAGTGTCGCTTAATAAAAGATTTGTCATAAACTGGGTCTTGGATAGATTGATTTTTAGACCAACCTTTCCTGAAGCTTCCTGAGGTATGTGTAGCATAGTTTCTGCTTCTTGTATTTTGTCTGCTATTAATACAATGTCGTCGGCGAGACAGAGGGGATTTACCTTTTCACCGTCAATGTTAACTCCCATTCTTTCCCAATTTATTTATTTTAGAATACTTTCTAGAACTATTACGAAAAGCTTGCGTGAGAGCATATCACCTTGCAGCATTCCTCCTTCTATTCTAAATATGCTGGTGGATTGATTAGTTTGTGTTTTAACATGAGTGGTGGCATTTTCATATATGTATTTAATTACATTGGAATATCGATGATCAATACGACACTCAGCAAGCGCTTTCAAAAGTCTCTGCTGATTTACAGCATTAAAAGCCTTTTCGTATGAATGTATGTATATATATATATATATATATATATATATATATATATATATATATATATATATATATATATATATATATATATATATATATATATATATATATATATATATATATATATACGTATATATATTTATATATATATATATATATATATATATATATATATATATATATATATATATATATACATATATATATATATATATATATATATATATATATGTATATATATATATATGTATATATATATATATATATATATATATATATATATATATATATATATATATATATATAAATGAATAAAGAAATTAAAATATTCAGTGTCACTGTTTACGAAAGCTTAACACCCACGAATCTAATTTTTATGATCCCCTTGAAAAATATCCGGAGCGTTATTCGTTCACTGAGTGTAAATAAAGTTATTTGGCAAAGAAAGCTTCCCGCAATTTATTTCTGTTTTAAAGGTCCTAAATATCTATACGTGAGACATATACTAGAAAATATAATACTCTTGTAGTTGTGTAAAATTTCAAATATATATTTTTTAAAATTTATTCAAGTCAAATAAACTCAAATTATTTGTAGTGATGATCTTAAGCTATATGTGATAAAGAAAATAACGAAATTTTAAATTTTTTTGAGTGCTTTGAAAATCGCTTAAAAGCAAGTAACGAGATTCGTTAGTTCCATGTAAATTATTATTATTATTGTGTATCACAAAGAACTTTTACCTGTATGTGGCAGCCCTAGATCTGCAGCATAGCGCCAATTCGATCACCGGCAGATCAGTATACTTATTTAAGTATATTTGTCTACGTCGCATATCACGTCTTAAAGCCATACAGCAGATGATACCCTTCGCACTTTGCTCTCGGATGGGACGCATATATATTAGTTAGACTTGATTAGGTTAACAGAAACTGGTAGGAAACCATCCGGACCAAGAACAATTCACGATAAAGACAGGGTCCAATATTGTGATGAAAGATGCAGAACATTGTCATCATCACCCAGACCACCCGATGACCTCCGAATTATAGTGAAACTTTGTATGTAACTAAATGAGCGAAGTCAGTCCCAGAGTATTACTTTTTGACACGATAATCAATAACTAAGAAATTCTGAGTTTACTCTAGAATAATAAATCGAAAACGCCATAAAGCTTTAGTAGTTTGTACTCTAATCCCATGATTATCCGACATATTTAATTAAATATTATTCTCTCCTGTTGGAAATATTTATAGTCGTTAATGGGACTTTAAATCATGGTGTTACATCTCCCTAATTTTTAACTATAAAATTATTAGAGTTTTGAACTTTTAGGAACAAAAAGATGTTTTTGTCTCATTTATATTCACTGTAGAAGAAGCTCTTGATCATTTAACGAAAGTTAGGAATAGGAATTTAAAATCAGAAAATAATACAATGAATCTTTCAGGCAACCAATGAGGAATAAAATTAAAAGTTTCTATTGTTGCGGCAGATTAGATAAATAAGTGGTAAAATCAAAAATTATAATAAATGTGATGTTTTTGCACATACCTAAAACAATATTACATTGATAGAAATGAGAAAATTTATACGCAAACATTTTTTAAGATTAAACTGTACAGGGTTATAAATGGGTTCTATTTATAATAAATTAAAATTAGTTAGATACAGAAGTTGTAACCTTTTTCAAGGGTTAAAACCGATGGCGTTTATATGACAAGAATTTTTTTAAAAATTCCATTTGGTTCATTGTTTTTCAGTTTTATCTTCTTCTTCTAATAGTACGTCATCCATTTCAGACATCAGCGATTAACAGAGCTATTCTAACTTTATTAGCAGCAATACGAAAAAACTGTATAGAACTGATACCGAACCAGTCTCGCATGTTTGTCATCCAGGAGTGACGTCTTCTGCCTGGCCCTCTTTTTGCTTCAAGCTTGCGCTGAAGTATCAGTTGCAACAGTCTATACCGCTCGTGCCTCATAACCTGTCAAAAGTATTTCCAATTTACGCTTTTTCAGCATCTAGGTCAGTTCCAGACCCTTTTCCATTCACCTGAGCACCTCGTTATTAGTTACATGTTGTGTCCAGGGCATTTCCAGGATACGTCGGTATAGCCACATTTTGAAGGCATTTATTCTCCTCATTACTCATTAACCGTCCACGATTTCACTATGTAAAGTAGAACAGAGAAGACATAGAAGCGCAACGTTCTGACCTTCAATTGCACATTCAGATCTTTCGAAGTGAATAAAGTCTTCATTTGAAGTAATGATACCCTGGCCTTTTCGATGCGACATCTAATTGTGGAAAGTAAGGAAGAAAAGTGCCTTTTCTAGCTTTACGGAAGTTTGCTAATTAGCAATGGCATTTGTTTATATTAAAACTGAATGTTAGTATAAAAATGGTTTCTTAGGAAAGCATAAACGAAATATGTGCCCAATATTTAATAAAAATAGTAATAAGGTAAACTCATTAGGAATATTCAAAGCTTAAATACAAGTCTTAGAATATACAACCGCAAATTAAAAGAAACAGCATTTAAACAAAAGAAAAAATCTGCAAAAAGAAGAGAAAACTGCGAAACTGAAGAATTGGAAACTGTTTTATATTTTCAGGGTATTACAAAAATAAAACAAAACCAGTATTTACTATTCTTTAGAGATGCTGTTGAAGATCTATCTAAAATATATTACAGAATTCAAAATACTTTACAGACACATGGTTATTACCAATATAAAGTTTTACCACTGCAGCAGTTAACCCAGGAAACAACGTAGGCTTTTGTCAGATAATACGTCACAAGGAACAAGAAGTGCAGCTTTTATTTAAATAAATTATTTGGGTGAACGAGCCAGTTTTCTTATTAGCCAAAGTTCTTGATAGATCATTTGGGATATTGAAAGTATTGGAACGATACAAGAAATAAAAAAATCTCGCTATCAATCAGTTCGAATTTGGTTGAACAAAAGAGTAATAAGATCAACATTTAGGCAGCATACTTAGCAACAATAACATAATTTTTTAAAAATTCGGACCACATATAAATAGGAAAATAATATGGCAGCAGGACTGCGCTTCACGCATAAACCGAACTTTCTCTTCGTGGATTAAGGTGGCCCCCAAATAACGCAAATTTAAGTGTCCTAGACTCCTTTTTTTAGGGCTATTTAAAAGATGAAACTTGCACAGGAGGTCACAATTTTAAATAATCAGAGCCAATGGGTCACTTTGGCAGCCACAGACAGACAAATACAAATTAGTGGAAAACACATTAAACAGAACGTCCATTATTTCTAATAATAATGCCATACGTATGAAGAAATGAATAATCTCCTTTTGTATATCTCTTGTTTTATTTTCTAGTAGTTTTCACCTATTTGTTTAATTATTTTTGTTTCTGTTCAACGTTGTTTCAGTTAAAATGTGGTTATATATTCTTGGAAATGTATTTAAGTTAGGTACTTTTCTTTTTCCTAATTAAACCTTCGTATTTTTCGTTGTTAACCTATTGTTAATAATTGTAAGTTTTTACTAATACTTATTTTGAATTTACTCTTATCAAAATTCTGAACGTAAATAAATGTCATTGCCAATTTATGTTATTGTCAAACGTACATTGCGAATTTTAATAAAGTTTAAAAAAGAGAATTATCAGTTTTATAAAACTAAAAATAAAATACAGGATGTATATTGTGTATTTACCATTTAAAAATATTTCGTTAGATGATACAAATGGACAAATAGGTATTGCGTTAACAATCCTATATATAATATATATATATATATATATATATATATATATATATATATATATATATATATATATATTAGGGTGACCGAAAAAATCGATGTCGGAATTTTGTTCGTCTGGACCCCACAAAACGATTCCCCTTTCCAGATATTGAGATAGCCGAAATTTGAGCTCAATTAAACGACGTTAACCCGTGCCGCTCGTCGCTCAAAGTTTGAAAAAATCCAAATTTTTGTCCAAAAAGCTGAAAGGAGCCATAACTCCAGAACGGTAAATAATAGAAACACGCTTAATATCTCAAAAGAAAGCTAATGTTGTTCTTCAAAATTTATATTCTATACATAATTGTTGTTATTTTAAGTCAAACCGAGTTACAACAGCCTTTAGCCCCAAAAACGTGACCTGGTACCAGTAGGAGCCAGTTTGGGAGTATTCTAAGAATTTTACGGGTTTTTACATAATGTGTCTCGGAATTAACATTTTTTTGTTAAAAAGTATTTTGGAACTCAATTTTCAAACATAAAGAGCCTTTTGTTCAAATTTAATCTTTTATTATATGGGGATTACCTGACTAGTTTACCAAAGAAAGACCCGTTTGACAGGTAAAAAGGAGGGTGAATCTAATTTCTATTTTAGGGATGGTGATTTTACTTCAGCGTAAAACCGACCTTTTATTTATTCAGTTTAGTTTCTAAAGTGTCTTTGAGCTGGTTAGAGCGAACAATTATCTAGTGAAGATATTTTAAGACACTGAAGAGGACATCATCTACCAGGAACTTGAGAGCTTGGAGGAAATGGACATCCCTGAAGAAGCTGCAGAAGATCCAGGACCATCTGAGAGCAAGAAGATGAAAGTTTCATTTGCAAGGGGCGTTAAAGAGATTTTAAACATGAAATGTCCATTTTATTAGATCGATGTAAGGTATCCGACAGAAATGCCACGAGAATTTTAATAGCTACTCTAGAAGCACTAAACCTTGAGCCTCTTGAGTACAAAGTCTCGAAAACTTTATTACATGATAGAAGGCAAATGTTCAGAGAACAATATAATAAAAAAATTTTTGATAAAGTAAACATTCCTGAAAAAGAGCCCGTGGTTGTCCATTGGGACGGTAAACTTTTACCGGGTGTTTGAAAAAATGAACAATGTGAGCGAATAGCTATAGCTATTTCATATGGCGAAAAGGAACAGCTGCTGGGAGTTCCTGTAACAGCAAACAGCTCTGGAGAGGAGCAAGCCGTAGCCGTATATGAATGCCTACATGAATGGGGTCTTCTCAACACCATCAAGGCGATGTGCTTCGACACTACAGCATCCAACACGGGAAGACTCAAAGGAGCATGCGTCATATTGGAGCAAATGTTAGGAAGAGAATTGTTATACCTAGCTTGCCGTCACCATATCTTGGAAATTCTGTTAAGAGGCGTATTCGACACAAAAATGGGATCAACCACTGGACCTCATCCAGACATTTTCAAGAGATTCCTCACTGCGTGGCCCAAGATAGACAAAGGAAAATACGACACAGGTATCAGTGACAATCTAATACAAAAGCAGCTAACTCCAGAAGTAATTGCAAATGTTACTGCTGAATTCGAGACCAAATTAACTGAGAGCCACCCCAGAGATGACTACAAGGAGCTATTGCAGTTGGTTCTCGTATTTGTTGGATCACTAGACGGCAATGTTGTGGGTTTTAGAACTCCAGGAGCCATTCATCACGCTAGGTGGATGGCAAAGGCTATTTACTGCTTAAAAATGTTCATTTTTCGTCGTCAATTTAAGATGTCTAAAGAAGAAGAAAGTTCTGTGCGTGCCATTTCTGTTTTCCTAGGTAAAATTTATTGTAAAGCTTGGTTCAATGCTCCAAAAGCTCATCTTGCACCAAAGCAAGATTTAGGTATTTTGCATAATCTGTTAGACTATAAAGAATGTGACAACGACATTGCAGAAATAACCCTGACCAAATTTTCGAAACATTTGTGGTATTTGAATGCAAAGTTGGTGGGATTATCGTTTTTTGATCCCACCATTACAGACGATGAAAAGTTGTTAATGGCTAATAAATTGCTCAGTAGCACAGATGAACCATCACAGCACGCTAGGGTTGTAAATCCAAAAGTTAGGAAAGAAAACTTAAAAGAGGTAGTTGATGGAGGATTGGTAAATATACTTACCAAAGAAACGTTTACATTCTTTGACCAATTTAATATAAAAACAGATTTCCTAAGACAACATCCAAACACCTGGCCTCAAAATAATGACTTCCAAGAAGGATTGAAAATTGTCAAAACATTAAAAGTAGTTAATGATATGGCTGAGCGCGGTGTTAAATTAATAACCGACTTTAACGACCTTCTGACAAAAGATGAAGACCAAAAGCAATATGTCCTGCAAGTTGTAAGTAAATGCCGAGCATTATATCCTGACGTTTCAAAAGCTACTTTAACAACAGCTCTAGAATAGATTAGATAACTATGTAAAATTATCAACTCATGTAGGTACTACGTCTGTATCTTTTCTGTGTCTGTTTTGTATGTATTATATACCTAATTTTTATATTTTAAAATAAAAAATGTCATTAGACTTATCAGTATTACTTGTTTTTTTATTATATTTCTACTTTAAACTCAAAAATATACCAAAAAAAAAGCAAAATTTATCACTTAATAACAAAATATACGAAGTATGCTCCTAGTGGTACCAGGTCACGTTTTTTGGGGCTAAAGCTGTTGTAACTCGGTTTGACTTAAAATAACAACAATTATGTATAGAATATAAATTTTGAAGAACAACATTAGCTTTCTTTTGAGATATTAAGCGTGTTTCTATTATTTACCGTTCTTGAGTTATGGCTCCATATGTCAGCTTTTTGGCCAAAAATTTGGATTTTTTCAAACTTGGAGCGACGAGCGGCACGGGGTTAACGTCGTTTAATCGAGCTCAAATTTCGGCTACCTCAATATCTGGAAAGGGGAATCGTTTTGTGGGGTCCAAACGAACAAGATTCCGACATTTTTTTCCCCCTCTATGAGATCCGGTCACTCTAATATATATATATATATATATATATATATATATATATATATATATATATATATATATATATATATATATATATATATATAGTCAGATAAGTCTTGCAATAGTTTGTGTGGATGCAATTTTTCTTCATTTAGTATACTACTTAAGTTACGTTTACTTATGTAGTGGTCTGGGCAAAGCTTACGAGTGGCTGTTTGGGGATTTTCTGTGATTTCCAATAAAACATCTAACTTTTTATCACCGCTGGTTTTAACTTTTTAAGGTCCAGATTTAGAACGATTCCTAACATGACCTGATTGTCTAAATCGTTTTAACGTTTTGCTAACTACGGATTGGGCAATAGGTTCTCGATTCGGATATTCTGCGTTAAAGAGATCACACACTTCCTGTTGTGTTCTCCTACGGTCTCCGTAACCAACTATAATTAACAAAGTGATTCTCTGCCATTATGATATTACGCTCAAATTGCAGTTTTACAAATTGCAGCAATAAACGTTTTCGTTAATAAATCATTTTTTGACGCGTTAAGTCATTACCTGACAGTAAATGTTTGACACAAGCCAGCGTAAAAAAAAATTAATTTGATCTCCTTAATTTCAAATATCAATAATTCCAAAACAGTTCAATTTAGACATATGGTATGACCAATAATATCCAGAATTTTGAATAGGACTCAAAAATAAAATAATATTTATTTTATTTAAAAAAATTGAGGATAGCGTAATTTCTTCGAACTGACAGTTCAAAACATTTTATTGTCAATGTTAGCATGTGCGCCGTATAACACCCTATAACTTTTATTTAAATAATTTTTTGATATACTGATACTGGGGATCATTATTCCATACATGTTGGGTACCCTGTATATATCTCACTTTATTGTAAGTTATTCATTGCGTTTGAGAATGTATGTATGTAAACTACAGTCACGCCTAGTGCAACTTTTTATACGTGTCAGTTAACAAAATAAAAGTATACTCTGTAACCTGTGTTAATATGTACTGTCACAAAGCAACGGAACTCCATAAATTTTTTAAACAGTTTATTGTTGTGATGTTGATATTTTAGTATATGTTAATTTATCTACTATTTGATAGTAATTTTTCTTCATTGTCAACAACTTAGATAAGTAAATAAAAGCAAGCTATTTTTATTCTAGTCCAGAAATATTTTCAACCACTGCCAAAATGTTAATTTGGATTTTCTAAACGTTAAATACCCTTAATAAAAGTAAATTACCAGGCCCATTAATTAGTAATTGATGCCCCCAACCTAATTATAAATATTAAAAATTGAGCATGATCTATAAAAAAATCCCTTTGTATGACGTATAAAATATTACTGTGCCCTGTTGACCTTTTTCATCATCCCAATGTAAATTTTCATCGAAAGTTTCCTTCTCCTAATTAAAGTAACGAAGGGACATTAAGGCAGTTCCAAATGATTGGCATTTTTTGTCATTGGGGTCGCGATGTGTTCAATTTAAATTTATGATTGACAACATTTAAATACGCAAAAAGTAACAATAACGGAAATTTTAGAAAGGATCTTTCTACATTCAAATTGTTAAAAGAATAAAATTATTTTTTAAAAATTAATTATCTTTACTTATGATAACATATCTCTGTTATTTAATTTTATTTTAGTGATGATAGAGTCAAGAAATCTTGAAAAATTTTATGAAATAATGCCTCACCCTGAAGAACAAAACAAGTCTGGACATTTTCTTTGGTTTGGCCTTTCACCACTTTTACAACATCTCTTCCGGTGTTGTTAGAGTCCAGTAGTTTTCAAAAACAGCTCGCATATAATAAATCGCCACACTATAAACATAATAAAAAAAAAACCGGTCAAGTGCAAGTTGAACTTGCACAATTAGTTTTTCCGTACGTTAATTGTTTTTAAAATAAAAATTTTTGTTAGGGTGGTATAAAATGATCAGTGACTTCACAAAACACACCCCAAATGAGTTTTCAACAAAGTTTGTTTCCAATCTTTACTGAAAACTGATGACCTTGAAATTTTTGTTTTTTTTTTTAAATACCAGATAAATTATTAAAGGTAATGCACTCGTGATAATTTTCGTTCAATCTACCCCCCGTGGAGAATATTCCAGGATTTTTTCAAAATTTTTTGATAAGTACTTTTCAAGATAAGGCGCGGGACAGCGATTTTTCGCGATTTTTTGAAAATAATACAAAGAAAAGTGCGCGCAAGTATTACATTATATATATTTTTTACTCGTGTTTTCACAACCTTTCATTTGACACCACACTTGATGACCTAGTAAAAAAATTTTTTTTTCACTTCCGATTTCACCCCCCAAAATGAACCCCTTAAGTCAAAATTTAACTTTCAAAATTACATGGCTCTGATGAGGCCATCAATTCCTATATTATTACCAAATTTCAAGTTTCTATGACAAATAGTTTCGGAGAAAATCGGGTGTGACAGACAGACAGACACCGAAGTGATCTTATAAGTGTTCCGTACGGAACACTAAAAATGTGAACTCGGTGGTCCTTATTATCTTTGGTTTATTCAAAATCCATTAGAAGAACATTCCTATAAGGCCGGTAGTTTTATAGAAAAAGGCCCCTTGATATAAACCTTGCAGAGAATTAAAATATTCAATTTTTGTCCAAAATATGCCATGAAGAACTAGTACCAATTAAAAAAATTATATTGCCAAATAATCCTAAATTGGTTTCATTTGACCTTAAAAGCCTCTTCATGTTCATATCCTTTGCTTTCACAAATTACAAATAACCTTGTTGAGGCTACAAGCATCGACGTTAACATCAAAAAAAGTTAAAATATGCTCTTAATATATGTATTCAATAAAATTATTTCCTAATAAATAGAGACCGGATTATATGCATTTGCATATTTTCATATGCATTTGCATATTTAGACCATTCTCACTGATTATTGCATATTTTACCCAAAATCTAGTAATGATGCATATTTTCCCTATATTTACAATATTTCTCGGTATTACTAAGCAATCGAATTGCTCAGGGTATTGTTAATGTCGCCGTCTGGAACCGATCTTATCGCCGGGAGATCACCTGCAATAGTCTAAACATCGATTAGGTTATAGTGCCAAGGGAATACCCAAAATTACGACGGTATTTTATTCCTTTGTTTCTTGGTCGGGATATTAAGTGAAAAGTAGTTAGTGTCTAAGAATATTTGTTTGAGCGTGGATCAAATAAACAATTTTCGCGAAGACGAATTTTTATTTTAAAACAAGATATCAGTTTTAATATTATTGTTGACGCGCTTGCATCAGTGTAGTCTTTTTGCAATTTTTAACGTGTTGTGTTAAAGTTTAACGTGTACCATGCCACCCGCAAATAAAAGTGTCTCTTCGTGGGTAGCTGATTATCCGGAACATTTACATACGACGGAAATGTTTGCGTCGTTGTCGAGTTTGCGAGAAAAATGTTTCGTGCACAAAAAAGTTTCAAATTGACCAGCATGTCAAGACAAGTCTTCATATCGCAGGATTGCAAAAAAGGCCCACGACAACAACTTATAACAGCAGCAAGTAGCAGTGATTCCACTTCTATAGGCAAACAAAAAAAACACCTTAGCAAGGATTTATGTGAAGCATTGCTTGCAAGTAATATTCCTCTCCACAAACTTACAAATTCAAAGATTTTCTTCGAAAATATTGATTGAATCAAAAAATACCAGACGAATCAACACTGCGTAAAAATTACATACCAACAATTTACCAACATGTTCTGGAAGAAATACGTAATGAACTTAAGGATGACATTATTTGGATTTCAGCTGATGAAACTACCTACAGTTGTGGTCGCTATACTGCGAATTTAATTGTGGGTGCATTAAGACTAGAGCTTTCTTCTTGCTATTTGGTGGCCTGCAAAAAACTTGACAAGACAAATCATTCTACGACCGCCAGATTTGTGAATGAGGGTATTAAAAAAATATTTCTTGAATCTTCTGCTGCATGAAAGAGTGTTTATATTTCTCTCATGCTGCTCCCTATATGATCAAGGCAGCCAAAGTAATTTATCAAAATTTAATTCATGTGACCTGCTTTGCTCACAGAGTCCATCGACTCGCTCATCAGCAAAGAAAGTGTTTCTTAAGGCACCTGCTCGCAATAACGCCTATAAAGACAAACTTTACCTCCCGAACGAGTGGTAACTCGATGGGGAACATGGATTGAAGCTGTACTATTTTACAATGAACATTTCGAGGCCATCAAAGGTGTAGTAAATGACTTCGATAGTGCAGAGGCTATGGCAGTTCGTCAATCCAAGAAAGCATTTAACGATTCTGATATTAAAAAAAAAAGCATAGCTTTGATTAGCACTCACTTTTCCCACATACCTGCGGGTATTAAAAGCTTGAAACTCGAGGTTTGGCTTTGACCGAATCAATTCAGTTAATGAATAAAATCCGTCAAACAAACTCCACATTGCCAGATGTATTCCCGCGTAGAGTTAAAGACAAGTTTGAAAACATTTTGTGCAATAACCAAGGCTTTGAACCTTTGTGTCAAATTGATAGTTTTATTAATGGGACGGGTAAACTTTTGCCAGAAACAATAAATGCTAACATAGCACCCAAATTCAAATACTGCCCAGTTACCTCAGTGGATGTGGAACGGTCTTTTTCCACTTATAAAAATATTTTAAGTGATCAAAGGCACAATCTTATTACCCAACATTTGGAACAATACTTTATTGTTTACGTGTACAAGAATTAAAATGTTAAATAATTTAAAAAAATGTTAAATAATTGTTAATTAAATTTAAACATCGTCGATAACTTGCTAATTTTATGCTGATTTTGAATTAAAAAAGTAAAAATTGCTACTTTTTGTATTATTTAATATTGCATATTTTGACCCTTTTCATGCATATTTTAAGCATTTTTCATGCATATTTGCATGCATATTTCAAGATTTTTTATGTTGCATATAATCCGGTCTCTACTAATAAATAACGAACTGTATAAACAAAAAGACGGCCTTCCACTGGGTTGCCCAATATGTTTTCTCTTATGGGAATTATTAAGTGCAATTTCGACTCAATTTTTAACTTAAATCACCAACTGATTGACAATGCATTCTGTCGAGTCAGATATGTAGAAATATTTTTTTTTTTGGATCAAGAAGAGCGCAGAGATTGAAACCAATTTTTAGCCTTTTTAAATTCAATTAAACAACAAATTTAGTTTATAATGTAACATAAACAAAATGGAGAAATCAATTTTTAAGATACAAATATAAAAAAAAATCAAAAATAATTTAAAATTCAATATATATATATATAGACAACCCAACAATTACAGGTCCTTTTGGTCAGTCCGTAAAATCATTAGGCAAAATTTCACTAAATATCACTAACTAACACGGCCATGTAATAATATTGCAACAACGTCATTTGAGGAATTTAACTTGTTAGCTGAAGTTTTTGCTTCACATTCTACCGTCGATTTCCAAGGAAAAATATTACCAACTATTTCCAAAGTACTGTATCACTAAACATACATCATGAAGCTAGACACCAAAAAAACTTCTGAGGTTGACGGAATACTCGCGAAAATTGCGCGAAGGAACTATGACCCATTTTCTGTAGACTTTTCAACCTATCTTACAGAAAGGGAATATGTCCTTCCTGCTGAAACGGCGCTACAGTTCATCCGATACCCAAAAAAGGCAAGAAGACATTGCCAAACTAAACCGACCTGTCACACTACTTTTAATAATATCGAAAATCATGGAAAAGGCTGTCAATCAGCATCTTTTAAAATATCTTGAAGGACTGAATAGTATTAGCAACCACCAATATGGCTTCCGTAAGCAAAGAACAACAGATCTTCTAACGTATGCAACACATGTTTGGAACAACTCAATTACACACTCTGAAGATTCTCGAGCGGTTGCACTTGATATATCTAAGGCCTCGACAATGAATGAAAATTTCTATTTATGCATCTCGTGTTTTCTCAGAGAGCGTTCTTTACGAGTAACAGTCGACGAATTTCTTTCGAACACCTTCAATATCAACGCCCGTGTGCCTCAAAGCTCCATACTGTCTCGTACTCTGTTTCTCATTTACATTAACGATCTGCTGAAAGGGACCATGAATCCAATTTACAGCTTTGCAGATGACAGCACGTTTATGTATTCATTCAATTTGAAATTGGCTACTTATGCAAATATCTGCAGACAGCATAAAGCCATTCAAATTAACAAAGACCTCGAACCTGAACCCAACATAGTTATGTCGGGGCACTCCATTCCTCTAACATCGTCACTCAATTTGTTGAGCGTTAATGTGTCCTGGCGTGAACATGTTGCAGGCATAACAAGGAGCGCTTCTCAAAAGTTGGGAATAATATTTCGAACCAGAAGGCTTTACACTTCACACCTGTTAATTCTTTACAAAGCTCAAATTCGACCAACTATGGAATACTGCTCCCATGTTTGGAGCTCCACTCCCAAACATACACTGCATTTGTTGGATTCTATTCAGAGAAGAGCGTTCGTCTGATTGGAGACCCGGAACTGACCGACGGCCTTGATTCGCCGGAACATCGAAGAACGGTTGGCGACTTGAGCCTATTCTACAAGTATTTTAATGGAAAGTGTTCGAAGGATGTGGCCCGCTTAATTCCTCCCAGAGCGGTGCATGTTAGAAGTACACGTCGCGCTAATTCTTCACATCCGTATGAGGTTCAGCTTGTTACTCCCCGTACAACGCTTTTCAAGCAGTCTTTTATATGGAGAACATCATCCCTTTGGAATAATTTACCTAGGACTGTGTTTCCCACCGAGTACAATTTGCAGTGATTCAAGAATAACGTGAGTCGCTTTTCTCCGCACACGTGTCGCTCCTGTAGCGCTTGAGGGACAACCTTGATTCCTTGGAACATTGAAGAACAGTTGGCGACGTGAGTCCATTCTACAAGTATTTTCATGGAAAGTGGTAGATGGATGTAACCCGCTGAATTTCTCCTAAAGCAGCGCATGCTAGGAACACAGGTCGCGCAAATACTTCACATCCGTATGAAGTTCAGCTTGTCACTTCTCATACAACCCTTTTCAAGCAGTCTTTTATATGGAGAACCTCATCCTTTTGGAATGATTTGCCCAGGACTGCGCTTCTTACCGGATACAATTTACAGTGATTTAAGACCGACTTCAATAACTTTTTCCACACACGTGTCGCTCCTGTAGCGGAGATTTCCCTGCAGCACGTGTGGTATGTCCCAAAAAAAAGACACAGGACAACAAAGAATTATATTTTTCAGGAGTTAATGCAACGTATGGAACAATATGCACAACAGTTTAATCAAATTATTTGGACAGACGAGTCAGTTTTTTTTCAACAGCTAAAGTTTTTAATAGAAAAATGTTAACTTTTGGCTTACGAGAACTCTCAACCTATACGAGAAATCAAACACTATAGCTGCCAGTTTGTTCAGGTTTTTTGCGTTATATTGAACAATAGATTTATTAGATTAATATTTTTAATAGGAATTTAAAATGTGCAATATACAAACAATGATAGAAGTTACTGAAAATTTGGTACCGCATAATAATAGTGAAAATAGATTCTTCAAATGAAACTTTCCCTTTGACGATTGCCAGATTTGGAAGATTAAATACAACAAAAAACTGATTATTTAAACACAAATTGTCCACAATATTTTTATTTTTCAGTACAACTCTTTCGCTAACAATGTAGCTTTGTCAGGTATAAGTAATAAAGCAGGTACAAAATGTTGAACAAATTTTATGATAGGTAATTACACAGAACTATTAAGTAAATACTTTAAAAAAATTCGTTGCGGTCCGCCTAACGGCGAAGATTGTAAATATTTTGAGTTGCGGTAATCCACAAATCGGCAGGTCGGTAGGGTTAAATTATCAAATATTATTAATTCTTAAATATTATTACATTAAATTAAGGTTAACCTAAATTAGATAAAAGTATAAAACGTAAGGGCATTTTTGAAATTTACTAGTTTACGTTTAAACTTTTTCTAGTCAACATGATCTTATTATAGAGGATGTTGAGCGAGAAAGGCAAAATTTTGGTCCTATTGGAAAATTACAAATTTCGACAATATCGCCGTTTAAAATCGACAAAAGAGATATGTTGGATCTGCACAAACAAGAACTGCACTGCCAAAGTTTATACCATTGGACCAGACGACATATTTTCACGACAAACTGGCACTCATCAACATCAACACGATAATGAACATACTGAATCGCCAAAAAAATAGACATGAAGATTTCCTGATGTTTAATGACGTCCAGGTTGGTGTGATATTTTCCTGTAAAAGTAAATTAGAATTCCTGTGCGCGGCGGGAATTGTGATGGTGGACGGTACATTTGAATTTTATGCGAAGTTTTTTCTACAAATGTTTACGATTCTGGCATATATCAATATTTTCTTGGTGTTCAACCTATTGCACGACAAGAAGGAAACTTCGTTATCTTTGGTATTCTCTGCGGTAAAGTCCAAATGCCAGCAATTAGAATGTGTTTTTTCGCCTACAAAGCTCGTGTCAGATTTCGAACGCGCTTAACTAGAGAATACAAAGATAAAATTTCTCCCATTGGAAAGTGGCTTCACCATATGTTCAGGCGAACTTTTCTTCCTGCCGATCACGGGGGAGATGTTTTCGTCCAATTATTAGATAATCAGCCAGTACACCCTCAAGTAACATTTTTTGCTGACTAAATAGTTGAACACTACATCGATGATAGTGCTCCTTTCCCTACAACCCTTTGGGCTGCACTTGACGCCAGCGTTTGGAGAACTAATAATGGAATTGAGGCTTTTCATTCAAAATTTGCAAAGGATAGTCGTTCACCTCATTGGAATTTTCATGAATTTTTATAGGTCAGGGTTTCCAAACTGAAATATACGCGAAAATCAACGCTGTACAAATCAGTACACCAAAGTGTTCGACTAACAGATACAATTCAGTATTTTTAGACAATAGATAGATAATTCAATATGTATATAAAGAAATTGATGCTGTAACGTTTGTCATATGCATGTCTTACAAATATAGTAATTACTGAAATACATCTTTTGCTTCAATTTTCACACATAACTTGCACACTTATAGCTCTATACCTGAATGTGGCGGACCGCAACTCGGCCGTCAATTTTGGGTTCGAAAAAGGTCTTTACCGCAACTCGGAACTTTTTATTGCCTTTCACCGATCCTTACTGCAACCAAAAAATTATTTGTCTTAATGGTAGGTATTTCCAATGGACCAATTATGTGAATATATTTAAAAGGGGTGACTTATTTGTTTCTGTTTTTTCTTTTAATAAAATATTTGTATTTTTCATACTGTTTGTTTTTAAGGCCTCCTTCAGCTCTAGTTTATGACGTTTATTTTATTGGTGTAGTATTTTGAAATTTGAATCAAAAGAGTGATGTTCAGATAATAGATGATTCGCATATGTTGAGTTATTTTTCGATTTATAAAACTTCTGTAGTGTTCATTAATCCGTGTATTAAAAGTTCTACGTGTTTGCGTATATTTTAGGAGAAATGCCACAGGTTAATTCATAAACACCTGATTTATTATTTTCATCGGTTCGTTTTTTATAATTTTTTAAAAAACTTTCTATTAATTGTTCTGTTTGGAATGCTATGTTGATATCTTGATGAGAAAATATTTTTCTTATTTTTACTGACGGTTACCATAAAATGTCAAAGTTTTATAAGGCAACTTTCCCTTTGTTACTGGGAAAATTTCTGAAATAGCTTGATTTTTGAGTTTTTTATTTACCATGTTATCTGTGAGTAACGGTGAATATCCATTATTGACGGGTATTTGTTGTTTTTTTTAATACACGTATTAAGAAATTTTATAAATAGAAAAAAAAATTCCACATATGCGAATCAACACTCTTTTGATCCAAATTTCAAATTTCTGTAGCAACGAAATAAAAGTTATAAACTAGACCTGAAAGGAGGCCTTAGAAATAAACTGTATGAAAAATACAAATATTTTATTAAACGAGCAAACAGAAACAAATAAGTCACCCCTTTTAAATTTATTCACATAATTGGTCCGTTAGAAATACCTATCACTGAGACAAATAATTTTTTCAAAATATTTATTTAATAGTTCTGTGTAATTACCTATCATGAAATTTGTTCATTAATTAGTACCTATTTTAGTTTATATATACCTAATAATTCTGTATATCTGGGGGCACGGTAGTACCCCCGCCAAGTCGAGCAGAAAGCACAGCCGTACCATCCTTTTCTCGAAGCCACTCACGGCACTTTCGACCCCCCTGGAACTTCGTTGTGGATAAAGCTAGAAACCTGAATTTTCAGTGACCAAGAGGACATACTATACTAACTATATTCCTAAATTACCTGCTATTTATACCTTATAGTTTACAAACTATCGCCAGTCGAAGTTCTTTAATTTTGTCACTGACACATTCACCGATCATCAAAATTTTAAATTCTAGCAGACACACAAACTTCAAATTTTGAATTTAGTTAGTGTTTAGCCTATAAAGGAAGGAAAAACTGAAACATCTCGAAATTTCAGTCCCGTTTTCTAAACTGAATTGTACAGTCACTTAAGCCAAAAAAGAGGGTCGACCTCGGAATGAGAGATAATAAGCTGTAAATTTGTATAAACCTTTATTTTGGCATTCTAAAAGTTGTCTCAAAAGTCTTATAAAATCTCGTGTCCGCGTCTTAAGATATTCAAGGTCAAAAGTCCCAAAAATCGGTTTTTTTTTTTTCGCAAATATCTCGCTTCCTATGGTTTCAATGATATTTGTATTTATTATAAAAATTGTAGAGCATAAAATTCTTTGCAAATTTTGTTCTAAACATTTTTTTATACGCTTAACCGTTTTTGAGATAGAGCGCGGAGAGCGCGCAGCGCTCAGTTATACCTAGCATAATGCAAGGTCAACCGTGAGTCCCGGTAAATAATACGTCGTATAAAGTTAATTAATCACTAAAAAATCCATAATTATGAATAATTTGTATTATTTATTAGTGTTCCGTACGGAACACTTATAAGATTACTTCGGTGTCTGTCCTCTGTCCGTCTGCCTGTCCGTCTGTCCGTCTGTCACACCCGATTTTCTCCAAAACTATTTGTCATAGAAAGTTGAAATTTGGCACTAAAATAGGAATTGGTGGCCTCATCAGAGCAATGTAGTTTTGAAAGTTAAATTTTGATAAGGGGTTAGTTTTGGGGGGTGAAATCGGAAGTGAAAAAAAATTTTTTTTTACTAGGTAATCGAGTGTGGTGTCAAATGAAAGCTTGTGAAAACGCGAGTAAAAAATATATATATAATGTAATATTTGCGCGCACTTTTCTTTGTATTATTTTAAAAATATCGCGAAAAATCACTGTCCACCCGCCTTATCTCGAAAAGTACTTATCAAAAAATTTTGAAAAAATTCTGGAATATTCTCCACGGGGTGTAGATTGAACGAAAATTATCACGAGTGCATTACCTTTAATAATTTATCTGGTATATAAAAAAAAAAAATTTCAAGGTCATCAGATTTCAGTAAAGATTGGACACAAACCTTGTTGAAAACTCATTTGGGGTGTGTTTTGTTAAGTCACTGATCATACTGATCATACCTCTGTAACAAAATTTTTTATTTGAAAAGCAATCAACGTACGGAACACTAATTGCGCAAGTTCAACTTGCACTTGACCGGTTATTAATTAATATATTATATTTATTAATATTTTTCATTTATCAAATATTCGTTTAATATTACTTACCTACTTCTTGTTATTAAAAATTTATTAAGTGAAATACTTTAAGTATATTGTAATTACAAAAAAGTATGAAAATGATGCTTCCATGAAAGCAGGGCTAGAAGAGAATATAGTTATTAAAATAGGAGCAAAAGTCATGTTAAGACGAAATATTGACGTGAGTCTTGGCTTAGTCAACGGTTCTATCGGCATAGTACAAGAAGTAAAGGTTGATCCTGAAAATACAAATCAAATAAAAAAAAATACATATTACATTTAATAATGAACATCTTTACGAGCTTGGTCCAGTCAAAACTAAATTTGAAATTATTAATAGAGCTTGTGTTCATCGCGAACAGTTTCCGATATGTATAGCCATACACAAAAGTCAGGGGCTAAGTCTAAACAGTGCACTGATGGCCATCGGTTCTTCAGTGTTCACATGCGGTCAAGCATATGTGGCACTTTCGAGAGTGACAAGTCTGGGCGGATTACATCTAATTAATGTCGACTTCGTTAGTATCAAAGCTAAGGAGTCCGCAATCGTTGAATATAATCGACTTAGAAGCACTTGTCGTCCAGACTTATCAAAAATTGTTACATCATAGCCTTTGAGAAAAACCAATAGAGACAGGGGGTGGGCTTTAAGAAAATCCATAGCTGACGTACAAGAAATATTACCCGAGAAGAAAAAAAAAGGACTACCTACAAAAAGAAATGAGATCCCATCAAAAACATAAAATGTAAAAAAATGCCAAGTCTCGCAGCGCAGTCCTTCCACCACAAAAAGTTGTGAGATCTCATGTAAAACCAAGTCAGTTATTTTAGTTAGTATCTATGGAAGCACTTATTGAACAACTTTGTCATAAATTGTTATCTATTTAGTTACCTACGAACATTTATAGTGACCGTATCAGTATTAGACATCTTTATTTCTATAATAAATATAATGACTTAGCAATCGCACGGCAATATAATCACACAAGAATAATCTACTATTTCGATTGCTAAGTAAGTCTAAACAGTGCACTTAAGAATAAAGTATTTTAAATAGTAGATTATTCTTATGTTGCCGTTCGATTGTTTAACGTTGTCGAATGCCTTCTCATAGTGAATGAAGCACATAAATACATCCTGTTTCTGATCCAGACAGTTCTGAACCAGTATCTGGAGAATGAAGATGGCTTCTCTCGTTCCAAAAACCCCCTTTAAATCCGAACTGACTATCTCCACGAACTTCTTCGCATTTCTTGTATAGTCTCGTATGAATGATGCGCAAGAGGAGATTGAGAATATGGCTTATGAGATTAATTAAGCGATAGTCCTTACATTGTTTAGAGCCGGCTCTTTTTAGCAGGGTAATAAATGTAGAACGCAGCCAATCCTTCGGTATTTTCCCAGTACCATAAATGTTGTTAAAGAGTGTTACAGGTTGGTTAAATTATCATTACTGTGTTTACTCTCTGAGAACAAGTCATCCGGACTAGAGGCCTTATCATTTTTCATTAATAAAATAGCATGAATCACCTCACTCTTCAATATTTCAGGGCCCAACGAATTGTCCGTTAACAGATCTGGTGAACATGATCATTAAACAATTTTGAGGTGTAACTTTTCCAGGTATTAAGCTGTTCTTCTGGGTCCAAAATCGGTTCATTCACCTCATTTCGGATATGAAAGGAGGGATTCTTCTTCAATTTCAAATGACTCCGTTTCTTTGACCCAATCCTGTTCAATATCATTAGAGGTAGATATTCCATTTAGTTGCCCATTTAAACAGTCTGTGTATTTCATATTTATTTCAGCATTTTTAAGTAGTTTAGGGTTGGGTTGCCATCCATAAATCTTATATATTTCTGTTAAGCTTGCCATTTTCATTCTCCGAAAAAACTCTTTTTATATTGACATTAAGTCTTAAATATTATATTAAACAATGGCGTGGTCAATTTCCGATATTGTCAAATGTGTGTAGCCAACTTCGGAAGAATTCGGTAACGGGTTTTTTCTTCTTTGTTGTTCACAATAACACCCAAAAAATACACGTAAGCGTTTTATAGAGTTAAAAGCTCTATAGAACTAAAAAATAATATGCCGGGAGTTGCAGTTAAAAAATATAAAGGTTGTGTCATATGCCGAACACGTCACATGTGATTGTTTATATTTAAATTGGGTACGAAACTTCTTTAAAAACACTACCAACATTTTTACCTAACTCTTCAAATAAGTGCGCTAGAGATGTGGTCCATTTATAATCAGCATTCCTGTACATAGTGCGTCACATTATTTATATTGCTTGAATCTGAACAACCATTTTAAATAGAGAACAAGTTTACTCTGTCATATCTATATAAACTGTTATATTTTATTGCCATTCTTAAAAGTCGCCTAAAGCTATCGTATTGTTATAAAATCATTTAATGGACTTAAAAGTTCTTTTAATAGGGAACTGTCCGTATCTAATGGAGAGAAAAGTAACTTTGTAACTATAGAAAAATATTCTTTAGATGGATTCTATTCTGTATTTTTATATATGGTATTTATGTATCGTAGTAACTACTCACAGATATATATTTTTAACGAGATAAATATAGTATATAAATGGCAAAAAGATGTACTAATACGATACATTTTTATGGACAATAATTTCCGAGTTTATTAAATCCTATTGTGGTGAAGCTGATGGTATAGGATAGTTTACAACAAACAGAAGAATAATCTAGCACGCAAAAAGTTTTATTTTCCAAACTTTATTATACCTTAAACCAAAAAGTATAACTTTAACATATATGTGGGTGCTAAATATACCATAATAATAGCATATTTCCCTTCAGAATAATAAAGAGATACTTTCCTTGAAACCAACCTAATGTAATTACATACCCCTAGGGTTTACGTTAGAATTTATTAACTCAGCACTCTTAGGAATTAATAAATGGATTTTTCAAGAAAAAATAATATTACGTGGTATAATATCCAGTAACACATATATGCTCTTTATAATGATTATAACGAAGAGATATTCAGGGCCACGTCTGTAAATTATTTGTTTATAGCATGTCGTTTCACTTGAATGTAGTTGGTTATTTCTACCGAAGATCTTTTTCTATTCTGTATCTGATAATCTTCGGTTTATATAAACAAAATTTATAATTACAAATATATACATTTATAGTGGTACTTGGCTTATAGAGAATGAATATATTCAGTGCCGCAGACAGGTTCAACAGGCAGAAGAAAGGAGGCATGTGGATAGAAAGGGCGTTTATTTAACGAAAAAAAAAGAAAATACTAAAGATAAGGCAGTTTATGGAGGGAGGGCGCCAATCAGCACCCAGCGGGATGGAGTCTTATGTAGAAGAAAAAAATCTTGCTTGAACTGGAGCTCTAAGGGCTTAAACCCTTCCCAACAGAGTAAACACAAAAAGGAGCTCTTTCATATGAGTCTTTAAAAAATTACGCTTAGTTTAAAATTAATAACCGTGGAGGAGAAAAAAGGAACTCTTTCACACGGATTAAAAAAAAGCTTTTCTTCTTAGATGGCACTATTCTCTACATTTGAAGGAGCCTTCCTGTACACCCCATTGGCTACACCATAAAATAAACTAACACAACCTGCGAAAATATTAAAAATGAATATATATATATATATATATATATATATATATATATATATATATATATATATATAAATATATATATATATATATATATATATATATATATATATATATATATATATAATAATATATTATATATATATATATATATATATATATATATATATATATATATATATATATATATAAATATATATATTATATATATATATATATATATATATATATATATATATATATATATATATAAATATATATATATATATATATATATATATATATATATATATATATATATATATATATATATATATATATATATATCAGATTCCCAATATGGATTTCGTCCTGGATTGAGTACAGAGGATGCGATAGTCCATCTCACTAAATATGTAATAACTAGCTTTAATGACAGATTTAAAGCATTAGGTGTGTTTGTGAATCTGGCCCGTGCATTTGGTACTGTACCTCATCGGATTCTTTTAAAAAAGCTTGAAAATGTTGGAATTAGAGGAGTTGTTTACAATTTAATAGAGTCTTACTTAACAGAATGAACTCAAACGGTTAAAATTAGTAATACCCTAAGTAGGATGGGCAGTGTCGGAATCGGTATACCACAAGGCACCGTACTGGGCCCCATACTATTCTCATTTTACATAAATGATCTGTTTGCAGCGCTGGCAAGTTCAGGCGGCGATGGTGTCTGTTATGCCGATGACACTGTTATTTTGGTTAGAGGTATATCCTGGGAGGAAACGATCCAGAAAGCGGAAGAATGTATATCAATAGTGCGGCTATGGATGGACCAGAATCTCTTAACTATGAACGTCAAAAAACGATATACGTACCATTTTCAATGAACAACAGGAAAAAAATTGTATTTCGTGATCTTATAGTACATGATTACTTGTGTGTTACTGGTGTGGCAGACTGTCATTGTGACCAAACAATATCAGCAAGGGAAAATTTCAAGTATCTGGGTGTCTATATTGAAGGAAATTTGAAATATGACTCTCATATACTATATATTACACAAAAAATTCGGAAAACTATATACTAATTTTACCAGCTAAGAGAGTTTCTATCATTTAAGCTCTTAAAAATGGCATACCAAGCATTGATAGAATCAGTTCTGATGTATGGTTTGAGTATATAGGGAGGTGCGTGCAGTAATGTCATTCATGTTTTAACCATAACGCAAAAATAGATAATTAAGATCTTTATAAAGACATCTGATCTACTGTGTAGAGAGGCGGATCTTTTGTCTGTCAGACAATTATATGTTAGGAATGTTTTGAAATTCATGAGAAGGAATGGTCGATATAGGCGACAGATACGTTAGCAGGAGAGGTCTAGCTGTTCCGCGAGCGGTATTTACAGCGTGCCAAAGACACGTTATGTATACTGGGTCTAGGCTGTTTAAGATATTACTATTTTAGATGAGACTCGTTACCAATATGCACAGTTTTCTGACAAAGGTTACATGCTGGATAAAGGTTAACTACCAGTACATATATATTTTGATGCCTATGTTAAGAGAGTAGGGTGATTATTGATAGTTTGGACTGTTCTAATGATTATTCTGTATTGTTGATTGATTTTTTTTCTCACGATAGGTACGGATTGATCTTTCTTTTTTTTTCTCTTCAGTTTGTTTATTGTATAATTAGAGTTTTAATATTTACTAGCTAATAATGGAACTCCAGACAAGCTGCATGCAGCTCATGAAGTTTCCTACATTTTTGATTTTGTGATAATTATATATATATATATATATATATATATATATATATATATATATATATATATATACGCATATATCATCCAAGACAACTTTCCACGTGGGCACTACAAAAATCATATTGATTATATCCTGATCAACTCTAGATGGAGGTCATCTATATTGAATGTAAGATTTCGCTCAGGCGGGGTATGTGGTTCAAATCACATTAACGGCTCATATGAGAATAAAACTAGCAATCTCTAAAAAGACAACAACAAACAAGGGAATTACAGTGTCAGATAGTACTCTTTTCCAAACAATAATCAACAATATCAGTCCGAAAGTCACAGAAGATACAGATAAAACGTGGACAGATTCAAAAAGTGGATAACAAACGCTGCTACAAAATGCTTGAAAAAAAATACAAGAACACCCTGAAAAACATTGAATGACTGACGATTCCTTATAGCTTATAGAAACAAGAAAAAATATGATTTTAACAAACAGTATATTGGATCGTCAGGAGCGGATTAGATCAATCAATAAAGAAATCAAGGTGGCTTGTAAAAAGGATAAAAACGCATACTTGAATACTTTATGTGAGGAGCTAGAACAACATGCTACAAACAATCGCTCAAAAGAACTTTATGAAAAAGTAAAATACCTATCGAAACAATTCAGACTAAAACACAAATAATCAAAGATAAGAAAGGTAGAACAGTCACCAACATACCTGGAACCATTGACGTTTGGCAAGATTACTGTAAACACCTTTTGTGCCTCAACTCGTGGGCGACTTCATTGTCGACAACGAAGCCGCAAAGGAACAATAGCCATGCATTCTTAAATCTAAATTCAGGAAAGCTATTTAAAGGTTAAAGAACAGAAAAGCAGCAGGTACAGACGAGATAACCGCGGAGATAATAAAGATGATGGGAGAAACCGCCGTGCCTATGCTACATCAAGTGTGTAATGTGGTATGGAAGACTGGAAAATAGCCGAAAGATTGGTTGTAAAGTTGGGGGTGTGAAAATCGGTGAAAAAAACTAAGTAACCTTAGATATCCGGATGATATTATTAAACTTGCGAAGTCAGTACAAGACCTAGAATCAACTATGGAGCGCCTTGAAATCACTAACAAATCTATTGATTGAAAATTAATAATGATTGTTAGTCGTAAAAAGATCTGTCACACATGAAAGAAATTGCTGGTTTCACTGTTGTAGACCATTTCAACTATTTGGGATTTCTCATAACTAACAATGATGGTTGTGAAGCGGAAGTAAGGAGACGTTTGGCTATGACTAGAAACTCGACGATTAAATCACTAAGGTCTGGAAAGATCCAGCTGTCACAAAAAACATAAAGTTAAGATTGCTATCCAGCCTTTTATTCCCCATAGCAACTTACGCATCGGAAACATGGATCATTAAACAAGCTGATAAAAGACGAATCGATGCGTTTGAGATGTGGAGATGTCGAAGAATCCTCAAAGTATCATATACCGAACACCGTACTGATGTATCTATTCTTAAAGAGCTTAGTATAAATGACCGACTTTCAAATAGAATTTGTGGACAGTATCTGAAATATTTTGGTCACATTATGAGGAGAGTGGATGTCATAGAAAAGCTTATAGTAACGGGGAAAGTAGAAGGTAGAAGATCAAGGGGACGGTCTCCAACAAAATGGTCTGATCAACTAATATCTATGGTATGGGTACGCACGAGTCAGGTCAGGTCGCGCAGGATCGAGATGCCTGGAGAATGACTGTTGAGGCAGCAACCGCATAGTATCACCGATACTTCTATTGTGGTGAAAGGATTGAGATATTGATTTTCTTTTATGTACGCGACTAATATCTTGTTAAATAAATTTGCAGCTCTGTACATAAAAAATATCACGGTTGTCAAAGTGTAAAAAAAATTAATCAACTTTTCGGATGGATCTGGTACCCAATACAAAATAAATTCAATTTTTTTTAGTTTGTTAAAGCATAAATTAGATTTTAAAGTAGAAGCGGAGTGACATTTTTTAGTTACCTCGCATGGTATAAAGGTGCGTGTGATGGTATATTTTGTACCGTTATAAAACGCCAAGCATATTTTGCAAGTTTATGTCAAATTGATAAAAGTTTTTTAGGAATATAAAATTTGATTATTGTACGCAACTGCAATATGAATCTCGTGCTAAATTCCTAAAAACTCGTTTTGAGCGAGCACAGTTAATTCCAAACACACGTCAATTCCACAGTTACGTGCCAATTAAGGAAAAGACATCTATATAATCCATAATATATATAAAATGCAACGTCTCTCCGTCTGTCTGTCTATCCGTTAGTGCGCTTATCACTGGAGAACTACTTATCCGATTTACGTACTTTTTTTTTTAAAACATACATATGTCCTGTGACCAGGTTATAGGCTATATTTTTATTACGATAGGTAGCATAAAGAATGAGAAGTGACGATAATAGTGAATAAAGTTGGAAAAAAAAAAAAAGTTTGCCGCTAGCGCGTTCCTTGCAATACATAGCCTTAAACCATTAAATATAGAACAATATTATGTAGCAGAGAATATCTATAATCTATAATATATGTATAAAATGCAATGTCTCTCTGTCTGTCTGTCCATTAGTGCGTTTATTACGAGAGAACCACTTATCCGATTTACGTGTCTTTTTTTAAATTCATACATATATTCTTTGGCCAGGTTATAGAATAATAAAAATAATCTATATCTATTTAATATATATAAAATGCAACGTCTCTCTGTCTGTCTGTCTGTCCGTTAGTGCGCTTATCCCTCGAGAACCACTTATCCGATTTACGTGATTTTTTAAAATTCAATACATATGTTCTGTGAGCAGGTTATAGATATATATTTTATTACATCTATAATTTATATAAAATGCAACGTATCTCTGTCTGTCTATATGTCTGTCTGTCCGTTAGTGCGCTTATGACTGGAGAACCACTTATCCGATTTACGTACTTTTTTTTTTTAAACATACATATGTTGTCTGGCCAGGTTATAAGCTATATTTTATTACGATATGTAGCATAAAGAATGAGCAGTAATGATAATAGTGAATGAAACCGGAAAAAAGTTTGTCGCTAGCGCGTTCTATTGCAATACACAGCCTAAACCATTAAATATGGAACAATATTATGTATCAGAGAATATCTATAATCTATAATATATATAAAATGCAATGTCTCTCTGTCTGCCTGTTTGTCCATTAGTGCGTTTATCACTGGAGAACCACCTATCCGATTTACGTGCTTTTTTTTAAAAACAAACATGTGTTCTCTGGTCAGATTATAGGCTATATTTTATAACGTTAGGTAACATGAGGAATAAGCAGTGACGATAATAGTGAATCAAATCGGAAAAAAAGTCTGCGCTAGCGCGTTCTCTTGCAATACACTGCCTCAACCACTAAATATAGACCAATATCATGTAGCAAAGGATATATCTAAAAAAAAAATAATATATATAAAATGCAACGTCTTTGTCTGTTTGCCCGTTTTGTGCGTTTATCACTGGGAAAACCACTTATCCGATTTACGTGCTTTTTTTTAAACATGCCTGCCTAAACCATTAAAATATGGGAAAATATCAATTGA
This sequence comes from Pachyrhynchus sulphureomaculatus, assembly GCA_019049505.1. Classification (NCBI taxonomy): domain Eukaryota; kingdom Metazoa; phylum Arthropoda; class Insecta; order Coleoptera; family Curculionidae; genus Pachyrhynchus; species Pachyrhynchus sulphureomaculatus. Next base: position 152,315,402 of record CM032456.1, read on the forward strand.
TGTATCAGAGAATATCTTATAATCTATAATATATATAAAATAAACCATGTCTCTCTGTCTGTCCGTTTGTCAATTAGTGCGTTTATCACTGTTTAGAACCCCTATTTACGATTTACGTACTGTTTTTTTAAAACATACATATGGTTCTCTGGCCAGGTTATAAGGCTATATTTATAACGTTAGGTAACATGAGGAATAAGCAGTGACGATAATAGTGAATCAATCGGAAAGAAATCTGCCGCTAGCGCGTTCCCTTGCAATACACTGCCTTAACTACTAAATATGGAACAATATCATGTAGCAAAGGATACTATAATATATATAAAATGCAACGTCTCTCTGTCTGTCTAGCTGTCCGTTAGTGCGCTTATCACTGGAGAACCACTTATCCGATTTACGTGCTTTTTTTAAACATACATATGTTCTCTGGCCAGGTTATAGGATATATTTTATTACGTTAGGTGACATAAGGAATAAGCAGTGATGATAATAGTGAATCGAGTCGGAGAGAAAGTTTGCCGCTAGCGCGCTTCTCTTGCATTACACTGCCTAAACCATTAAATAAGGAAACAATATCATGTTGCAAAGAAAAATAATATATATATAAAATGCAACGTCTCTCTGTCTGTATGTCTGTCCGTTAGTGCGCTTTATCACTTGAGAACCACACTTATCCGATTTACGTGTTTTTATAAATTTATACATATGTTCTATATAATTCGATATAAGCCTAGACAATGGGAGATAAGGTTGAGATAATGGGAGATAAGTATGAATAATGGGAGATAAGGAGAAATAATGGGAGATAAGCAGAGATAAGTCTAGATAATGGGAGTTATGGTGAGATAACGGGAAATAAAGAGAAATATTGCAAGATAAGTGGAGATAAGCCCTAGATAATGAGAGATAAGGTGAGATAATGGGTGATAAGAGGAAATAATGGGCAAGGATAAGGAGAAATAAAGGGAGATAAGTGGGAAATAATGGAAGATATTTTATTACGTTAGGTAACATAAGGAATAAGCAGTGACGATAGTAGTGAATCAAATCTACGCGAGCGGGGCCACGAGCACGGCTAGTATTTATATGAACATGATTGTCTTGAATTTTATGTGCGTCTAATAACACTACGTTGCGCCAC
>CM032456.1:152316642-152344639 GCA_019049505.1 Pachyrhynchus sulphureomaculatus
TGCTCCTTTGAGTCTTCCCGTGTTGGATGCTGTAGTGTCGAAGCACATCGCCTTGACGGTGTTGAGAAGACCCCATTCATGTAGGCATTCATATACGGCTACGGCTTGCTCCTCTCCAGAGCTGTTTGCTGTTACAGGAACTCCCAGCAGCTGTTCCTTTTCGCCATATGAAATAGCTATAGCTATTCGCTCACATTGTTCATTTTTTTTTTCAAACACCCGGTAAAAGTTTACCGTCCCAATGGACAACCACGGGCTCTTTTTCAGGAATGTTTACTTTATCAAAAAATTTTTTATTATATTGTTCTCTGAACATTTGCCTTCTATCATGTAATAAAGTTTTCGAGACTTTGTACTCAAGAGGCTCAAGGTTTAGTGCTTCTAGAGTAGCTATTAAAATTCTCGTGGCATTTCTGTCGGATACCTTACATCGATCTAATAAAATGGACAATTTCATGTTTAAAATCTCTTTAATGCCCCTTGCAAATGAAACTTTCATCTTCTTGCTCTCAGATGGTCCTGGATCTTCTGCAGCTTCTTCAGGGATGTCCATTTCCTCCAAGCTCTCAAGTTCCTGGTAGATGCTGTCCTCTTCAGTGTCTTAAAATATCTTCACTAGATAATTGTTCGCTCTAACCAGCTCAAAGACACTTTAGAAACTAAACTGAATAAATAAAAGGTCGGTTTTACGCTGAAGTAAAATCACCATCCCTAAAATAGAAATTAGATTCACCCTCCTTTTTACCTGTCAAACGGGTCTTTCTTTGGTAAACTAGTCAGGTAATCCCCATATAATAAAAGATTAAATTTGAACAAAAGGCTCTTTATGTTTGAAAATTGAGTTCCAAAATACTTTTTAACAAAAAAATGTTAATTCCGAGAAACATTATGTAAAAACCCGTAAAATTCTTAGAATACTCCCAAACTGGCTCCTACTGGTACCAGGTCACGTTTTTTGGGGCTAAAGGCTGTTGTAACTCGGCTTGACTTTAAAATAACAACAATTATGTATAGAATATAAATTTTGAAGAACAACATTAGCTTTCTTTTGAGATATTAAGCGTGTTTCTATTATTTACCGTTCTGGAGTTATGGCTCCTTTCAGCTTTTTGGCCAAAAATTTGGATTTTTTCAAACTTTGAGCGACGAGCGGCACGGGTTAACGTCGTTTAATTGAGCTCAAATTTCGGCTATCTCAGTATCTGGAAAGGGGAATCGTTTTGTGGGGTCCAGAAGAACAAAATTCCGACATCGTTTTTTTTGCGGTCACCCTAATATATTATATATATATATATATATATATATATATATATATATATATATATATATTATATATATAGGATTGTTAACGCAATACCTATTTGTCCATTTGTATCATCTAACGAAATATTTTTAAATGGTAGATACACAATATACATCCTGTATTTTATTTTTAGTTTTATAAAACTGATAATTCTCTTTTTTAAACTTTATTAAAATTCACAATGTACGTTTGACAATAACATAAATTGGCAATGACATTTATTTACGTTCAGAATTTTGATAAGAGTAAATTCAAAATAAGTATTAGTAAAAACTTACAATTATTAACAATAGGTTAACAACGAAAAATACGAAAGTTTATTTAGGAAAAAGAAAAGTATCTAACTTAAATACATTTCCAAGAATATATAACCACATTTTAACTGAAACAACGTTGAACAGAAACAAAAATAATTAAACAAATAGGTGAAAACTACTAGAAAATAAAACAAGAGATATACAAAAGGAGATTATTCATTTCTTCATACGTATGGCATTATTATTAGAAATAATGGACGTTCTGTTTAATGTGTTTTCCACTAATTTGTATTTGTCTGTCTGTGGCTGCCAAAGTGACCCATTGGCTCTGATTATTTAAAATTGTGACCTCCTGTGCAAGTTTCATCTTTTAAATAGCCCCAAAAAAAGGAGTCTAGGACACTTAAATTTGCGTTATTTGGAGGCCACCTTAATCCACGAAGAGAAAGTTCGGTTTATGCGTGAAGCGCAGTCCTGCTGCCATATTATTTTTCTATTTACATGTGGTCCGAATTTTCAAAAAATTATGTTATTGTTGCTAAGTATGCTGCCTAAATGTTGATCTTATTACTCTTTTGTTCAACCAAATTCGAACTGATTGATAGCGAGATATTTTTATTTCTTGTATCGTTCCAATACTTTCAATATCCCAAATGATCTATCAAGAACTTTGGCTAATAAGAAAACTGGCTCGTTCACCCAAATAATTTATTTAAATAAAAGCTGCACTTCTTGTTCCTTGTGATGTATTATCTGACAAAAGCCTACTTTGTTTCCTGGGTTAACTGCTGCAGTGGTAAAACTTTATATTGGTAATAACCATGTGTCTGTAAAGTATTTTGAATTCTGTAATATATTTTAGATAGATCTTCAACAGCATCTCTAAAGAATAGTAAATACTGGTTTTGTTTTATTTTTGTAATACCCTGAAAATATAAAACAGTTTCCAATTCTTCAGTTTCGCAGTTTTCTCTTCTTTTTGCAGATTTTTTCTTTTGTTTAAATGCTGTTTCTTTTAATTTGCGGTTGTATATTCTAAGACTTGTATTTAAGCTTTGAATATTCCTAATGAGTTTACCTTATTACTATTTTTATTAAATATTGGGCACATATTTCGTTTATGCTTTCCTAAGAAACCATTTTTATACTAACATTCAGTTTTAATATAAACAAATGCCATTGCTAATTAGCAAACTTCCGTAAAGCTAGAAAAGGCACTTTTCTTCCTTACTTTCCACAATTAGATGTCGCATCGAAAAGGCCAGGGTATCATTACTTCAAATGAAGACTTTATTCACTTCGAAAGATCTGAATGTGCAATTGAAGGTCAGAACGTTGCGCTTCTATGTCTTCTCTGTTCTACTTTACATAGTGAAATCGTGGACGGTTTAATGAGTAATGAGGAGAATAAATGCCTTCGAAATGTGGCTATACCGACGTATCCTAGAAATGCCCTGGACACAACATGTAACTAATAACGAGGTGCTCAGGTGAATGGAAAAGGGTCTGGAACTGACCTAGATGCTGAAAAAGCGTAAATTGGAAATACTTTCGACAGGTTATGAGGCACGAGCGGTATAGACTGTTACAACTGATACTTCAGCGCAAGCTTGAAGCAAAAAGAGGGCCAGGCAGAAGACGTCACTCCTGGATGACAAACATGCGAGACTGGTTCGGTATCAGTTCTATACAGCTTTTTCGTATTGCTGCTAATAAAGTTAGAATAGCTCTGTTAATCGCTGATGTCTGAAATGGATGACGTACTATTAGAAGAAGAAGATAAAACTGAAAAACAATGAACCAAATGGAATTTTTAAAAAAAATTCTTGTCATATAAACGCCATCGGTTTTAACCCTTGAAAAAGGTTACAACTTCTGTATCTAACTAATTTTAATTTATTATAAATAGAACCCGTTTATAATAAATAACCCTGTACAGTTTAATCTTAAACAATTTTTGCGTATAAATTTTCTCATTTCTATCAATATAATATTGTTTTAGGTATGTGCAAAAACATTACATTTATTATAATTTTTGATTTTACCACTTATTTATCTAATCTGCAGCAACAATAGAAACTTTTAATTTTATTCCTCATTGGTCGCCTGAAAGATTCATTGTATTATTTTCTGATTTTAAATTCCTATTCCTAACTTTCGTTAAATGATCAAGAGCTTCTTCTACAGTGAATATAAATGAGACAAAAAAACATCTTTTTGTTCCTAAAAGTTCAAAACTCTAATAATTTTATAGTTAAAAATTAGGGAGATGTAACACCATGATTTAAAGTCCCATTAACGACTATAAATATTTCCAACAGGACAGAATAATATTTAATTAAATATATCGGATAATCATGGGATTAGAGTACAAACTACTAAAGCTTTATGGCGTTTTCGATTTATTATTCTAGAGTAAACTCAGAATTTCTTAGTTATTGATTATCGTGTCAAAAAGTAATACTCTGGGACTGACTTCGCTCATTTAGTTACATACAAAGTTTCACTATAATTCGGAGGTCATCGGGTGGTCTGGGTGATGATGACAATGTTCTGCATCTTTCATCACAATATTGGACCCTGTCTTTATCGTGAATCGTTCTTGGTCCGGATGGTTTCCTACCAGTTTCTGTTAACCTAATCAAGTCTAACTAATATATATGCGTCCCATCCGAGAACAAAGTGCGAAGGGTATCATCTGCTGTATGGCTTTAAGACGTGATATGCGACGTAGACAAATATACTTAAATAAGTATACTGATCTGCCGGTGATCGAACTGGCGCTATGCTGCAGATCTAGGGCTGCCACATACAGTGTAAAAGTTCTTTGTGATACACAATAATAATAATAATTTACATGGAACTAACGAATCTCGTTACTTGCTTTTAAGCGATTTTCAAAACACTCAAAAAAATTTAAAATTTCGTTATTTTCTTTATCACATATAGCTTAAGATCATCACTACAAATAATTTGAGTTTATTTGACTTGAATAAATTTTAAAAAATATATATTTGAAATTTTACACAACTACAAGAGTATTATATTTTCTAGTATATGTCTCACGTATAGATATTTAGGACCTTTAAAACAGAAATAAATTACGGGAAGCTTTCTTTGCCAAATAACTTTATTTACACTCAGTGAACGAATAACGCTCCGGATATTTTTCAAGGGATCATAAAAATTAGATTCGTGGGTGTTAAGCTTTCGTAAACAGTGACACTGAATATTTTAATTTCTTTATTCATTTATATATATATATATATATATATATATATATATATATATATGTATATATATATATATATATATATATATATATATATATATATATATATATATATATATATACATACATTCATACGAAAAGCTTTTAATGCTGTAAATCAGCAGAGACTTTTGAAAGCGCTTGCTGAGTGTCGTATTGATCATCGATATTCCAATGTAATTAAATACATATATGAAAATGCCACCACTCATGTTAAAACACAAACTAATCAATCCACCAGCATATTTAGAATAGAAGGAGGAATGCTGCAAGTTGATATGCTCTCACGCAAGCTTTTCGTAATAGTTCTAGAAAGTATTCTAAAATAAATAAATTGGGAAAGAATGGGAGTTAACATTGACGGTGAAAAGGTAAATCCCCTCTGTCTCGCCGACGACATTGTATTAATAGCAGACAAAATACAAGAAGCAAAAACTATGCTACACATACCTCAGGAAGCTTCAGGAAAGGTTGGTCTAAAAATCAATCTATCCAAGACCCAGTTTATGACAAATCTTTTATTAAGCGACACTATAAGACTGAATAGCGTAGAGATAGAGCAAGTGCACCAATATAAATAACCTGGGATTATGAAATCAGCGGCAAATAGGTCTCTTCTGGACTGCTTATGGCAAACGTATTCAAATTTAAACTTCCTATGTATTTAAAAAGAAAAGTATTTGACAGATGCATACTCCCTGTTCTTACGTACGGGAGCCGATATTCTCACAATGATGAAGAGAGGCATCAATAAAATATGTGTTACGCAACGAAAGATGAAGAGATCAATGTTAGGCGTTACTCTTAGAGTTCATATCCCAAATCACATTATCAGGAGGAGAATGGGGGTACAAAAGGCAGTCAAATTGATTCTACATCTTAGATGGAACGGGGCATGTTGCTAGGTTTAAAGATGGGCGATGGACAAAGAGAATCGTAGATTCGCGACCAAGATCCGAAGCCTGTTGGAGTAGAGACCACCAAATCGGTGGACTGATGATTTGAAAGAGCGGCTGGAAATTGGATACAAGCGGTCCAGAACTGAAAAAAGCGACAAACTTGAAGATGTCCGGCAGTGGATAGTATAAGCTGATGATGATGATGACGATGATGATACATAAATATAAATAAATAAATAAAAATAAATAAATAAATATATGTACATAAATATATATATATATATATATATATATATATATATATATATATATATATATATATATATACATATATATATATATATATATATATATATATATATATATATATATATATATATATATATATATTATCAACCAGCTCTCTGCGTCCCCTGCTGGACATAGGCCATCTCCAACCAGTTTAAGCGGACCTTTTAATACCATGTTACCAACATGTCGGTGGTCTCTCTAACGTCTCCACTTTCCAATATTTTGCGCGTCCATCTCATGTCTCTAAGTCTGGCAACATGTACTACTCATTTCCATTTTGAAGAAGCTATGGGCGTGATGACATCTGTGACTCCAGTGCGTCTACGCAGATCTTCATTCGTATTCTGTCATTAAGAGTCACACGAAGCATTGACCTCTCCATGCACCTTTACGCAATCCTCGGTTTGTGTGCAGATTCTATAGTAAGTGCACAAGTCTCAATTCTGGAAGGGACGCACTGACTGAATGTTTTCTTCCTCTTCAGACTAATTGAAATATCGTTCTTAAATATATCTTTTAGTGTTCCATAGGCTGCCCAAGCTAGACCGATTCTTCTTTTAATTTTAGATGTTGGGTTTCGGTCCAGGATGCTTATATCATGGCCCAGATATATGTACTTGTCTATTTTTTGGTTGATTTCTTCAAACATTTTAGGGTTACTAGAAGGCACCACGTTAGTCATGAATTTCGTTTCTTCAAAGTTCATCTTTAGACTCACGCGTGTACAAGCAACAGACAGTTCTCTAAACATAATTTGTATCTCTGTCAAATGGTTGGAAATGACGACCACGTCGTCCGCGAATTGTAGTTAAGTCTCTCGCCATCAATAGTTATGTCTCTGTTCTCAAAGTTTAGCTTTTTAAAAGCGTATTCGCTGACGGTTATGAAGACTTTTGGGGATAATGTGTCTCTTTGGCGAACTCTTCTCTCAATTCTGATATTATTTTTGAGTGTAATTTTACACCCATTGTGGCATTCTTATATATGTTCTGAATCAAGGTGGCGTATTGGTAATCAATGCAGCTTTCAATTAGTGGTTTCATAATACTATGCATTTGAACGGTGCCGAATGCCTTTTGGAAATCTACAAAGGCGGTTTTTTTATATTCTACAGATTTCTCGATTAACAATTTTATCCATCCATCCTGTATATATATATATATATATATATATATATATATATATATATATATATATATATATTTGTATATATGTATATATATACACATTTATATATATATATATATATATATATATATATATATATATATATATATATATATATATATATATATATATGTTCCAATAGAGGTTCTTACGAGTACAGATGGCGGAATGCGATATATTAAAATTGCGGGTTTCAATCCGTTATAATATATATATATATATATATATATATATATATATATATATATATATATATATATATATATATATATATATATATTTATAATATATATAAAATGCAACGTCTCTCTGTCTGTCTGTCTGTCTGTCTGTCTGTCCGTTAGTGCGCTTATCACTGAAGAACCACTTATCCGATTTACGTACTTTTTTTTTTAAAACATACATATGGTCTCTGGCTAGGTTATAGGCTATATTTTATTACGATAGGTAGCATAAGGAATGAGCAGTGACGTAAAATAGTGAGTGAAGTCGGAAAAAAGTTTGCCGCTAGCGCGTTCCTTTGCAATACACAGCCTAAACCATTAATTATGGAACAATATTATGTGGCAGAGAATATCTATAATCTATAATCTACAATATATATAAAATGCAATGTCTCTCTGTCTGTCTGTCTGTCCGTTAGTGCGCTTATCCCTCGAGAACCATTTATCTGATTCACGTGATTTTTTAAATTCATACATATGTTCTCTGACCAAGTTATAGATATACATTTATTACATAATAGGTAGCATAAGGAATGAGCAGTGACGATAATAGTGAATGAAGTCGGAAAAAGTTTGCCACTAGCGCGTTCTCTTGCAATACACAATCTAAACCATTAAATATGGAACAATATTATGTAGCAGAGAATATCTATAATCTATAATATATGTAAAATGCAATGTCTCTCTGTCTGTCTGTCTGTCCATTAGTGCGTTTATCATGCGAGAACCACTTATCCGATTTACGTGGCCTTTTTTAAATTCATACATATATTCTTTGGCCAGGTTATATAATAATAATAATAATCTATATCTATAACATATATAAAATGCAACGTCTCTCCGTCTGTCTGTCTGTCTGTCTGTCTGTCTGTCTGTCCGTCTGTTCGTCCATTAGTGCGCTTATGACTGGAGAACCACTTATCCGATTTACGTGCTTTTTTTTTTAAATATACATATGTTCTCTGGCCAGGTTATAGACTATATTTTATTACGTTAGGTAACATGAGGAATAAGCAGTGACGATAATAGTGAATCAAATCGGAAAAAAGTTTGCCGCTAGCGCGTTCTCTTGCAATACACTGCCTAAACCACTGAATATGGAACAATATCATGTAGCAAAGGATATCTATAATATATATATAAAATGCAACGTCTCTCTGTCTGTTTGTCCGTTTGTGCGCTTATCACTGGAGAACCACTTATCCGATTTACGTGCTTTTTTTTTAAACATGTGTATGTTCTCTGGCCAGGTTATAGGATATATTTTATTACGTTAGGTGACATAAGGAATAAGCAGTGACGATAACAGTGGTTCAAGTCGGAGAAAAGTTTGCCGTTCTCTTGCAATACACTGCCTAAAGCATTAAATATGGAATAATATCATGTAGCAAAGAATATAATATATATAAAATGCAACATCTCTCTGTCTGTCTGTCCGTTTAGTGCGCTTATCACTCGAGAACCACTTATCCGATTTACGTGATTTATAAATTTATACATATGTTCTATATAATTCGATATAAGCCTAGATAATGGGAGATAAGGTGACATAATGGGAGATAAGGAGAAATAATGGGAGATAAGTCGAGATAAGCCTCGATAATGGGAGATAAGGTGAGTTATGGGAGATAAGTATAAATAATGGGAGATAAGGAGAAATAATGGGAAATAAGCGGAGATAAGTCTAGATAATGGGAGTTATGGTGAGATAATGGGAGATAAGGAGAAATAATAGGAGATAAGGAGAAATATTGCGAGATAAGTCGAGATAAGCCTAGATAATGGGAAATGAGGTGAAATAATGGGAGATAAGGAGAAATAATGGGAGATAAGGAGAAATAATGGGAGATGAACAGAGATAAGCTTAGATAATGGAAATTATGTAGAGATAATGGGAGATAAGGAGAAATATTGGGAGATAAGGGGAAATAATGGGAGATATTTTAATACGTTGGGTAACATAAGGAATAAGCAGTGACGATAGTAGTGACTCAAGTCCACGCGAGCGGAGCCGCGGGCCCGGCTAGTATATATATACTCGCAAGAACTACTAATTGAGAGCAATATGTGGGGTTGATTGAAAACTTATTCACGATTGCTTTAAGATTTTTCTCGGGTATTCAAGAAATTCTCCCTAATATATCGTCTGTTAAAAGAAGTAGGATAAGTTGGCCTGCACATACTTGATTTGATGCTGATGGATTTTTAAATACAAATGTTTCAAAACAAAAAATTCCAGTAAAAATCGTTGCTCGCTGTAACAGTTATGAGAAAATATCTTGCAAAAAATTGCAACGATCACGGAAATAACATGCAGAACAGTGATTAATAATTTTACCGCCTAATTAACAGAATGACACGAATGTGTTTTAAGCAATAATTTTCGTAGCAATGTACTTTTGTTATTTTATACAACTAAGATTTTTTTTCAATTTACTAATTTGTTTTTTTTGCGACTAATAGTTTTAAAATTAGACATTTTTGTGGGCGCCTTATATATCTATAAACGATTTATGGCAGTCGCATACAGTATTGTCACGTTGTCACAAAATCATAAAATTTTAAATTGCTTTTACGTCAAAATTATTGAATAAAGTCATCATGGAGGTTTTTTCTTCTTCCTGTCCCATGTATTCACATACGTCGGGGTCTATGTATCATTTCTTCAGTTTATATTGAGGTTGTTATCTATTAGTCGAAAAGTGGATGCAGCGTCAGGAAATCCACACCATTCCTTGATATTCTGGAGCCATGAGTGCTGCTTTTTACCAGCTCCTCGCCGATCCTCCATTCTTCCCTGAAAAATAAATTTTGAAATTGACTAGCGGTCACCTGTTAGTATATGTCCCAAATAAAACACTTTTCTTTGTTTTACGATATTAAGTAGTTACCTCTCCACCCTGGCTCTTTGAAGTACTTCTTCATTGGTTAAGTGCTCTAACCAAGAAATTCGTAGCAAACATCGCAGTATCCATAACTCGAAAGCGTCGATACGATTCAATTATCTCACTTTTAACGACTATGTCTCTACAACATATAAGAGGATAGGCCAGACATATCATTTTATTATTCGTAGGAGTAGGGCAAGTGGTAATTGTCTTTGAAGCAGCATATTTTTCAACTTTAGAAAGGTATCCTGTACCACGCCAATCCGCAGTTTAAGCTCATCATCACAATCCCATCGTTCGTTGGCGACAGAGCCAAGATATTTGAATTTAGTAACCCTGTAAATCTCTTGATCCTTTATAAAGAGAGATGCATCCTCCTGCTACTCCTACTAATCATCGTTATTTTGGTAAATGGTAAATATTTATACGTAGAACATACTCATCGCCAATATCATTTAGCTTATTGATTCGAATTTGCAGATTTTCCATGTTTTTGGCAACTATAGCGGTATCGTCTGCATACCGAATATTATTTATAGGCTTTTCATTATCTATTATCCCCTTGCATTCGTCTTCTAGAGCAAGTTGAAATATTTTCTCTACGTAGATATTAAATAGTAGTGGCGACAGTATGTATCCCTGCCTAACACCCTTTAAGACACTGAAAGGTTTTGTTGAAATGTCCTTATTAATTTTGATCTCGGCAGATTGATTCCAGTATAGCTGTCTTATTATTCGTACAGCCTTATCATCTATACCAATCTCATGAAGCCACTGCATCAGAAAGTTATGCTTTATGTCGTCAAAAGCCCGTTGATAGTCAATAAAACCTATTAATACATCCTGTCGTTGGTCGTAATATTTTTATACAAGACGTGATGGACGTATCCAATCTAAATAACTGTAGAAATTTCTTGACCATCAGGTACAGGGTGATCATTTTTGGATTTATGGAAAATTGTTGGATATTTATTTTTTTAAAATGTAGAGTAGTATAGTGCATCTCAAGGAGTGTATTGACGTATTTGACATTTGATAGTGAAAACGACGATGATCGCCGCAACGCCAAAAAACTTTTTTTCCATCGACATATCTTTTATAAAACGGCACTGGTAAGCCCTTTCAATATTTTTTCATTGAACTGTTTTTTTTTCTAATTTGTTTTGCAAAAAAAGTTATGCCGCAAGAACCCTCTAAAATATCTTTTTTTTAGTCATCGCAGTTGTCATGGATCGTATGCCACGTCTGGCAGTTTTCAAACAATTTGTCTAGTAGGCGGCTGTCACGCTTTAATCTGGCTGCTCTGGTTTGCACACCTATTCAATTCAATAGAGTTAAACTAAGTAAACAGTGTGTTAATAGCTTCTGGTTGAGGTAGTTTCCCACACTGAAAAAGTAGATTTGATTCTTATTTATGGATACGCAAGAAGAAATTCTCGGGAAGCTTTTAGACTGTATCGAGAACGTTATCTTGACAGGTATATCTTGGATCACCCTATGTTTTGTAATTTAGAATGAAATTTGAGGAGCAATCTGGATGCATTTTCTGGGCAGAAAGGTATTTCTAAACGAAAAACTGTTTTAACTGACTCGGAACGAGCACAAATGATGACCAAATATGACAAAGTACGTTATTTTCGGAATCATATATTATGGAGAGATGAAAGTCATTTTGTCAGCAACGGCAAACCTAACAGAAAAAATTATAATTACTGGGCTCATGAGAATCCATACAACGTTAATCAAATTCAGAATCAAGGCCATTATGGCGTCAATGTATGGTGTGGGATATTTGGGAGACTTTTGATTCGATCATACTTTTTTGAGGGAACATCAACTGGAAATATATATCTTAATTAAGTATTAACTACCAGTTTTATTAGAAAATGTACTCCTTATTTTACGAAGACATATCTGGTATCAACACGACGACGAAGCACCACATCATACAACTGTTGCTGTTACAGAGTATTTGAATGAATGGTTTCAACGAAGATCGAGCCAAGTTATTCAATGGGCACCTAAGTCACCAGACCTCACGTCATTAGATTTTTTCTTGTGGGGTACAAAACTGCGACAAATCATAATTAGCACTGAAAGGTAAAGGTATATCCGATGCGTGCAATAGGATATATGGAGAAAATTATTTACTAAGTCACTCATCAAGCGTTAATGAGAAGAATGGAAAAATGCAGGACAGAAGAAGGAAGACACATAGAAAATTTCTTTTGAGGTTTTAATACATTCTTGTTTTTTATGGTTCAAAGTTATTTTATTAAAGGAAAAACCTCAACAGCACAGTAATTAATATTATTATAATTACTGTCAGATTAAAGTATGACAGCCGCCTACTAGATAAATTGTTTGAGAACCGCCAAACCTGGTACAGTATTTTTCACGATCTAAGAAAGTGACTTAGCTACCTATACCCATTCAAAATTCAACGAAATTCGAAAGTGATTAATTTATGGCTTTTTAACGACAAGCCATCGTGCAGGGCCGTACTATACCTGATTGTATAATTGTTGGGTTTTAAAATTTTATTGCGATAAGACAGTTGAATTTTTAATGTTTTACGCACTGAATAATACACAATACAGTAATTACACAAATATATTACATATGTACAGTGTCCTCGAGTACATTTGTGTTACAATTTTAATTATTCATTAATATGTAGTTCAATTTCGTTATCACTACTATCTTGCAAATCAATAATAAGTTTTTTTACAGGTTCTAAACTATATAAATATAATTATATTTATGTATATACATCTATATGAGTTTTCAATTTTTTTGACGTGTTTGAATACAGTTTCTCCAGTTTTCAACGATTACATTTTTGACTTCTGTCTTTATCAACTCAAGCACACTACTGTTTAAAGTGGGTGTATTATTGTGAACACTTATATTAGACTTTATTTTATACCATATCAACGCGATCGCATTAAAGATACAATAATATGGTGGAAGCCGAATTATTTCGTGTCCTGCTTCCTTTGTAATTTTATCACAAACATATTTCTTTGAAAAATTGTAACTTTTTAAAACTTCTAACAATTGTTAAACTGTATAACTTTCATGGAAATATATGTCACGTTCGCACAAAAAGGCTTGTATTTCCCATTTTCTACTGGTGAAACTTGGTACCTTATTCCTCAAAAATTTCAGCGGTTGTATCACAATGATAATCCAAGCTGGAATCTGAAATATTCTTGGCTGCTAGAAATAGACATTCTGGTATCGAGCCTTCTTTTGACCCCACATGTAAAATAGTTAGTCCTTTTTACCTTTATTTGATGGAGTTTTGGTGTGGCACTTTTTGGGTTTATCAATCCATCCTTTACTGGGTGTGTCGTGGGTGTCATACCAAGTCTCATCTAGGTAGATTATCATTCAATTTTTCGATCTAGCTGTATTGTTTCTTCAAGATATTCCATTCTGAGTTGTTATAAACGCCGTGATTCCATGATAACTTGCCTTTTGTCTATTTTTTTTTTAACAAAAACTCCAAACGACATAGAATACGCCATAAAGTTGTAGTGGAACATTTTATGTCACAACTATCCTCGGACAGCCTCCGTGAAAGTGATAATAATGTGGGAACTTTTTGTTCTGCATACATTTCATAAATTTTGCGTCGGATTAAGTCTTCTTGACAGAAATCAATACATTTCGACACACCTTTGTATTTTCGTATTTTTTTAGGCGCTATCGAATTATTTACAGTTTTCTAAACTGTACTTTCAGGGATGCTGGTTAAAGCTGATGTCACCATCAATGAAAAGTACTTCTCGTGGCCTCGCTCCATTAACTTTAAATAAACACTTTTAATTATCCCTCAACGGGCAAACATTTGCGGCTTCTGATGGAAAGGGCTTCGGACATTTTAAGACACTATTGAACTTTATAATACTGCAGATAAAATGAAGAATATTCTTTATATTTATAAACACGAAGTAGCCAATAAAATGTTAGATTGAAAGGGAGGTATATATATATATATATATATATATATATATATATATATATATATATATATATATATATATCAATTACGACCCTGTTACGGCCAGGTACGTGCGAAGATCCTAACGGTCGTTTAATGTTTTTATTGCATCAATTTGCCAAATCACTTTCTTAGATCTTGAAAAATATTATACACGATCCATGGCAACCGCGCTGACCAAAAAATTATATTTTAGAAAGTTCTTGCTATACGAGGCTCTTTTGAAAAGTCCGTGCAAAGTCCGAGAGATGGGACCACCGGCGCGTATCGAGGTCATGTTTAGTTAGTAGCATCTCTTGAATGAACGCACACCAAGTTTCAGCCATATTGGTCTATTTCTTTGTGTTTGGCATTCGTGTGAATCAAGGAAGTCGAGTGATTTTCAAGAAAAGGACGAAAAAGAATTTCGTGTGGTGATTAAACATTACTTTATGAAAGGCAAAACGCCTCAGGAGACTAAAGAGAAGCTTGATAAACATTATGGTGACTCTGCACCTTCGATTAGAACAGTTTATAAGTGGTTTCAAATTTTTCGGACTGGCCATATGGCCACAAGTGACGCTGAACGTTCTGGACGGCCTGTGGAGGTTACGACTCCAGAAATCATTGATCAAATCCATGATATGGTGATGGATGACAGAAGAGTTAAGGTGCGTGAGATTGCTAGTGCTGTGAGCATCTCGACTGAACGGGTACATAATATTTTGCATAAACATTTGGACATGAGAAAGCTATCCGCAAGATGGGTGCCGCGATTGCTCACGCTTGACCAAAAACGGAATCGTGTGAAGTGTTGCAAGGATGGTTTGCAGCTGTTCCAGAAGAATCCGGAGGACTTTAAGCGTCGTTTCGTCACTGTGGATGAAACATGGATACATTACTATACTCCTGAGACCAAACAACAATCTAAACAATGGGTTACCAAGGGGGAATCTGCACCAAAAAAGGCGAAGACCGTTCCTTCATCCGGAAAGGTTATGGCGACTGTCTTTTGGGATCCGCAAGGGATAATCCTCATCGACTATCTAGAAAAGGGTAAGACTATTACAGGTGAATATTATTCATCGTTATTGGACCGTTTGAAAACCGAGCTGCAAGAAAAACGCCCACGATTGGCCCACAAGAAAGTCCTTTTCCATCACGACAACGCACCAGCACACACCTCAGCAGTTGTGGTCGCAAAATTAATGGAAATAGGATTCCAACTCGTTTCACATCCCCCCTATTCTCCAGACTTGGCTCCCTCGGACTACTATTTGTTCCCCAATTTGAAGTAAATGGCTGGCGGGACAAAGATTTTATTTAAACGAGGAGGTGATTGCAGACACTAATGGATATTTTGCAGACTTGGACAAATCCTATTATTCGGAAGGGATCAACAAACTAGAACATCGTTGGACGAAGTGTATAAGCCTAAAGGAGACTATGTCGAAAATTAAAAAAGGTTTACCCCAAACACATAAGTAGTTTTTATTTTTGCACGGACTTTTCAAACCAGCCTCTTATAACTTTTTTACAAAACAAATTAGGAAGTAACAGTTTAAGGAAAAAATATTGAAAAAATTAGGGCTTTCTAATACCGATTTACAAAAGGTATGTCGATGGAAAAAAAAAAAGTTGTTTTTCACTACCAAATGTCAGATACGTCAGTATACTTCTTGACATGCGCATACATTTTACATCTAAAAATGCTCATCCTGTACGTCTTTCGTTTATTTTATTTTCGAAAATCATCATTGATATTTGGAGTAATACGAGCTTTGCCGAAAATTTTGAACAGTGTACTTCTGGTGGTTGTTTATATGTAAATAACGTTACTATTTAACATAAAGTTCTACCCTTATTTGCGAATATTAATAGTGTTTCCTTAGTATAAGGACCTTTTAGTTTAACGGGTACGCTATTTAGGTGGCACAAACTCACCAATAAATTAAAAATTTTAATCCTTTCATAGCAAATTTGCATAATTAGAAAACTACTAATAACCATAATGTAATTTTGGTTTTAGCTTAAGAATTTAAAAGAGTTTTAGAGTTTCCTTAGTTTAATCAAACGTCTACCTCGAATAAGATTTATTCGAATTTTATTCTATCTTAAAACTTTGTTCTAAACGTGAGCTAAAATTAAATGAAAATTTATTCAACACACTTGAATTATTTATAAAAACACTAAAATTAACTGGTAATAGTCTATTACTGCCGATTTTTTTTTGGAGATGCGAGAGTTTGACTGTCGGATAGTTATATAACATACTCCAGGGGTGCTCAAACTTGAACTGCTGGCGATCTACCTCAATATTGTTAGACTACGATCGATCGACTCTGAGACTCTGAGAGGCTGCAAGTAGGTGTGATGCAGGATTGTCGTCTAGGTAGGGTGTATCGTGGCATAGATATTAGTTTTTCTGCACAATATGCATTTTTTTAGTCAAGGTAAGTGTAGGTCTGCTCTAAAATGTCAATGAAAAAACTCATAATTATTCAAAATTGAGTTTATTGGTTCTTATAAAATAAACGAGTTTTAGTGTCTAAACTTAACTAAAAAGTGACTTTGGATGTTGAAGCGTGGCACTGCATGTCCTCAGCATACTTTTCATAAGATGGTACGTAATTACCGAGTGCTAATCGCAAGCATGATGACATATGTTCCTCAGTTAGTCGATTGCGATATTTTGACTTAATTATCTTCATTTCAGAAAATGCAGACTCGCACAAGTAAGTTGACCCAAACATTGCCGTCAGTTGAAGGGCGATTTGCCTTAGATTCGGATATTTATCTTCAGATATAAAACACCAGAATTTTGTATCAGATGCTGGCGCTTTGAGATGTATATCTGATATAATCTGCACTAACTCATTTTCAACAGAACATGAGTCCATGTTAAATTGACTTGCTATTTTGGTAGCTGATTCCTCAATATTTTACAAGAAAAAGGATAATTCATAAATGATGCCATATTTGCCAATTTACTGAAATCATAAGAACGTATTTCGAATTGGCCCAAAATATTTGATAATTCTGCCTCATAAATATCATAATTCAACTGAGGAATCCTTGCTTTCAAAGACGGAAAATTTTTCAGATCCTTTCTTTTCAGTTGATCTATCATAAGTTGCAATTTACTTTTGAATGCGTTTATTGCGCTAATCATCTCAATAATAGTTTTTCCTTTACCTTGAAGCTCCAAATTAATGGTGGTGTTTAAATGCATTGTGATGTCTGTCAAAAATGCCAAATCAGTCAGCCATTTTCCGTTTTTCAGCATCTGAGTGTCATCACCTCTTTCGTCCAGAAAAGCTGTTATTTCGGGCAATAATTCTTGAAACCTTTCTAGGAATTTTCCGGGACTCAACCACCTGACGTCCGTGTGAAGAACTAAATCAGTGTGTTCAGCTGACTCACTATCTTCCAACTGAAATTTAAAGAGCCGTCGTTGCAAGCTACGTGCATGGATTGAATTCACAATTTTTATTGCAATGCCCATAATCTCCTCCATGTTTAGAACGTTTGAACACAAAACTTGTTGATGTATAATGCAATGGAAGGAGAAAACTGAAGGGAAATCATCATTAGCTCGACACAATGCCACAAAACCGTTTTCATTTCCAGTCATTGCTGGTGCTCCATCGGTTGTAATGCACACTAGTTTATATATTGGTAGCTTGTAGTTTGTTACAAAATTGAAGAAAACGTCATATATATCTTCGCCACGGGTCTTTCCTTTCAGAGGAATCATTGTCAAAAACTCTTACTTAGCCGACATGTCATTGAATACCATTCGAATAAAAATACACAGCTGGCAGTGTCTGTCATATCGGTGGATTCGTCGAACTGTAAAGAAAAGTATGTACATTCCATGATATCATGTTTTAGTTTATCTGCCATGTCCTGACTCATGACTTTAACACGCCTTGTGACAGTCGGACGAGATAACTGAAGTTTTCTAATAGCAGACATAATCTCTGTTTTATTTTTAAAATCTCCAAATAAAGTCTCACCCGCTTCAATAAATGCTTCCTTCACAACCAATCCATCATCAAATGGTTTCTTGTGTTTCGCCAATATATGAGATATTTTAAATGACGCGATCGTTGCAGCTTTTAATTGTTTGGCTGGTCTTGTGAACATGGTTTGTTCTTTTTTCAAACAAGTTATCAAATCACGTACTTTTCGTTTTCTTAATTCACTCTGTGACGGAAAATCCTTTTCATAGTTTTTTATGATGCCTCTCTAAGTTCCCACGCTTAGGTGTTGCAACTGACGTACTGCAAATGAGACAAATGCACTTATCCTTTACCATACAAAAGAAAAAATTCTTCCTCCCAATCGTTATTAAAATGATAAGTTTTACTTTTCTTCGCCGCACTCATTTTGGGACTATTTATTAATAAACTTTGTATCGATGTATCGTCTTCAAGTTACAACTCAGACTGACTCCTATTCCTGCAGGCGCAACATTTATATAGGCGCGAACGAAGTCTCGCATGTTCCCGTCAAACACGCCGCCCGAAGTTTCTAGAAAAATCGGCGGGAATCAAAAACGCGGCTTTTCTTTGACAAGTACCGCGCGTTTCTTTGATAAAGTCGCCTTTTGCCGCTAGCAGGGGGTTATTACGATAAAAGAAAGTGATGAGAAAGTGATGAGGGGGTTATTCTGGCCTAATTGTGGATCGAATAAATTTTAGTAGTTTATTCATTACATTTTGTTTTAGTTACCTAAAACAAAATCTGTGAATAGTTCTATGTCGGAAGCACCCCTGACGTACTCCATACACAATTTCTTTTAAAATATGTTATATTTCTACGAAAATAATTGTTTTTTTTTGTTTTTAAAAACAACGAAGTTTTTAAGTAAGTAAAAATAATCTAGAAATGAACAAATGTTTATTCAAGCTAATTTCTTCGTCCAGTGTTCTAGAAATAATTTAAACTAAAGTTAAATTCTACTTTGCTACTATCTCCCCAAAAGAGAACTTCTTCCTGGTTTATCTAATGTTCGAAACCCTATGTTCAAAACTATTGACTAAATAAAACAGTACCTATTATTTTATTCGTCTAAATATACGAGGGTGGATTGAAAAGTTCGCGGCCTAGTCAAGAAAACAAAATAAAATACATCCAAAAATATTTTTATTTATCGACGTAATCTCCACCTAGCTCTATGAACTTCTTCCACCGGCTTGCCAAAGCTTCCATACCTGTTTGAAAAAAAGATTTCTCATGGTCTTCAAAATACTGGTTAACTGCAGTTTCGACTTCTTCATTTGATGAAAATTTCTGGCCACCGATGTGTTTTGTTTAGGTTTGGAAACAGATGAAGGTCCGAAGGTGCCAAATCAGGAAAATAAGCCGGGTGGGCAGCAATTCGAAACCACAATCACGAATTTGAGCCATAGACTCAACAGACGTGTGAAAGCTAGCGTTGTCCTGATGGAACAAAACTTTTTTTCTCAGTAATCATGAGCGTTTCTCTTTAATTTCTTGACGTACACGACGAAAAAGAGTGCGACAATAAGTCGAGTTTATTGTTTCGCCTTTCGGAAGGTAATCCACCATAATAATACCTCTAGCATCTCAAAAAACTGACGCCATCACATTTCCAGCCGACAGAATTGCCTTCGCTTTTTTTCACCAGATTTTTCCCATTGCTTGGATTGTTGTTTTGACTCTGGAGTATAGTGGTGAACTCAGGTTTCGTCCATTGTCACAAACCTGTTAAGAAAATCTTGCGGATCAGCCTCAAACATCTCCAAACCGTCGCGAGAGTTCGAAATGAAAGCAATCTGGGAACCCACCATTCGTTTTTGTTCAACTGAATGCAATCTGGGGACCCATCTAGCGGAAATCTTAGAAAATCAGAGTTCGTTGGCAATGATGTTTTGTGTTCGTTCATCCGAGATGCCTATAGTGTCTGCAATCTCCCTGATAGTTATTCTACGTCTTTCAATATGAGATAACATACTTTGCCAATGTTTTCTTTAGTCGTAGACGTCGTGGGCCGGTCGGAGCGAGGGTTATCTTCGAGGCTCTCTCGTCCACGTTTAAATTCTGCAACCCATTTTTTCATAGTGGTATATGACGGAGCAGATTCCTCTAGTGTTTTTTTCATATCATCAGAGATCTCCTTTGGTGTTAATCTTTTTTTAAACAGGTTCAATTTTTTCCATTTTTCTAAAAACGCTGCACTTGGTCTCACTAAACTCGTTCTAACCTAAAAACCATAAATTCTACAGCAACAACATTTTACACTGTGACAACCAAAGAAAGTATGAACTTATTGAGAGTATTATAATAAAAATATTATAATTATTTTTTGGTGAGGCCGCGAATTTTTCAGTCCATCCTCGTATTTTATTTGCTTCAAGGTAATGTACTCCTATTGTAATACATACATGTCAACATCGAAACATTTGTCGTCGATTCCTAGTATTAGTTTGAAGGCGGCCAGCGAATACTCTTTTATAGCTTCTAAAGATTCCCACCGATGTATAATGAGTGGTCATTTCTGTTTGGACAACCGGAAAAAGTCACACTGTGCCATATTTGGTATACGTTTCTTAAGGAACGATCATTTTTTCTTTTATACCCAAAAAATTAGAAATAATTCGTATGATGGCGCACTATCGTGATCTATAAATTGTTAGACAGAACTAAATGACGCATAACCCTCGAACAACACTCGTTATTAACTGCTTGGTTTGTTTAAAGGAACGCTGTGTGCAGAGCATCACAGGTATTGAAGAAAATAGTTACCTTTATTTGTGACCTAGTTTGACCTGATGTCTCCAGTCGAATTCAACTTACGCAAGGCTGTCAGCTGATTATTAAAGAATTTTCGTGTCATATAAATAAATCAACATCTTATCGCCAGTAATTATGTGTCTGAAAGGCATCCAAACAAGCCTTTTCGTATCAATCTTTAGAAGAGAGATGATGTTCTGCAAGAAAATTTAGTTTCCTTTGAAGACGACCAGATAAGAGATGGAACAAGTCAAAATCATTCCTAATAATCGATTATATTAATTTAATTATTATTTCAGGTCTATAAAATCTCTAATCACTAAATAGCGATTATTGAGGACAGGACTAATAATTTTAATACTTTCTTCTGTGGTTCCTGTGGATGGTTTTACAGCTTCTCTTCAACTGGTTCTCTACTCACTTTTAATGAATGTATTACCTGCAAACTTTAACTAATGATCACCGTAATATTTCTTTCATATTTTTAACTTAACAGCACAAGGAATTTGAGAAAAAAAATTGTCAGATCTCAATAACATTTAAAATAACTTATTAAACTAACATACAACTATATATACTAATATATCAGAAACAATTACTTTAATAGTTGGCAACAGTGCCTGTATTTTTTCTTAATTTTTGAACACAATGGTATTGGAAAAAGTTTAAATTAAAATTCATTAAGTACGAAAGTGTATTTGATTTTTTTTATAATACAAATTCAAACTTTTAAAATTTTTGTTAGTTTTAATGGAAAAGTTAATTTCTTACTTGTACTAACATTATCTTTAACGAACTGAACAAAGTTTAAATTTGTCATATGAGGCAAACTTGCTCAAGATAATAAGAAAAAGATGTCAAACTTTTTACATTGTTTAAATAGAATTTAGTCCAAGCTGTATCTCTAAATTGGAACATTTTAATACAAGTAACAAGATAGCTACTTCATTAGCTGATTTAAGCATTCATGAATCATCGACGAACAAGAGCCTGAAAATCAACCTTATTAGTTATGTCCTTAATTAGCTAATTGATAAACCAACAAAACTTCTTTATCAAGAGTACACCAGCTTATTTCTTTTTGATCACTAAATCACCAGTATATAGATTCACGGGATCCCCGTAAATTATACGTTTGGTTTTGCCATCCATCAGCTCATCTTAATATCAAGTATTCTACTAGTGGGCGATAGAGAAGTACAGCAATCATGCAAATGTGGCACTATCAATCTACGAAACGGCAGGAACTCTAGGAATACTACTATCTAAGCTAACGACCGATCTGCTTATTCTAAGAAGGATCCCAATGTCGTTTTGGTTGGTATGGAAGCTTATATCGCTTTCTGGAAAACATGTGTTTGAAATGGTAAGTTTTTATCCAATTGAAAGTCATAAATCGAAACATTTTTGCTGATGCTCAAAAGAGATGCACACAAGTAATCAACGAGAAAAACGAGGCATATAATCAGATAATTTAATACCAACTTTTTGTGAACAACCTTTAGCCAATCATCTCCTCTGATGATGTTATTATAGTTGGTGCAGTTGTGATGATAATTGTTATATACTGTCTTCGAACTCAAATCATCTGCCAGCGAAACAACACTAGTTTTTAAAGTTTCTTCAACTAATTTTATAAAACAGGAATATTTTCTTTTGCTAAAAATACTCCAATCAGTGTAGTCAATACTAAAAAGGTAATAAGAGATTAAGGTTGTAGGAAGGGTTACCAATCAACATACTTCATATATCTGAAAGGATTAAATATTTTTATCGACAACCAATATAGCTGCGTAAGCAAAAAATAACAATGAATCTTTGTAATAATGCAACTGAACTCTATGGATAATTTCGAGCGGTTTCGCTGGATATATATAAAAGCATTCGATGATGGCTGCTACGATGGATCGTTGGCTAAGCTGTTATCTTATGGGATATTTAAAAAGTATTGTGTATGGCTTAAATTTCCTCACAAACTGTTTTTTGAGAGAATTTCTTTTCGACATCTTCATTATCAGCGCTGGTGTACCTCAGAGCTTCTTACTGTCTCCTATTCTCTTTATTCTATACATTAACTAGCCGTACCCGCGGCTCCGCTCGCGTGGTCTTGATTCACTATTATCGTCACTGCATATTTCTTATGTTACCTTACGTAATAAAATACATCCTATAACTTGGCCAGAGAACATATGTATTTTATAAAAAAAAAACGCGTAAATCAGATAAGTGGTTCTTGAGTGCTAAACGCACTAACGGACAGACAGACGTTGCGTTTTATATACCTTATAGATTTTTTTGATAAATATTAAGTTAAGAAGTAAAAAAAACCCGTAATTGGATAAGTGGTTCTCGAATGATAAGCACACTAACGGACAGACAGAGACATCTTGCGCTTTATATTATATATAGAATGTAATTAATATTATATAACCTGGCCAGAGAACATATGTATGGATTAAAAAAAAAACACGTAAATCGGATAAGTGGTTCTCGAGTGATAAGCGCGCTAACGGACAGACAGACAGACAGAGAGACGTTGCATTCTATATATATTATAGATATAGATTATTATTATAAAAGTTTCTTCTTTCTCACATTTGATCAATGTGGTTCCATGTTTGGCTGACGGGCCAAAACCAAGTCAGCACAAACGCTACATTACATGTTTTCAAAATCACTGACTGCTGAATGTTTCTGTGTATCTTTGTGTTGAGTCCTAATTATACTAAGTGTGGTGTGAATGTTATTGGTGCAAGGCCTGTGGCTGATATAATGAGGGGGACAATGATGACTTTTTCTTGTTGCCATAGCCTTTTTATTTCCGTTGCAAGGTCTGTGTATTTGGAAATTTTTTCTGTGTATTTCGTTTGGATGTTTGTGTCGTTGGGAACAGCTATGTCAATTAGATAGGTGACTTTTCCTTTTTTGCACTGAAAAGTAATATCGGGTCTATTGGCGGAGACTGTTTTATCTGTATGGATACTGATGTCCCAGTAGTGCTTGTAATCTTTATTTTCAAGTATGGATGTTGGTGTGTATTTGTAGTACGGATCTGTGTTTTCTATGAGTTTGTATGTTGTAGCTAGTGCTTGGTGAACCACTTTGGCAGCTGAATCATGCCTGGCTGTGTACTCTGTTCCGGCCAATATTTTACATCCGCTCGTTATGTGTTCGATCGTTTCTTTCTGCTGGTGGCATTTCCTACATCTGTCCTCTGCAATAGTCGGGTCTTTGATGATATACTTTTGGTAGTTTCTGGATAATATGACTTTATCCTGGATGGCAAGTAAGAAGCCTTCAGTCTCAGGGAATAGCTGCCCATCCCGTAACCAGGTGTATGATTGTTTTTTATTTACGTGGTCTTGTTCTATGTGGTATCTGTGTTTTCCGTGGAGTGTTTTCTCTGACCACGTTTTCATCTTTTCCTGTTGTAATTGGGTGTGACTGTGTGTGTCTGCTGAGTGGTCTGCCCGGGCTAAGTCGAGAGGTGTGTAGTTTTTGTCTGCTTTCACTGTCGCTGTGTGGAGGCTGGTTTGCTTGCTGTGAAAGAATTTCCTAAGTGTTTGTATTTGTTTTGTGTGTAATGATCTGATGTCTATAATTCCTCTTCCTCCTGCCTTCCTCTCGATGGTAAGTCTTTCTTTGCATGCGTTGGGGTGTAATTTCCTGTATTTGGTGAATTGAGATCGTATAAGGATGTGAATATTTCTATGTCTGTTTGTGACCATTTGATGATACCAAATGAATATGTGAGTATAGGTATAGCGAACGTGTTGATGGCTTTAGTGAGATTCTTAGAGTTGAGTTTTGTTTGCAAAAGTTTCGTCAGTCTGTTTTTGAATTCGATTCTGAGCTCTGTTTTGATGTGAGTGTGGTTGAGTTTGGTGCTTTGTTGGAAGCCTAGATATTTGTATGTTTCTTTATCGAACATGTTATCGAGCGTTTCATTGTTGATGGTTTCTGTCTCATGGTAGCACTTCCATTGGCCTTTGTTGATGTGGAGCACTTTGCATTTACTTATACCAAATTCCATATTGACATCTAAGGTGAATATTTCTGTGATTTTGAGGAGTTCTTTCAGCTGTGTTTGTGTGGCAGCGTAGAGTTTTATGTCGTCCATATATAGGAGGTGGTTTATTTTATGTTGATTCACTTTTTGGTGTCTGATATTGAAGCCATACTCTGTTCTGTTTAGTATATTTGAGAGTGGATTGAGACAGAGGCAAAACCATAGAGCACTGAGCGAGTCTCCCTGAAATATACCCCGTCTGATGTACAGCTCTTCTGTTTGGATCCGTTCGGTTTGTGTTTCTAGGCGTATTTTGGTTTTCCATGTTTTCATAATTTGCGCGAGAAACTGCCTGAGGTGTTGGTTGATTTTATAGATTTCTAGGGCCCTGATTAACCAGCTGTGGGGTATGGAGTCGAAGGCTTTTTTATTGTCTATGTAACCGATGTGAAGGTTTCTGTGTTCTTTTCTGGTTTGTGCCATAATCACGCTATCTATAATCAGCTGCTCTTTGCATCCTCGACTATTTTTCCTGCATCCCTTCTGCTCTTCTGTGAGGATATTGTTGTCTGTTAGGTGTTGTTCTATTTTCTTCGAAATTGTGGCTGTGATGATCTTGTATAGGGTTGGAAGACAGGTGATAGGTCGGTAGTTTGACGGGTTTGTGGTGTCTGAGCTTTTGGGTTTAACGTATGTTATTCCTTGTATGAGGAAAGTGGGAAATGTGTGTGGTTGTAGAATGGCTTTGTTGATTTGGTGTGTGAGTGCTTCGTGTGTGGTGGTAAACTGTTTGTACCAGAAGTTTTGTATATTGTCTATTCCAGGACATTTCCAGTTGTGTGTGTGTTTGATAGTTTCTGTAATTTCTTGTGTATTAAATGTGGTATTTTCTTGTTCTGTCACATGTTTATGTTTGTCTTCTTCGGCTTTGATGCAGGGGGTGTTATTATTGTGTAGTTTGGGTTCTGACCAGATACTTTTCCAATAATCTGTGAGTTCTTGTTTGTTTGGTGGTTCAGTCACTGCTATCTGTTTGTTGTACATAGTTTTCCGGTAGAACTGTTTTTCGCTTCTTCGGAAGAGGTTGTTGGTGTCTTTCCTTTCATTTGATTCTTTGTATCTACGGAGTCTTGCGGCATATACAGATAGTTTTTGTTTCAAAGTATCGAGGATTTCTGGCAGTGTTCTGTTGGGAGACTTAGATTTGATCTTGTTTGCCCCCTGTGTGACACGTTTGGACGCGTTTCCGCTTATAAACTGGGTAAGATGTCCTAGATCTCTCCTGATGTTGTTGATTTTGTTTTCTATTCTTATTTGTCATTTGAATTTTGGTTTTGTCCTGTTGGGGTTTCCTTGTCGTTGAGAGAGTTTTTGATTATTTTGTGTTAGAGTGGTCATTGCTGCTGCGTATATTATTGTGTGAATGTCTTCGATTGTGCTTAAGTCTGTTATATACTGAGGTATTATGTGCTTGTTTAGTGTGTTGAGGATTGGTTGCGTGCTCTGTCTGAAGATTAAACGAGGGATGGGATTTCTTGTTGTGGGGTCGGTGCCTGACCATCGAGCTAGATGTGACTCCATTTTTGCTTTAAGTGTTTGTATGAGAGGTGATTCGGGATGATGTTGTGTGGATGTCGTTGAGGGTGGCGAGTGATTCATGTTGTTGTCTGTGATATGGTGTTGCGCGGTACTCGCAATATTATTTTGCGTTATGCTCCTCCTGGGTGGTGGGTATTGTTGTGTTCGACTGGGTGGTTGTGTGTGTGAGGCTGGTTCGGAAACTGCTTTATTGTTTCTATTGTTTGGTTGGTCTGTGTTCAGTTCAACAGCCACTGTGTCCTTGATGGTTTGCAATTCGAGAGGTGTGAGACGATTGTTCTTGGTAATAACTCTTTTTTGGTCTATTACTCTCTGTTCTGAAACAAGTAATTGCAGATGTGGATATTCGGTCAAGAAAAGTCTGTGCAGTTGCTGTCTGTAGCCCGATGTTATTGTTTCGAGTTTGGTGGAGGTGTAGTAACAGCGCATCACCGTCCTATTCATCTCATCCGTCCACTTTAACCGCTGTCTTGGTTTTCCAGCCTTGGTAGTTGCATGTTGTCCTTGCAAAACATACGGGCCCTGGCCTGGCTTTGGTGGTTGTGTTTGTCCCGTATCTACGTCGGTTGTGCTTGGGATTGATGTTGGTGGGTCCAAGCGACGAGTGATTCTCTTCTCAGTGATTTCTTTTTCAGGTTTTGTGTTTTCATTACAGCAACGCATGGCGTGTTCGTTGATTCCTGCGGTGCAACTCATGCGCTGCTGTGATTTTCCCGCCTTGGTGGGTGTCGGCTTAGTCGCCGACACAACACTTTTGGCAGGTCCAGTTTCGGTTGCCTGGTCTTCATCGTTTTGGTCGAGCTGCCATTTCCCGCGACGTCCTCGACCGTTACGTCGCTCGCCCGATGCTTCTTTTATTGGTCTGTTGTTCTCTGGAATGTTTTCAATGTTTTGTGGTGTCAGAAGCTCAAAGTGTCCCGACATTGGGTTGCCTGTTAGTAGAAGGTAAATGGTTTTGTTGTATTTTCCCGTGCTTATTATTATTGGTCTGTCCGTAAAAGTTATTTTTGTATGTCTTGTTCTTCGTTGTTTTGAGAAGATATGAAAGTTGCTATTTTGTGTTTCCGAGAGGGCAAGTATCTCTAGGCTCGTTCCATAGGTGCCATTTTTCCGCATATAATTATAATAGTTATTGAAGTCTTTTATATCGTCGACTTCAATTAATGAAAATGTGTGAAGTTCCGACCAGTTTTGTTGTAAATATCTTAGAGCAAGCTCTCGGAGTTTCTCATGATGATTCTGGTGGCCATATAAGTGTAAGCTAACTGCACGGAAAAGGCAATTTCCATCACCTACAATGTCGGATCTGGTAAAACTATCGGGAGTAGTTTCGACTGAG
>CM032456.1:152344739-152401737 GCA_019049505.1 Pachyrhynchus sulphureomaculatus
TAAATAATTTTTTGATATACTGATACTGGGGATCATTATTCCATACATGTTGGGTACCCTGTATATATCTCACTTTATTGTAAGTTATTCATTGCGTTTGAGAATGTATGTATGTAAACTACAGTCACGCCTAGTGCAACTTTTTATACGTGTCAGTTAACAAATAAAAGTATACTCTGTAACCTGTGTTAATATGTTACTGTCACAAAGCAACGGAACTCCATAAATTCTTTAAACAGTTTATTGTTGTGATGTTGATACTTTAGTATATGTTAATTTATCTACTATTTGATAGTAATTTTTCTTCATTGTCAACAACTTAGATAAGTAAATAAAAGCAAGCTATTTTTATTCTAGTCCAGAAATATTTTCAACCACTGCCAAAATGTTAATTTGGATTTTCTAAACGTTAAATACCCTTAATAAAAGTAAATTACCAGGCCCATTAATTAGTAATTGATGCCCCCAACCTAATTATAAATATTAAAAATTGAGCATGATCTATAAAAAAAAATCCCTTTGTATGACGTATAAAATATTACTGTGCCCTGTTGACCTTTTTCATCATCCCAATGTAAATTTTTCATCGAAAGTTTCCTTCTCCTAATTAAAGTAACGAAGGGACATTAAGGCAGTTCCAAATGATTGGCATTTTTTGACATTGGGGTCGCGATGTGTTCAATTTAAATTTATGATTGACAACATTTAAATACGCAAAAAGTAACAATAACGGAAATTTTAGAAAGGATCTTTCTACATTCAATTGTTAAAAGAATAAAATTATTTTTTAAAAATTAATTATCTTTACTTATGATAACATATGTCTGTTATTTAATTTTATTTTAGTGATGATAGAGTCAAGAAAATCTTGAAAAATTTTATGAAATAATGCCTCACCCTGAAGAACAAAACAAGTCTGGACATTTTCTTTGGTTTGGCCTTTCACCACTTTTACAACATCTCTTCCGGTGTTGTTAGAGTCCAGTAGTTTTCAAAAAACAGCTCGCATATAATAAATCGCCACACTATAAACATAATAAAAAAAAAACCGGTCAAGTGCAAGTTGAACTTGCACAATTAGTTTTCCGTACGTTAATTGTTTTTAAAATAAAATTTTTTGTTAGGGTGGTTATAAAATGATCAGTGACTTCACAAAACACACCCCAAATGAGTTTTCAACAAAGTTTGTTTCCAATCTTTACTGAAAACTGGTGACCTTGAAATTTTTTTTTTTTTACAATAAATACCAGATAAATTATTAAAGGTAATGCACTCGTGATAATTTTCGTTCAATCTACCCCCCGTGGAGAATATTCCAGGATTTTTTCAAATTTTTTGATAAGTACTTTTCAAGATAAGGCGCGGGACAGCGATTTTTCGCGATTTCGGATTTTTGAAAATAATACAAAGAAAAGTGCGCGCAAGTATTACATTATATATATTTTTTTACTCGTGTTTTCACAACCTTTCATTTGACACCACACTTGATGACCTAGTAAAAAAATTTTTTTTTTTCACTTCCGATTTCACCCCCCAAAATGAACCCCTTAAGTCAAAATTTAACTTTCAAAATTACATGGCTCTGATGAGGCCATCAATTCCTATATTATTACCAAATTTCAAGTTTTCTATGACAAATAGTTTCGGAGAAAATCGGGTGTGACAGACAGACAGACACCGAAGTGATCTTATAAGTGTTCCGTACGGAACACTAAAAATGTGAACTCGGTGGTCCTTATTATCTTTGGTTTATTCAAAATCCATTAGAAGAACATTCCTATAAGGCCGGTAGTTTTTATAGAAAAAGGCCCCTTGATATAAACCTTGCAGAGAATTAAAATATTCAATTTTTTGCCCAAAATATGCCATGAAGAACTAGTACCAATTAAAAAAATTATATTGCCAAATAATCCTAAATTGGTTTCATTTGACCTTAAAAGCCTCTTCATGTTCATATCCTTTGCTTTCACAAATTACAAATAACCTTGTTGAGGCTACAAGCATCGACGTTAACATCAAAAAAAGTTAAAATATGCTCTTAATATATGTATTCAATAAAATTATTTCCTAATAAATAGAGACCGGATTATATGCATTTGCATATTTTCATATGCATTTGCATATTTAGACCATTCTCACTGATTATTGCATATTTTACCCCAAAATCTAGTAATGATGCATATTTTCCCTATATTTACAATATTTCTCGGTATTACTAAGCAATCGAATTGCTCAGGTATTGTTAATGTCGCCGTCTGGAACCGATCTTATCGCCGGGAGATCACCTGCAATAGTCTAAACATCGATTAGGTTATAGTGCCAAGGGAATACCCAAAATTACGACGGTATTTTATTCCTTTGTTTCTTGGTCTGGATATTAAGTGAAAAATAGTTAGTGTCTAAGAATATTTGTTTGAGCGTGGATCAAATAAACAATTTTCGCGAAGACGAATTTTTATTTTAAAACAAGATATCAGTTTTAACATTATTGTTGACGCGCTTGCATCAGTGTAGTCTTTTTACAATTTTTACCGTGTTGTGTTAAAGTTTAACGTGTACCATGCCACCCGCAAAAAAGTGTCTCTTCGTGGGTAGCTGATTATCCTGGAACATTTACATACGACGGAAATGTTTTATATTGTCGAGTTTGCGAGAAAAATGTTTCGTGCACAAAAAAGTTTTCAAATTGACCAGCATGTCAAGACAAGTCTTCATATCGCAGGATTGCAAAAAAGGCCCACGACAACAACTTATAACAGCAGCAAGTAGCAATGATTCCACTTCTACAGGCAAACAAAAAAACCACTTTAGCAAGGATTTATGTGAAGCATTGCTTGCAAGTAATATTCCTCTCCACAAACTTACAAATTCAAAGATTTTCTTCGAAAAATATTGATTGAATCAAAAAATACCAGACGAATCAACACTGCGTAAAAATTACATACCAACAATTTACCAACATGTTCTGGAAGAAATACGTAATGAACTTAAGGATGACATTATCTGGATTTCAGCTGATGAAACTACCTACAGTTGTGGTCGCTATACTGCGAATTTAATTGTGGGTGCATTAAGATTAGAGCTTTCTTCTTCCTATTTGGTGGCCTGCAAAAAACTTGACAAGACAAATCATTCTACGATCGCCAGATTTGTGAATGAGGGTATTAAAAAAATATTTCCTGAATCTTCTGCAGATGAAAGAGTGTTTATATTTCTCTCATGCTGCTCCCTATATTGATCAAGGCAGCCAAAGTAATTTATCAAAATTTAATTCATGTGACCTGCTTTGCTCACAGAGTCCATCGACTCGCTGAAAAAGTACGATCCACGTTTGGAAATGTAAATAAACTGATTTCATCAGCAAAGGAATGTGTTTCTTAAGGCACCTGCTCGCAATAACGCCTATAAAGACAAACTTTACCTCCCGAACGAGTGGTAACTCGATGGGGAACATGGATTGAAGCTGTACTATTTTACAATGAACATTCGAGGCCATCAAAGGTGTAGTAAATGACTTCGATAGTGCAGAGGGCTATGGCAGTTCGTCAATCCAAGAAAGCATTTAACGATTCTGATATTTAAAAAAAAACAGCTTTGATTAGCACTCACTTTTCCCACATACCTGCGGGTATTAAAAAGCTTGAAACTCGAGGTTTGGCGTTGACCGAATCAATTCAGTTAATGAATAAAATCCGTCAAATAAACTCCACATTGCCAGATGTATTCCCGCGTAGAGTTAAAGACAAGTTTGAAAACATTTTGTGCAATAACCCAGGCTTTGAACCTTTGTGTCAAATTGATAGTTTTATTAATAGGACGGGTGGACTTTTGCCAGAAACAATAAGTGCTAACATAGCACCCAAATTCAAATACTGCCCAGTTACCTCAGTGGATGTGGAACGGTCTTTTTCCACTTATAAAAATATTTTAAGTGATCGAAGGCACAATCATACTACCCAACATTTGGAACAATACTTTATTGTTTACGTGTACAAGAATTAAAATGTTAAATAATTTTAAAAAATCTTAAATAATTGTTAATTAAATTTAAACATCGTCGATAACTAATTTTATGCTGATTTTGAAATAAAAAAACTAAAAATTACTACTTTTATTATTATTTAATATTGCATATTTTGACCCTTTTCATGCATATTTTAAGCATTTTTCATGCATATTTGCATGCATATTTCAAGATTTTTATGTTGCATATAATCCGGTCTCTACTACTAAATAACGAACTGTATAAACAAAAAGACGGCCTTCCACTGGGTTGCCCAATATGTTTTCTCTTATGGGAATTATTAAGTGCAATTTCGACTCAATTTTTAACTTAAATCACCAACTGATTGACAATGCATTCTGTCAAGTCAGATATGTGGAAATATATATATTTTTTTTTGGATCAAGAAGAGCGCAGATGGAGATTGAAACCAATTTTTAGCCTTTTAAATTCAATTAAAAAACAAATTTAGTTTATAATGTAACATAAACAAATTGGAGAAATCAATTTTTAAGATACAAATATAAAAAAAAAAATGAAAAATAATTTAAAATTCTATATATATAGACAACCCAACAATTACAGGTCCTTTTAGTCAGTCCGTAAAATCATTAGGCAAAATTTCACTAAATATCACTAACACGGCCATGTAATAATATTGCAATAACGTCATTTGAGGAAGTTAACTTGTTAGCTGAAGTTTTTGCTTCACATTCTGTGTACGGTCGATATCCAAGGAAAATATTACCAACTATTTCCAAAGTACTGTATCACTAAACATACATCATGAAGCTAGACACCAAAAAAACTTCTGAGGTTGACGGAATACTCGCGAAAATTGCGCGAAGGAACTATGATCCATTTTCTGTAGAATTTTCAACATATCTTACAGAAAGGGAATATGTCCTTCCTGCTGAAACGGCGCTACAGTTCATCCGATACCCAAAAAAGGCAAGAAGACATTGCCAAACTAAACCGATCTGTCACACTACTTTTAATAATATCGAAAATCATGGAAAAGGCTGTCAATCAGCATCTTTTAAAATATCTTGAAGGACTGAATAGTATTAGCAACCACCAATATGGCTTCCGTAAGCAAAGAACAACAGATCTTCTAACGTATGCAACACATGTTTGGAACAACTCAATTACACACTCTGAAGATTCTCGAGCGGTTGCACTTGTTATATCTAAGGCCTCGACGATGAATGAAAATTTCTATTTATGCATCTCGTGTTTTCTCAGAGAGCGTTCTTTACGAGTAACAGTCGACGGATTTCTTTCGAACACCTTCAATATCAACGCCCGTGTGCCTCAAAGCTCCATACTGTCTCGTACTCTGTTTCTCATTTACATTAACGATCTGCTGAAAGGGACCATGAATCCAATTTACAGCTTTGCAGATGACAGCAAGTTTATGTATTCATTCAATTTGAAATTGGCTACTTATGCAAATATCTGCAGACAGCAGAAAGCCATTCAAATTAACAAAGACCTCGAACCTGAACCCAACATAGTTATGTCGGGGCACTCCATTCCTATAACATCGTCACTCAATTTGTTGAGCGTTAATATGTCCTGCCATGAACATGTTGCAGGCATAACAAGGAGCGCTTCTCAAAAGTTGGGAATAATATTTCGAACCAGAAGGCTTTACACTTCACAACTGTTAATTCTTTACAAAGCTCAAATTCGACCAACTATGGAATACTGCTCCCATGTTTGGAGCTCCACTCCCAAACATACACTGCATTTGTTGGATTCTATTCAGAGAAGAGCGTTCGTCTGATTGGAGACCCGGAACTGACCGACGGCCTTGATTCGCCGGAACATCGAAGAACGGTTGGCGACTTGAGCCTATTCTACAAGTATTTTCATGGAAAGTGTTCGAAGGATGTGGCCCGCTTAATTCCTCCCAGAGCGGTGCATGTTAGAAGTACACGTCGCGCTAATTCTTCACATCCGTATGAGGTTCAGCTTGTTACTCCCCGTACAACGCTTTTCAAGCAGTCTTTTATATGGAGAACATCATCCCTTTGAATAATTTACCTAGGACTGTGTTTCCCACCGAGTACAATTTGCAGTGATTCAAGAATAACGTGAGTCGCTTTCTCCGCACACGTGTCGCTCCTATAGCGCTTGAGGGACAACCTTGATTCCTTGGAACATTGAAGAACAGTTGGCGACGTGAGTCCATTCTACAAGTATTTTCATGGAAGTGGTAGATGGATGTAACCGCTGAATTTCTCCTAAAGCAGCGCATGCTAGGAACACAGGTCGCGCAAATACTTCACATCCGTATGAAGTTCAGCTTGTCACTTCTCATACAACCCTTTTCAAGCAGTCTTTTATATGGAGAAACCTCATCCTTTTGGAATGATTTGCCCAGGACTGCGCTTCTTACCGGATACAATTTACAGTGATTTAAGACCGACTTCAATAACTTTTTCCACACACGTGTCGCTCCTGTAGCGGAGATTTCCCTGCAGCACGTGTGGTATGTCCCAAAAAAAAGACACAGGACAACAAAGAATTATATTTTTCAGGAGTTAATGCAACGTATGGAACAATATGCACAACAGTTTAATCAAATTATTTGGACAGACGAGTCAGTTTTTTTTCAACAGCTAAAGTTTTTAATAGAAAAATGTTAACTTTTGGCTTACGAGAACTCTCAACCTATACGGGAAATCAAACACTATAGCTGCCAGTTTGTTCAGGTTTTTTGCGTTATATTGAACAATAGATTTATTAGATTAATATTTTTAATAGGAATTTAAAATGTGCAATATACAAACAATGATAGAAGTTACTGAAAATTTGGTACCGCATAATAATAGTGAAAATAGATTCTTCAAATGAAACTTTCCCTTTGACGATTGCCAG
The DNA here is from genome assembly GCA_019049505.1 of Pachyrhynchus sulphureomaculatus. NCBI lineage: Eukaryota > Metazoa > Arthropoda > Insecta > Coleoptera > Curculionidae > Pachyrhynchus > Pachyrhynchus sulphureomaculatus. The sequence continues at coordinate 152,351,629 of CM032456.1, forward strand.
ATTTGGAAGATTAAATACAACAAAAAACTGATTATTTAAACACAAATTTTCCACAATATTTTTATTTTTTCAGTACAACTCTTTCGCTAACAATGTAGCTTTGTTAAGTATAAGTAATAAAGCAGGTACAAAATGTTGAACAAATTTTATGATAGGTAATTACACAGAACTATTAAGTAAATACTTTAAAAAAATTCGTTGCGGTCCGCCTAACGGCGAAGATTGTAAATATTTTGAGTTGCGGTAATCGACAAATCGGCAGGTCGGTAGGGTTAAATTATCAAATATTATTAATTCTTAAATATTATTACATTAAATTAAGGTTAACCTAAATTAGATAAAAGTATAAAACGTAAGGGCATTTTTGAAATTTACTAGTTTACGTTTAAACTTTTTCTAGTCAAACATGATCTTATTATAGAGGATGTTGAGCGAGAAAGGCAAAATTTTGGTCCAATTGGAAAATTACAAATTTCGACAATATCGCCGTTTAAAATCGACAAAAGAGATATGTTGGATCTGCACAAACAAGAACTGCACTGCCAAAGTTTATACCATTGGACCAGACGACATATTTTCACGACAAACTGGCACTCATCAACATCAACACGATAATGAACAAGTACTGAATCGCCAAAAAAATAGACATGAAGGTTTCCTGATGTTTAATGATGTCCAGGTTGGCGTGATATTTTCCTGTAAAAGTAAATTAGAATTCCTGTGCGCGGCGGGAATTGTGATGGTGGACGGTACATTTGAATTTTATGCGAAGTTTTTTCTACAAATGTTTACGATTCTGGCATATATCAATATTTTCTTGGTGTTCAACCTATTGCACGACAAGAAGGAAACTTCGTTATCTTTGGTATTCTCTGCGGTAAAGTCCAAATGCCAGCAATTAGAATGTGTTTTTTCGCCTACAAAGCTCGTGTCAGATTTCGAACGCGCTTAACTAGAGAATACAAAGATAAAATTTCTCCCATTGGAAAGTGGCTTCACCATATGTTCAGGCGAACTTTTCTTCCTGCCGATCACGGGGGAGATGTTTTCGTCCAATTATTAGATAATCAGCCAGTACACCCTCAAGTAACATTTTTTGCTGACTAAATAGTTGAACACTACATCGATGATAGTGCTCCTTTCCCTACAACCCTTTGGGCTGCACTTGACGCCAGCGTTTGGAGAACTAATAATGGAATTGAGGCTTTTCATTCAAAATTTGCAAAGGATAGTCGTTCACCTCATTGGAATTTTCATGAATTTTTATAGGTCAGGGTTTCCAAACTGAAATATACGCGAAAAATCAACGCTGTACAAATCAGTGCACCAAAGTGTTCGACTAACAGATACAATTCAGTATTTTTAGACAATAGATAGATAATTCAATATGTATATAAAGAAATTGATGCTGTAACGTTTGTCATATGCATGTCTTACAAATATAGTAATTACTGAAATACATCTTTTGCTTCAATTTTCACACATAACTTGTACACTTATAGCTCTATACCTGCCTGTGGCGGACCGCAACTCGGCCGTCAATTTTGGGTTCGAAAAAGGTCTTTACCGCAACTCGGAACTTTTTATTGCCTTTCACCGATCCTTACTGCAACTCGGTATCAACCAAAAAATTATTTGTCTTAATGGTAGGTATTTCCAATGGACCAATTATGTGAATATATTTAAAAGGGGTGACTTATTTGTTTCTGTTTTTTCTTTTAATAAAATATTTGTATTTTTCATACTGTTTGTTTTTAAGGCCTCCTTCAGCTCTAGTTTATGACGTTTATTTTATTGGTGTAGTATTTTGAAATTTGAATCAAAAGAGTGATGTTCAGATAATAGATGATTCGCATATGTTGAGTTATTTTTCGATTTATAAAACTTCTGTAGTGGTTCATTAATCCGTGTATTAAAAGTTCTACGTGTTTGCGTATATTTTAGGACAAATGCCACAGGTTAATTCATAAACACCTGATTTATTATTTTCATCGGTTCGTTTTTTATAATTTTTTTAAAAAAACTTTCTATTAATTGTTCTGTTTGGAATGCTATGTTGATATTTTGATGAGAAAATATTTTTCTTATTTTTACTGACGGTTACCATAAAATGTCAAAGTTTTTATAAGGCAACTTTCCCTTTGTTACTGGGAAAATTTCTGAAATAGCTTGATTTTTGAGTTTTTTATTTTACCATGTTATCTGTGAGTAGCGGTGAATATCCATTATTGACGGGTATTTGTTGTCTTTTTAATACACGGATTAAGAAATTTTATAAATAGAAAAAAAAATTCCACATATGCGAATCAACACTCCAAATTTCAAATTTCTGTAGCAACGAATTAAATTATTCACATAATTGGTCCGTTAGAAATACCTATCACTGAGACAAATAATTTTTTCAAAATATTTATTTAATAGTTCTGTGTAATTACCTATCATGAAATTTGTTCATTAATTAGTACCTATTTTAGTTTATATATACCTAATAATTCTGTATATCTGGGGGCACGGTAGTACCCCGCCAAGTCGAGCAGAAAGCACAGCCGTACCATCCTTTTCTCGAAGCCACTCACGGCACTTTCGACCCCCCTGGAACTTCGTTGTGGATAAAGCTAGAAACCTGAATTTTCAGTGACCAAGAGGACATACTATACTAACTATATTCCTAAATTACCTGCTATTTATACCTTATAGTTTACAAACTATCGCCAGTCGAAGTTCTTTAATTTTGTCACTGACACATTCACCGATCATCAAAATTCTAAATTCTAGCAGACACACAAACTTCAAATTTTGAATTTAGTTAGTGTTTAGCCTATAAAGGAAGGAAAAAAACTGAAACATCTCGAAATTTCAGTCCCGTTTTCTAAACTGAATTGTACAGTCACTTAAGCCAAAAAAGAGGGTCGACCTCGGAATGAGAGATAATAAGCTGTAAATTTGTAAAAACCTTTATTTTGGCATTCTAAAAGTTGTCTCAAAAGTCTTATAAAATCTCGTGTCCGCGTCTTAAGATATTCAAGGTCAAAAGTCCCAAAAATCGGTTTTTCGCAAATATCTCGCTTCCTATGGTTTCAATGATATTTGCATTTATTATAAAAATTGTAGAGCATAAAATTCTTTGCAAATTTTGTTTTGTTCTAAACATTTTTTTATACGCTTAACCGTTTTTGAGATAGAGCGAGGAGAGCGCGCAGCGCTCAGTTATACCTAGCATAATGCAAGGTCAACCGTGAGTCCCGGTAAATAATACGTCGTATAAAGTTAATTAATCACTAAAAAATCCATAATTATGAATAATTTGTATTATTTATTAGTGTTCCGTACGGAACACTTATAAGATTACTTCGGTGTCTGTCCTCTGTCCGTCTGCCTGTCCGTCTGTCCGTCTGTCACACCCGATTTTCTCCAAAAACTATTTGTCATAGAAAGTTGAAATTTGGCACTAAAATAGGAATTGGTGGCCTCATCAGAGCAATGTAGTTTTGAAAGTTAAATTTTGATAAGGGGTTAGTTTTGGGGGGTGAAATCGAAGTGAAAAAAAATTATTTTTACTAGGTAATCGAGTGTGGTGTCAAATGAAAGCTTGTGAAAACGCGAGTAAAAAATATATATATAATGTAATATTTGCGCGCACTTTTCTTTGTATTATTTTAAAAATATCGCGAAAAATCATCTCGAAAAGTACTTATCAAAAAATTTTGAAAAAATTCTGGAATATTCTCCACGGGGTGTAGATTGAACGAAAATTATCACGAGTGCATTACCTTTAATAATTTATCTGGTATATAAAAAAAAAAAATTTCAAGGTCATCAGATTTCAGTAAAGATTGGACACAAACCTTGTTGAAAACTCATTTGGGGTGTGTTTTGTTAAGTCACTGATCATTTTATACCTCTGTAACAAAATTTTTTATTTGAAAAGCAATCAACGTACGGAACACTAATTGCGCAAGTTCAACTTGCACTTGACCGGTTATTAATTAATATATTATATTTATTAATATTTTTCATTTATCAAATATTCGTTTAATATTACTTACCTACTTCTTGTTATTAAAAATTTATTAAGTGAAATACTTTAAGTATATTTTAATTATAAAAAAGTATGAAGATGATGCTTCCATGAAAGCAGGGCTAGAAGAGAATATAGTTCTTAAAATAGGAGCAAAAGTCATGTTAAGACGAAATATTGACGTGAGTCTTGGCTTAGTCAACGGTTCTATCGGCATAGTACAAGAAGTAAAGGTTGATCCTGAAAATACAAATCAAATAAAAAAAAAAATACATATTACATTTAATAATGAACATCTTTACGAGCTTGGTCCAGTCAAAACTAAATTTGAAATTATTAATAGAGCTTGTGTTCATCGCGAACAGTTTCCGATATGTATAGCCATACACAAAAGTCAGGGGCTAAGTCTAAACAGTGCACTGACGGCCATCGGTTCTTCAGTGTTCACATGCGGTCAAGCATATGTGGCACTTTCGAGAGTGACAAGTCTGGGCGGATTACATCTAATTAATGTCGACTTCGTTAGTATCAAAGCTAAGGAGTCCGCAATCGTTGAATATAATCGACTTAGAAGCACTTGTCGTCCAGACTTATCAAAAATTGTTACATCATAGCCTTTGAGAAAAACCAATAGAGACAGGGGGTGGGCTTTAAGAAAATCCATAGCTGACGTACAAGAAATATTACCCGAGAAGAAAAAAAAAGGACTACCTACGAAAAGAAATGAGATCCCATCAAAACATAAAATGTAAAAAAATGCCAAGTCTCGCAGCGCAGTCCTTCCACCACAAAAAGTTGTGAGATCTCATGTAAAACCAAGTCAGTTATCTTAGTTAGTATCTATGGAAGCACTTATCGAACAACTTTGTCATAAATTGTTATCTATTTAGTTACCTACGAACATTTATAGTGACCGTATCAGTATTAGACATCTTTATTTCTATAATAAATATAATGACTTGGCAATCGCACGGCAATATAATCACACAAGAATAATCTACTATTTCGATTGCTAAGTAAGTCTAAACAGTGCACTTAAGAATAAAGTATTTTAAATAGTAGATTATTCTTATGTTGCCGTACGATTGTTTAACGTTGTCGAATGCCTTCTCATAGTGAATGAAGCACATAAATACATCCTGTTTCTGATCCAGACAGTTCTGAACCAGTATCTGGAGAATGAAGATGGCTTCTCTCGTTCCAAAAACCCCCTTTAAATCCGAACTGACTATCTCCACGAACTTCTTCGCATTTCTTGTATAGTCTCGTATGAATGATGCGCAAGAGGAGATTGAGAATATGGCTTATGAGATTAATTAAGCGATAGTCCTTACATTGTTTAGAGCCGGCTCTTTTTAGCAGGGTAATAAATGTAGAACGCAGCCAATCCTTCGGTATTTTCCCAGTACCATAAATGTTGTTAAAGAGTGTTACAGGTTGGTTAAATTATCATTACTGGTTTACTCTCTGAGAACAAGTCATCCGGACTAGAGGCCTTATCATTTTTCATTAATAAAATAGCATGAATCACCTCACTCTTCAATATTTCAGGGCCCAACGAATTGTCCGTTAACAGATCTGGTGAACATGATCATTAAACAATTTTGAGGTGTAACTTTTCCAGGTATTAAGCTGTTCTTCTGGGTCCAAAATCGGTTCATTCACCTCATTTCGGATATGAAAGGAGGGATTCTTCTTCAATTTCAAATGACTCCGTTTCTTTGACCCAATCCTGTTCAATATCATTAGAGGTAGATATTCCATTTAGTTGCCCATTTAAACAGTCTGTGTATTTCATATTTATTTCAGCATTTTTAAGTAGTTTAGGGTTGGGTTGCCATCCATAAAGTCTTATATATTTCCGTTAGGCTTGCCATTTTCATTCTCCGAAAAAACTCTTTTTATATTGACATTAAGTCTTAAATATTATATTAAACAATGGCATGGTCAATTTCCGATATTGTCAAATGTGTGTAGCCAACTTCGGAAGAATTCGGTAACGGGTTTTTTCTTCTTTGTTGTTCACAATAACACCCAAAAAAATACACGTAAGCGTTTTATAGAGTTAAAAGCTCTATAGAACTAAAAAATAATATGCCGGGAGTTGCAGTTAAAAAATATAAAGGTTGTGTCATATGCCGAACACGTCACATGTGATTGTTTATATTTAAATTGGGTACAAAACTTCTTTAAAAACACTACCAACATTTTTACCTAACTCTTCAAATAAGTGCGCTAGAGATGTGGTCCATTTATAATCAGCATTCCTGTACATAGTGCGTCACATTATTTATATTGCTTGAATCTGAACAACCATTTTAAATAGAGAACAAGTTTACTCTGTCATATCTATATAAACTGTTATATTTTATTGCCATTCTTAAAAGTCGCCTAAAGCTATCGTATTGTTATAAAATCATTTAATGGACTTAAAAGTTCTTTTAATAGGGAACTGTCCGTATCTAATGGAGAGAAAAGTAACTTTGTAACTATAGAAAAATATTCTTTAGATGGATTCTATTCTGTATTTTTATATATGGTATTTATGTATCGTAGTAACTACTCACAGATATATATTTTTAACGAGATAAATATAGTATATAAATGGCAAAAAGATGTACTAATACGATACATTTTTATGGACAATAATTTCCGAGTTTATTAAATCCTATTGTGGTGAAGCTGATGGTATAGGATAGTTTACAACAAACAGAAGAATAATCTAGCACGCAAAAAGTTTTATTTTCCAAACTTTATTATACCTTAACCAAAAAGTATAACTTTAACATATATGTGGGTGCTAAATATACCATAATAATGGCAAATTTCCCTTCAGAATAATAAAGAGACACTTTCCTTGAAACCAACCTAATGTAATTACATACCCCTAGGGTTTACGTTAGAATTTATTAACTCAGCACTCTTAGGAATTAATAAATGGATTTTTCAAGAAAAAAATAATATTACGTGGTATAATATCCAGTAACACATATATGCTCTTTATAATGATTATAACGAAGAGATATTCAGGGCCACGTCTGTAAATTATTTGTTTATAGCATGTCGTTTCACTTGAATGTAGTTGGTTATTTCTACCGAAGATCTTTTTCTATTCTGTATCTGATAATCTTCCGGTTTCTATAAACAAAATTTATAATTACAAATATTTACATTTATAGTGGTACTTGGCTTATACAGAATGAATATATTCAGTGCCGTAGACAGGTTCAACAGGCAGAAGAAAGGAGGCATGTGGATAGAAAGGGCGTTTATTTAACGAAAAAAGAAAATACTAAAGATAAGGCAGTTTATGGAGGGAGGGCGCCAATCAGCACCCAGCGGGATGGAGTCTTATGTAGAAGAAAAAAATCTTGCTTGAACTGGAGCTCTAAGGGCTTAAACCCTTCCCAACAGAGTAAACACAAAAAGGAGCTCTTTCATATGAGTCTTTAAAAAATTACGCTTAGTTTAAAATTAATAACCGTGGAGGAGAAAAAAGGAACTCTTTCACACGGATTAAAAAAAAGCTTTTCTTCTTAGATGGCACTATTCTCTACATTTGAAGGAGCCTTCCTGTACACCCCATTGGCTACACCATAAAATAAACTAACACAACCTGCGAAAATATTAAAAATGAATATATATATATATATATATATATATTATATATATATATATATATATATATATATATTATATATATATATATATCAGATTCCCAATATGGATTTCGTCCTGGATTGAGTACAGAGGATGCGATAGTCCATCTCACTGAATATGTAATAACTAGCTTTAATGACAGATTTAAAGCATTAGGTGTGTTTGTGAATCTGGCCCGTGCATTTGGTACTGTACCTCATCGGATTCTTTTAAAAAAGCTTGAAAAATGTTGGAATTAGAGGAGTTGTTTACAATTTAATAGAGTCTTACTTAACAGAACGAACTCAAACGGTTAAAATTAGTAATACCCTAAGTAGGATGGGCAGTGTCGGAATCGGTATACCACAAGGCACCGTACTGGGCCCCATACTATTCTCATTTTACATAAATGATCTGTTTGCAGCGCTGGCAAGTTCAGGCGGCGATGGTGTCTGTTATGCCGATGACACTGTTATTTTGGTTAGAGGTATATCCTGGGAGGAAACGATCCAGAAAGCGGAAGAATGTATATCAATAGTGCGGTTATGGATGGACCAGAATCTCTTAACTATGAACGTCAAAAAAACGATATACGTACCATTTTCAATGAACAACAGGAAAAAAATTGTATTTCGTGATCTTATAGTACATGATTACTTGTGTGTTACTGGTGTGGGCAGACTGTCATTGTGACCAAACAATATCAGCAAGGGAAAATTTCAAGTATCTGGGTGTCTATATTGAAGGAAATTTGAAATATATGACTCTCATATACTATATATTACACAAAAAATTCGGAAAACTATATACTAATTTTACCAGCTAAGAGAGTTTCTATCATTTAAGCTCTTAAAAATGGCATACCAAGCATTGATAGAATCAGTTCTGATGTATGGTTTGAGTGTATAGAGAGGTGCGTGTAGTAATGTCATTCATGTTTTAACCATAACGCAAAAATAGATAATTAAGATCTTTATGAAGACATCTGATCTACTGTGTAGAGAGGCGGATCTTTTGTCTGTCAGACAATTATATGTTAGGAATGTTTTGAAATTCATGAGAAGGAATGGTCGATATAGGCGACAGATACGTTAGCAAGAGAGGTCTAGCTGTTCCGCGAGCGGTATTTACAGCGTGCCAAAGACACGTTATGTATACTGGGTCTAGGCTGTTTAAGATATTACTATTTTAGATGAGACTCGTTACCAATATGCACAGTTTTCTGACAAAGGTTACATGCTGGATAAAGGTTAACTACCAGTACATATATATTTTGATGCCTATGTTAAGAGAGTAGGGTGATTATTGATAGTTTGGACTGTTCTAATGATTATTCTGTATTGTTGATTGATTTTTTTTTCTCACGATAGGTACGGATTGATCTTTCTTTTTTTTTCTCTTCAGTTTGTTTATTGTATAATTAGAGTTTTAATATTTACTAGCTAATAATGGAACTCTAGACAAGCTGCATGCAGCTCATGAAGTTTCCTACATTTTTGATTTTGTGATAATTATATATATATATATATATATATATATATATATATATATATATATATATATATACGCATATATCATCCAAGACAACTTTCCACGTGGGCACTACAAAAATCATATTGATTATATCCTGATCAACTCTAGATGGAGGTCATCTATATTGAATGTAAGATTTCGCCCAGGCGGGGTATGTGGTTCAAATCACATTAACGGCTCATATGAGAATAAAACTAGCAATCTCTAAAAAGACAACAACAAACAAGGGAATTACAGTGTCAGATAGTACTCTTTTCCAAACAATAATCAACAATATCAGTCCGAAAGTCACAGAAGATACAGATAAAACGTGGACAGATTCAAAAAGTGGATAACAAACGCTGCTACAAAATGCTTGACAAAAATACAAGAACACCCTGAAAAACATTGAATGACTGACGATTCCTTATAGCTTATAGAAACAAGAAAAAATATGATTTTAACAAACAGATTATTGGATCGTCAGGAGCGGATTAGATCAATCAATAAAGAAATCAAGGTGGCTTGTAAAAAGGATAAAAAACGCATACTTGAATACTTTATGTGAGGAGCTAGAACAACATGCTACAAACAATCGCTCAAAAGAACTTTATGAAAAAGTAAAATACCTATCGAAACAATTCAGACTAAAACATAAATAATCAAAGATAAGAAAGGTAAAACAGTCACCAACATACCTGGAACCATTGACATTTGGCAAGATTACTGTAAACACTTCATTGTCGACAACGAAGCCGCAAAGGAACAATAGCCATGCATTCTTAAATCTAAATTCAGGAAAGCTATTTAAAGGTTAAAGAACAGAAAAGCAGCAGGTACAGACGAGATAACCGCGGAGATAATAAAGATGATGGGAGAAACCGCCGTGCCTATGCTACATCAAGTATGTAATGTGGTATGGAAGACTGGAAAATAGCCGAAAGATTGGTGTAAAGTTGGGGGTGTGAAAATCGGTGAAAAAAACTAAGTAACCTTAGATATCCGGATGATATTATTAAACTTGCGAAGTCAGTACAAGACCTAGAATCAACTATGGAGCGCCTTGAAATCACTAACAAATCTATTGATTGAAAATTAATAATGATTGTTAGTCGTAAAAAGATCTGTCACACATAAAAGAAATTGCTGGTTTCACTGTTGTAGACCATTTCAACTATTTGGGATTTCTCATAACTAACAATGATGGTTGTGAAGCGGAAGTAAGGAGACGTTTGGCTATGACTAGAAACACGACGATTAAATCACTAAGGTCTGGAAAGATCCAGCTGTCACAAAAAACATAAAGTTAAGATTGCTATCCAGCCTTTTATTCCCCATAGCAACTTACGCATCGGAAACATGGATCATTAAACAAGCTGATAAAAGACGAATCGATGCGTTTGAGATGTGGAGATGTCGAAGAATCCTCAAAGTATCATATACCGAACACCGTACTGATGTATCTATTCTTAAAGAGCTTAGTATAAATGACCGACTTTCAAATAGAATTAGTGGACAGTACCTGAAATATTTTGGTCACATTATGAGGAGAGTGGATGTCATAGAAAAACTTATAGTAACGGGGAAGTAGAAGGTAGAAGATCAAGGGGACTGTCTCCAACAAAATGGTCCGATCAAGTAATATCTATGGTATGGGTATGCACGAGTCAGGTCAGGTCGCGCAGGATCGAGATGCCTGGAGAATGACTGTTGAGGCAGCAACCCCATAGCATCACCGATACTTCTATTGTGGTGAAAGGATTGAGATATTGATTTTCTTTTATGTACGCGACTAATATCTTGTTAAATAAATTTGCAGCTCTGTACATAAAAAACATCACGGTTGTCAAAGTGTAAAAAAATTAATCAACTTTTCGGATGGATCTGGTACCCAATACAAAAATAAATTTTTTTAGTTTGTTAAAGCATAAATTAGATTTTAAAGTAGAAGCGGAGTGACATTTTTTAGTTACCTCGCATGGTAAAGGTGCGTGTGATGGTATATTTTGTCCCGTAAAACGCCAAGCATATTTTGCAAGTTTACGTCAAATTGATAAAAGTTTTTTACGAATATAAAATTTGATTATTGTACGCAACTGCAATATGAATCTCGTACTAAATTCCTAAAAATTCGTTTCGAGCGAGCACAGTTAATTCCAAACACACGTCAATTCCACAGTTACGTGCCAATTAATGAAAAGACATGTATATATATATATATATATATATATATATATATATATATATATATATATATATATAGATAGATATATATATATATATATATATATATATATATATATATATTATATATATATAAATATATATATATATACATATATATATATATATATATATATATATATATATATATATATATATATATATATATATATATATATAGATAGATATATATATATATATATATATATATATATATATATATATATATATTATATATATATATAAATATATATATATATATATACATATATATATATATATATATATATATATATATATATATATATATATATATATATATATATATATCGGAATCTTGTTCGTCTGGACCCCACAAAACGATTCCCCTTTCCAGATATTGAGATCGCCGAAATTTGAGCTCGATTAAACGACGTTAACCCGTGCCGCTCGTCGCTCAAAGTTTGAAAAAATCCAAATTTTTGGCCAAAAAGCTGACATATGGAGCCATAACTCCAGAACGGTAAATAATAGAAACACGCTTGATATCTCAAAAGAAAGCTAATGTTGTTCTTCAACATTTATATTCTATACATAATTGTTGTTATTTTAAGTCAAACCGAGTTACAACAGCCTTTAGCCCCAAAAACGTGACCTGGTACCACTAGGAGCATGCTTCGTATATTTTGTTATAAAGTGATAAATTTTGCTTTTTTTGGTATATTTTTAAGTTTAAAGTAGAAATATAATAAAAAAAAAAAGTAATACTGATAAGTCTAATGACATTTTTTATTTTAAAATATAAAAATTAGGTATATAATACATACAAAACAGACACAGAAAAAGATACAGACGTAGTACCTACATGAGTTGATAATTTTACATAGTTATCTAATCTATTCTAGAGCTTTTGTTAAAGTAGTTTTTGAAACGTCAGGATATAATGCTCGGCATTTACTTACAACTTGCAGGACATATTGCTTTTGGTCTTCATCTTTTGTCAGAAGGTCGTTAAAGTCGGTTATTAATTTAACACCACGCTCAGCCATATCATTAACTACTTTTAATGTTTTGACAATTTTCAATCCTTCTTGGAAGTCATTATTTTGAGGCCAGGTGTTTGGATGTTGTCTTAGGAAATCTGTTTTTATATTAAATTGGTCAAAGAATGTAAACGTTTCTTTGGTAAGTAAATTTACCAATCCTCCATCAACTACCTCTTTTAAGTTTTCTTTCCTAACTTTTGGACTTACAACCCTAGCGTGCTGTGATGGTTCATCTGTGCTACTGAGCAATTTATTAGCCATTAACAACTTTTCATCGTCTGTAATGGTGGGATCAAAAAACGATAATCCCACCAACTTTGCATTCAAATACCACAAATGGTTCGAAAATTTGGTCAGGGCTATTTCTGCATTGTCGTTGTCACATTCTTTATAGTCTAACAGACTATGCAAAATACATAAATCTTGCTTTGGTTCAAGATGAGCTTTTGGAGCATTGTACCAAGCTTTACAATAAATTTTAACTAGGAAAACAGAAATGGCACGCACAGAACTTTCTTCTTCTTTAGACATTGACGACGAAAAATGAACATTTTTAAGCAGTAAATAGCCTTTGCCATCCACCTAGCGTGATGAATGGCTCCTGGAGTTCTAAAACCCACAACATTGCCGTCTAGTGATCCAACAAATAAGAGAACCAACTGCAATAGCTCCTTGTAGTCATCTCTGGGGTGGCTCTCAGTTAATTTGGTCTCGAATTCAGCAGTAACATTTGCAATTACTTCTGGAGTTATCTGCTTTTGTATTAGATTGTCACTGATACCTGTGTCGTATTTTCCTTTGTCTATCTTGGGCCACGCAGTCAGGAATCTCTTGAAAATGTCTGGATGAGGTCCAGTGGTTGATCCCATTTTTGTGTCGAATACGCCTCTTAACAGAATTTCCAAGATATGGTGACAGCAAGCTAGGTATAACAATTCTCTTCCTAACATTTGCTCCAATATGACGCATGCTCCTTTGAGTCTTCCCGTGTTGGATGTTGTAGTGTCGAAGCACAACGCCTTGACGGTGTTGAGAAGACCCCATTCATGTAGGCATTCATATACGGCTACGGCTTGCTCCTCTCCAGAGCTGTTTGCTGTTACAGGAACTCCCAGCAGCTGTTCCTTTTCGCCATATGAAATAGCTATAGCTATTCGCTCACATTGTTCATTTTTTAAAACACCCGGTAAAAGTTTACCGTCCCAATGGACAACCACGGGCTCTTTTTCAGGAATGTTTACTTTATCAAAATTTTTTTTATTATATTATTCTCTGAACATTTGCCTTCTATCATGTAATAAAGTTTTCGAGACTTTGTACTCAAGAGGGTCAAGGTTTAGTGCTTCTAGAGTAGCTATTAAAATTCTCGTGGCATTTCTGTCGGATACCTTACATCGATCTAATAAAATGGACAATTTCATGTTTAAAATCTCTTTAACGCCCCTTGCAAATGAAACTTTCATCCTCTTGCTCTCAGATGGTCCTGGATCTTCTGCAGCTTCTTCAAGGATGTCCATTTCCTCCAAGCTCTCAAGTTCCTGGTAGATGCTGTCCTATTCAGTGTCTTCTTCTCCTTCTTCGAACTTGTCTTCATCATCCGTCTCTAAGAAGCAACAAAAGAAAGAGAAAAAAAAGACTATAAAAACTTGTCGTTTTAGTAGAATAGTAATAATACATAGGTACTAAATTACCTACTTATAATTATCAAAAGGTATTATTTAAAAAATATAAACTCAATCATAAAGATGCCAAATCATGTACAATTTTCTTTCAATTTTAATGAAACTATTTACTTATTTGTTTATCTATTTTTTAGAATACTAATAATAAAAAAAACTCACCAATATCAAAAGTTGCTTCTTGGATTTGTCGGTTCATTTTTGCAAGTTCCCTTTGCACCTTGATTTCTTCAGCTCGAGACAACTTGAGATCCACTCCAGTCATGGAACCTGGGCGGCCCTTCTGCCTCTGTTTCACGAGAAACGTCTTATCTTCTTCCGATTTCATCAGAGCCAAGGCATCTTGTTGAGCAATATCAAAGAGATCATCCAACTTTTCAACAAACTGTTTAAATTTGTTCTTGGCCGTTTTCGATGTTTTCTTCCGGTCTTTTTGAAGAGTTCTCCACTCGGCGTGAAGTTTTTCCAGCTTAGTAATTGCATCTTGCTCATGTTTAGTCGGGATTCGAGCTTTCTCCCAAAAAATGAACACTTCTCGTATTGTAAGTTTTGCTGATTCTCCTACAGTTAATTTCACAGTACGTAAATTATAAAATAAAGCACACAAAACTTGACGATTTGAGGGTAGTTTACAACCGGTGATCTGGTGAATGGGATAGCCCACAAGAAATATTATCCTTGGTCCGGCTTTGTACACCTGATGTGGATGCCATTTCGGAGGCCAATAGGTAAATAACAGTTAACTTGGAAAATGAAACAAAATATATTGCAAACTTTAATTTCAATAAAATGTTTTCAAATGTCTTTTAAAATAATACTATTATAGTTATAAAAACAATAACACACACATTTGGAAAATTAAAAAATAAAAACGTTAAAATATCTTCACTAGATAATTGTTCGATCTAACCAGCTCAAAGGCACTTTAGAAACTAAACTGAACAAATAAAAGGTCGGTTGTACGCTGAAGTAAAATCACCATCCCTAAAATAGAAATTAGATTCACCCTCCTTTTTACCTATCAAACGGGTCTTTCTTTGGTAAACTAGTCAGGTAATTCCCATATAATAAAAGATTAAATTTGAACAAAAGGCTCTTTATGTTTGAAAATTGAGTTCCAAAATACTTTTTAACAAAAAAAAAAAATGTTAATTCCGAGACACATTATGTAAAAATCCGTAACATTCTTAGAATACTCCCAAACTGGCTCCTACTGGTACCAGGTCACGTTTTTGGGGCTAAAGGCTGTTGTAACTCGGTTTGACTTAAAATAACAACAATTATGTATAGAATATAAATTTTGGAGAACAACATTAGCTTTCTTTTGAGATATTAAGCGTGTTTCTATTATTTACCGTTCTGGAGTTATGGGTCCATATGTCAGCTTTTTGGCCAAAAATTTGGATTTTTTCAAACTTTGAGCGACGAGCGGCACGGGTTAACGTCGTTTAATCGAGCTCAAATTTCGGCTATCTCAATATCTGGAAAGGGGAATCGTTTTGTGGGGTCCAGACGAACAAAATTCCGACATCGATTTTTTGCGGTCACCCTAATATATATATATATATATATATATATATATATATATATATATATATATATATATATATATATATATATATATATATGTTTACGTGTGTTTCTTTTTTAATTCGTACATATGTTCTCTGGCCAGGTTATATAATAATAATAATAAGATCTATATAATCTATAATATATATAAAATGCAACGTCTCTCCGTCTGTCTGTCTATCCATTAGTGCGCTTATCACTGGAGAACCATTTATCCGATTTACGTACTTTTTTTTTAAAACATACATATGTCCTGTGACCAGGTTATAGGCTATATTTTATTACGATAGGTAGCATAAGGAATGAGAAGTGACGATAATAGTGAATAAAGTTGGAAAAACAGTTTGCCGCTAGCGCGTTCCCTTGCAATACACAGCCTAAACCAATGAATATAGAACAATATTATGTAGCAGAGAATATCTATAATCTATAATATATGTATAAAATGCAATGTCTTTCTGTCTGTCTGTCCATTAGTGCGTTTATTACGAGAGAACCACTTATCCGATTTACGTGTCTTTTTTTAAATTCATACATATATTCTTTGGCCAGGTTATAGAATAATAATAATCTATATCTATAATATATATAAAAATGCAACGTCTCTCTGTCTGTCTGTCTGTCCGTTAGTGCGCTTATCCCTCGAGAACCACTTATCCGCTTTACGTGATTTTTTAAATTCATACATATGTTCTCTGAGCAGGTTATAGATATATATTTTATTACATCTATAATATATATAAAATGCAACGTATCTCTGTCTGTCTATATGTCTGTCTGTCCGTTAGTGCGCTTATGACTGGAGAACCACTTATCCGATTTACGTACTTTTTTTTAAACATACATATGTTGTCTGGCCAGGTTATAAGCTATATTTTATTACGATATGTAGCATAAGGAATGAGCAGTAATGATAATAGTGAATGAAACCGGAAAAAAGTTTGTCGCTAGCGCGTTCTATTGCAATACACAGCCTAAACCATTAAATATGGAACAATATTATGTATCAGAGAATATCTATAATCTATAATATATATAAAATTCAATGTCTCTCTGTCTGCCTGTTTGTCCATTAGTGCGTTTATCACTGGAGAACCACCTATCCGATTTACGTGCTTTTTTTAAAAACATACATGTGTTCTCTGGCCAGGTTATAGGCTATATTTTATAACGTTAGGTAACATGAGGAATAAGCAGTGACGATAATAGTGAATCAAATCGGAAAAAAAAAAGTCTGCCGCTAGCGCGTTCTCTTGCAATACACTGCCTAAACCACTAAATATAGAACAATATCATGTAGCAAAGGATATCTATAATATAGATAAAATGCAACGTCTCTGTGTTTGCCCGTTTGTGCGTTTATCACTGGAGAACCACTTATCCGATTTACGTGCTTTTTTTTAAACATGCTAAACCATTAAATATGGAACAATATGATGTATCAGAGAATATCTATAATCTATAATATATATAAAATAAAATGTCTCTCTGTCTGTCCGTTTGTCAATTAGTGCGTTAATCACTGTAGAACCACCTATTCGATTTACGTGCTTTTTTTTTAAAACATACATATGTTCTCTGGCCAGGTTATAAGCTATATTTTATAACTTTAGGTAACATGAGGAATAAGCAGTGACGATAATAGTGAATCAAATCGGAAAAAAGTCTGCCGCTAGCGCGTTCCCTTGCAACTAACTACTAAATATGGAACAATATCATGTAGCAAAGGATACCTATAATATATATAAAATGCAACGTCTCTCTGTCTGTCTGGCTGCCCGTTAGTGCGCTTATCACTGGAGAACCACTTATCCGATTTACGTGTTTTTTTTTAAACATACATATGTTCTCTGGCCAGGTTATAGGATATATTTTATTACGTTAGGTGACATAAGGAATAAGCAGTGATGATAATAGTGAATTAAGTCGGAGAAAAGTTTGCCGCTAGCGCGTTCTCTTGCAATACACTGCCTAAACCATTAAATAAGGAACAATATCATGTTGCAAAGAAAATAATATATATAAAATGCAACGTCTCTCATTCTGTCTGTCTGTCCGTTAGTGCGCTTATCACTTGAGAACCACTTATCCGATTTACGTGTTTTTTATAAATTTATACATATGTTCTATATAATTCGATATAAGCCTAGACAATGGGAGATAAGGTGAGATAATGGGAGATAAGTATGAATAATGGGAGATAAGGAGAAATAATGAGAGATAAGCAGAGATAAGTCTAGATAATGGGAGTTATGGTGAGATAACGGGAAATAAGGAGAAATATTGCAAGATAAGTGGAGATAAGCCTAGATAATGAGAGATAAGGTGAGATAATGGGTGATAAGAGGAAATAATTGGAGATAAGGAGAAATAATGGGAGATAAGGGGAAATAATGGAAGATATTTTATTACGTTAGGTAACATAAGGAATAAGCAGTGACGATAGTAGTGAATCAAATCCACGCGAGCGGGGCCACGAGCACGGCTACTATTTTATATAAACATGATTGTCTTGAATTTTATGTGCGTCTAATAACACTACGTTGCGCCACGCCGCTTTACACTGCGCCACTCCATGCTCAACGCGGTGCCTTCGCACATAAAAACTAACGCCATTTGAAGGTCAAATGAGGGCAGAAAATTTTTTTTTTCATTTTCTGCAGAAAATATTAGGGCATGTACGGAGTCAAACCCATTGTCGATAGGTGGTTAAGAACCTTATTAAATTCCAATTTCTTTATAATAAAGTGATTTTCTTGTCATTAAAAAAATTGCTTTCATTATGCAACATTCTTTTTTGAAACTCATAATGTTTCTGGTCATTCTGGCCTCAACTAGAATTTTCATTAAAAAAAATCTATTTCCGAGTTATGAATTTTTGAGAAAAAATTGACCTAAAACTTGTATTGTTTGTAACAATTATAATAATCATCAACTGAAAATATTTCAGAGCTTGTTCACTACCTATATGTAGTATTAAAATAAATCAATGTTTCTGGATTTCAGAAAAGTAGGGTCGGAGGAGTTCCGTTTCACGAATTTTCACCTATATACCATATATATATATATATATATATATATATATATATATATATATATATATATATATTATATATATATATATAGATATAGATATAGATATATATATATATATATATATATATATATATATATATATATATATATATATATATATGTATATATATATATATATATATATATATATATATATATATTAGTGTTTGTTTTTGTTTTCGTTGTTGAAAAAAGATATTTAACAAACTATTATATATGAACATACCTATCTATAATTGACTAGAACTAAATGTTTTAGTGTAGTGTACCGGTTATGACTTTTATTATGACTGCACATTGTACAGATTAAATAGACATACCCATTTAATATTACTATTTTTTTCAATAAGTTTATAGTATAAACGGTTTGGCGATATAAAATTCTCTTAAAATCATAAATTACACCTTTTAAGGAAAAATACACAGATCTTCACCAATCTTTTGTTTTACAAAGAGAGAGAATTATCTCTAAGTAATCTATAAAAAGCACTCTGTATTTTTTAAATATTTAAATATTAACCTTTAGAAAACTTAAAAACAAAATTTAAACCTAATAATGAATCGTAAAGAAGTTAGCATAAAAGAATCAACAAGTTTAAAGCACTTGAAAAACTCTTATGAAACTTTACCGAAGTAGGCGAGGGATTTATCAGCTCTTCTTACACCATAACAATTATCCAGTCTATGGAATAAAGCAGATCAAAGGAAGATGATAAGGGAGAATTGGAAAAAAGCCAAAAAAATTTATAATTCGGAGTTTTTGCCTTGTGTTGAATTTTTGAAATAATTTCGATACATATTTATGTATTTTTATTTTGAAATCGACCTAATTTAATTGATTTAAATCACAATTTAAATGAAACCCAAATATTCTTTTAAATAAATGATTATTTATTAATACTCAAACAAATATATTTTCAATTATTTTATAAAATGAACTCATGAATTTATTAATTAAAATTAACAAAGAAAAGATTTTTCTTTAAATTTTATTATAGTCTAAACAAACAATTCACCCTCAGTCCAAGAGAACCGAACACAATGTAGAATACAGCCAATTTTAATTGTTTGAATCACTTATTTCTATCGATATACTCTTCTTAACGCCGGGTCTCCCTGAACGTCTAACCGGGAGCGACTGGAGAGATGCTGGCGGTGAAGAACAGTGAAAGAAGTGTAGGAAACGCAGGTGATGCTGACAATATGAGCATCACGACATAAATATCTTGTGTTGCATCGAAACTTACAAGCTTTAATACTCTTAGTCAAAAATGTAATATTTAAGATCTGATTTTTAAAATTATCAGGAAAAGCTATATTAACGGTTATTGTTATTTGTAAATAAGAGG
Organism: Pachyrhynchus sulphureomaculatus; assembly: GCA_019049505.1. Classification (NCBI taxonomy): domain Eukaryota; kingdom Metazoa; phylum Arthropoda; class Insecta; order Coleoptera; family Curculionidae; genus Pachyrhynchus; species Pachyrhynchus sulphureomaculatus. The sequence continues at coordinate 152,371,721 of CM032456.1, forward strand.
ACACCATTTTACAATTACTATAAACAAAAGAAATGCAAAAAGATATTTATAGCAAATCGAATTTGGCAGCTTTGTATTAAGCAATACAAACAAATGATCCTGTCAAACTCCGGTTGCTATAAACAGCTTCTCTCCACTTTTTTGTTTGAGTGTAGTAAGATAGTGTTCCCATTAATTATGAATTGCAGTAACCATTTTCTTTGTTCTCTTTTATTTATATTGTTGGAATATGGTCATCTAATTCAATTACAAGCGGAAACTGTGTGGTAAAAATTTACATCCTGCATTAAGAAACATCAAATAATGTGGACTTTACTATACTTCGTCCACTTTGTTTCATCCCAGAGAAATCACATTGATACAAAATCAGATATTCGCCAATTACCTTTATTCCACAACTACACTAGCTCTGATTTAACTTCTCGTTTTAATACAATCTAATATGGTATGATACAAATTTAATTATATATTAGACATGTATAATTACTAAGCCTAAAAAACATGAGATAACAGAATGAATAGATGTACAAGACAGTACCCGGAAAAGTTTTTATATCGGTTTTATCTCAAAGTACAAAAAGTTGTAAGAAAGTTTTTTCTTAGAGGAAACACCTTACTTTGCTTCCTTTTTTAAAAGAAATAACTTTGAACAGCTTTAATTATCTCTTTTTCGGTGGAAATTATTATTACTTTTTTGCTTGGTCAACTTTCTTTCTAGAAACTTTGCTATTGTTAGAGGTAACTCGTTTTAATATTGGTTGTAATTACGTTCTTAAAAATATAAAATATATTAATTTTACCAGAAGAAAATACAATAAAAAACTATTTTGCTTCATCACCGACCCTTGAGTTTAATTTTCAAACAGTGGTATTATTTTTGGTATCATCATAATACCAAAAATATTTAAATTTCCAAAAAATTTTACTGATTGAAACGGTTTTACTCAATAGAACCATTTTTACTCGTTCAACAACATACTCGTTTCACGCTATTCATCTCTATAAAAACACGTGCAAATGAATTTTCATTTCATTCCTTTATCGGAATTTGAACCGTCAACATCTCTGCTTTACCTGCATACGAATTAAGTCATCAGAACATGGATACCACCACGGAAGAAACGGAACAAGTCATTGCCCTATTGTAAGAAGGACATAGCAAAAGTGTAGTTATTGCACCTGAGCCTGCTGTCTCCAGAGTCTACAGGCATTATCAAGAGACTGGCGCCCTTACACGGACACCAGAACCAGGAAGAAGAAGGTGTACCTCGGAGCGAGACGACCGCTTCATTGTCAACTCAACCGGCCTTGAGGTGCAGCAGGAGCTCTGACAAGTTCGTGGTCAGGCTGTCAATTATTGGACAGTCAGAGGAAGACTTAAGGAAGCTAACCTAACTCAGAAGAGATCAGCTAATGGACCCAAATTGACAGCAGCCCAGCGCGACTCAGATTTTCCCGAGAATATGTCTTACGGGACCTTAGAGCAATGGGCCTGTTTTATTCTCCGACTAGTTCCGAATGTGCCTACATGGCAAAGATGAAAGAAGACGAGACTATAGAAGGCCTGGGAAGCGCTATGCATAGTGCTGCATTACTGAAACGGTCGATTTGGTTTTCGTGACTGATGAGACGCGTAGCGGTGGATTAACTGCTCACCGGTAAATCGAGGAGATCCTGCAGGAACACGTCGTTCCTTACACTGGGTTTGCTGGGGATAGCTTCGTGCTTATGTACAACAATGCGAGGCCATATGCTGCTGCATTGGTGTGGCAATACCTGCGGGAATACCCACAGTAGACTGGCCTACCTCAATCCAATCGAGCATATGTAGGATGAGTTCAAAAGAAGAGTTCGAGTCAGAAATGCAGTCCCTACATCGCTGAGCGACTTAAAGGTTGCGAAGGCCAAAAAGTGGGGAAGAATCCTACAGAGAGTGATGAGAAAACTAAGCCGTTTCATGAAAAACCGGCTGGAAGCAGTAATAAGGGCTGATGAGGGGAGGGGGTAATACAAAATATTGATTTTGGTTTTTATCAATAAATTTAATCGTTAAACTTAAAATTTGTTTAATTTTTCCTTTCTCTTAGCACTATTTTCAATCCTTGATCTTGTTTCCCCTTTCAATTATTTTAATCAGTAAAAAGCATGAGGTATGCTATGGAATTTGGAATCATTAGAAAGAGAGTAGAATGGGGCTTTCAAATGATATTAAAATCCATAACAATATCTGAACACTTAGTGCTAGGATCCGTGTTAAATGAGTTCATTTGAAGATATAGATTATTACAGATTAATGAATAAAATCTTGTTATTGGAGTCAACATCCTTAAGATTCTGTGGATGTTGATTTCCACATAGCGATACTTTTTCAAATCATACGAGAATTTACAAATTCCTGTCACGTTTATTTTCATATAAACTTGGACTTGGATCTTCTGAGTTCCTAAAACTACTGTAATTTGAAAGCGTTAGAACCAAAGTTACAATTAAATGTATAGGAATTGTGAATTTCATCTATTTAGCTATCGATGCCAAATTTAAATTATAAGTTTCAATAAACACATCCAAGCTTTACATATTTCTAATGAGAACACACAGACGATATTATTTATTCAATAAACAAGTACGAAGGGGTTTCTTTTTGAAATTATATGCCTAGCTATAAGGAAAATTTTTCCAAACTTAAAAAAGGTATTTTTCTACGTAATTACCATCTATACTGATACACACCAAAAAATAGTTCATTTATACCTTAATAAACACTATAGAGACTATCAATGTGGAAAATTTGTGGCCCCTAAGGTCTTGGTTCATATGTCCCAATAAAAAAAATGCAGGATTAGTGTCCTTTTACTCGTTAGGGCTATATGGCTCCAGTAATGGTTTTAAATGCGCAAGCCTTGTGGACCCCACAATTAAGGCGCAACGGCAAAAATGTTGCTCTTCATAAATTCCGATGTTTCCCTTGATCTCAATGGTCTCCTTTAGCTTTTGGATTACTATTCTGCAAACCACGCCAATAATTGTAGATCGTTTCTCGTATATTAAATAAGTAAAATTCTTTTGCAGTCCCAAAAGGCGATCGCAATCAGTTTTCCAGAAGATGACTGAGATTTCGTATATGGGTAAAGAGCCCTTATGAACCCATTATATCAACTTCTGCTTTCTGGGGCGATTCTCATCGCCTGTGAAAGTACATAAAAAAAAACTCTCATCGTTTTTTATAACTGGCAAATGTTGTTGAGAAAATTCTTTCCTCTCCAGTTTCTACTCCGATGTAACAAGGTGATTGAATTTTTTTAATCCATAAATCTTCTTACACAATCTTGAAAACTGTACTTTCTGAAACCCCATCCTCTTTAGCAAGTACTTGGAACTTCATTCGTCGATCTAACAATAGCAAATCGTCAACAAGCCTCACTGTTTCCTCAGTTTTTCCCTCAATGGGTCTTCCCGATCTGAAGTTATTCAAAATTTAGTCCCCGACCCGCCAAAACTGTTTGGATCAAAATTTTTCTTCAAAGTCAAATGAGCCGGCATTGGAATACATATGAGACCTTCTTTCATAAAATATGTTCCCTTCTTTAGTGAGAAACTTGACTACCGCTCAGTTCCCTAAATAATTTTTAATCATTTTTAAGAAAAAAAATAATGCTTATATTTGTAAAACTAAGTAGCCGCAAAGCAAATCTTTACTCGTATCTTAAGAGTACTGTGTTGAAGATAAGTAAAGCTAAAAACTAAATTATTGATTGAAAGTTGTAACTGATATAGTTCGATCAATGATTCTTTGCATGCATGTCATAAATGCTTGAACATAGTGTAAACATCCGTCTATATTATTCTTCTTGTCAATATGTTAAGTATATTTAAAAACTTAAAAACGTAGATCTTCTGTCATCTGAAGTTACTTACGACATTTGCTCTATTATCTATCTCGGTTATTTGTACATATGCAAGAAAGACAGCGAACAACCTGGAATTTGGGTGTAGCTTCATGTTTTAGAAGCCAGTACCGCCGAAGCAATAAAAATAATAGATAATTCTTTGACGATGTCCTTCACAAATACGAACTAGGGTGTGTTACACATCATACACATTTAATATATCCGTAGTTTTCGTTAATTACCAAACCGGATGAAAAATTTTAAATTCTATTATAATTTTTTAAATTGTCATTTAACACTCAGACCGCCGACACTGAATTGACAGCCGATTAAATCGTATGAATATTCTTGACGTCGCGTTGATCATATGAGTGCAAAGATCCATTATTCAGACTTTATATAGTATTGAAAATGGCATATCTGAAAAAGGCATTATTGAGACGTTTCCTACTTCTAATTAAAATAACCGGCAAATTGCAAGTCGGACTTGCTCAACTAGTATTGTGTGTGATTGTTTTTAAGCTTATACACTTGGAATTTTCAAAAATTCGATTTTTTACGGATTTTTGTTCCCTATACTTCTAAGAATTATTCAAAAAAAAAAAAAAATTTTAAGAAAATTCCATTTCGTTAGAAAATTATAGCATTAAATGTGACCTGGAGTCGGATTGGTACAGCTACCTGTCTCAATGCACTGTCTGCAATATAACTGAGTCAATTTTTAATATATTTTAACTTTTTTTTTTAAATCTGAATAATTACTTTTTCTATAAAATTTCGAGAGTTTTCTTTAATTTTTTCTAATGGACAATTTTTATAAATAATTAAACATAAATTTGTAGGTCGAAAATTGCATACTAAAGGTTGAAATACAGTAAATATTTTATGTTTGAAAAACCCCTTCGGCAATTTTTAACTGCTACATTATTTTACAATTTTTATTTTTGCGGATTGGATTATTTTATCTGACATCCAGCAGATAAGGGGACGCCATAGTTTTCATCAGTGGTCCATTTAACCCGATAAAAAATAATGTTAAGTTTTAAAAAATATCTAAACAAAAATTCTTATAATTTAAAGTACAATGAAAATATATAATGGCCATTCTTTGGTTATTATTCACTTAATAATCTTTGAAATATTTTCTTTAAATATATTTACTTTTTGCAGCGCTCAGGTATATGTAATGTAATTTTTGTTACGGAGGTATAAAATGATCAGTGACTTCACAAAACACACTCCAAATGACTTTTCAAAAAAGTTTTTTTCCGATCTTTACTGAAAACTGATGACCTTGAAATTTTTGTTCTTTTATATACCATATAAATTATTAAAGATAATGCACTCATGATAATTTTCGTTCAATCTACCCCTGTGGAGAATATTCTAGAATTTCTTCAAAATTTTTTGATCAGTACTTTTCGAGATAAGAGGGGGGGACAGCGATTTTTCGCAATTTTTAAAAAAATAATACAAAGAAAAATGTGCGCCAGTATTACATTATATATATTTTTGAGCTTTCATTTGACACCCCCACTCGATGACCTGATAAAAATTTTTCTTTTCGATTACGATTACGATTTTACCCCCCAAAATTGGTGGAAGTTCACATACCTTACAAGGCTAAGTTGTATGTAGCATTATGAGCCAATAAGAGCGTGAAAACACGATTTCCAGATACCTACTTGATTCTAAATTTTATGTATCTATTCATACCCAGAGGACATTTTAAAATTTTCTAAGGCCCATGGTCACAAATAAAAATACCTCACCTATTATTATTTGAATATGCTAAATATCAATAGGTTAAACATAATATCAAATATAAAATCACTTACCAATACAGAATGTCCAACGATAACAGGCAAATGGGCGAGGTGTATTAACACATATGTATAACATAAATAATATACATACACCTGACGAAAGAAAATGCAGTCCGTATTAGAAATATAGCAAAATTCATTGTTTTGTTTAAAACATGTAACTATAAGCTGAAAATTCTAAACACAATGTTTAAACGAAAAGTCCATACGACGATTTTTTAAATTTGCAAATTTGTCAATCGCTAATTGATTAAAATCACTAATATCTTCTGTCATTTTCTTTTCTGTTGACAACATCCTCAATGCTGAAAGTCTTTCTTCATTCATGGTACTTCTCAAAAACGACTTAATTCTTTTTAAAGTGGAGAAATTTCTTTCAGCTTCAGCAGTTGTCATCGGAATGGTAATAATTAGCTGGAGTAAAGTGTACGTTGCGGAAAATACATTTTGTAAATTATTTTCGATTATAAATCGCAAACAGTGCACCCCTCCTGGCAAATTTCTAAAATCTGGCAGTTAGAAATAAGTTCAAGTTCAGTTTGTAATATAATTTTGTCCAAAAATGAATATGCCTGAACTATATCATTTAAATTGTGCGATGGGAATTTATTTTCAAACTCCGAGAACTTAGAAGACATAAACATAAGTGAACCACTTAGATGACTATTAAATGAAAACCTCTCCTTAATTTGAATTAATATATAATCACATACTTCTTTGCCGTAACTACTTTCGTTAAATAAGGATTAATTAATTAAATTCAATTAAAGTAGGAATTTCTTCAGCATTTTGTCTTTCAGTCGCTATACATTTTTCAAATATATTAATTGCTGGCTACCTGTGCACGATCAGAGGTCGATTTTTGGAAACTGTTATATAAAATATCGGCGTGTGGGCATAATTTTATGAAAAAAAATGTTAGCCAGAATACAAATTGTGCATCCTATAACATTCTACGGATTGCAGAGGCTTGATTAACTGTGGTAGATTGTTTCGAAGTATTTTCTACCTTCTCCATACATTCGATAAGTGCTTCTCTGTTCTCAAAAATAATATTCATAGCTCTACTTTTAAAAAGCCACCGTGGCGTAGAATATGGCAGCGTACAATATCATTTAATATTTCAACCCGCTCAGGAGAATTTGAAAAAAAAAATCATAATAGCTGTTACATTAGAAAAGAAAATACGTACTTCTGCATTCTGGCTAGTTGCATGAGCTAAAATTAAATTTAATTGATGAGCATAACAGTGAACATAATGGCAGTATTTAAAATCATTTCGAATAATTCTGTTTACTCCACCATGGCGGCCACTCATAACATTTGTTCCATCATAGCTTTGTGAAATTAATTTATTGGTGTATCTGTAGCTTTGAGCAAAACGTCTTTAATACAATTTGCTAAAATAAGCCCAAAATCGTCCAGTTGGGGTACCGTCTTTTAAAATGTGTCTGAAAACTACTACCATTTGAAACTTACGAGAAATATCTGTGGTCACATCTGCTATAACAGAGATGAATTGGGCGTCTGCTATTTCATTCTTTATATATTCGTGGCAAACTTGTAGCATGCAATCTAAAAATTCGTTCTGAATTATTTTTGAAGTACCTTTAAAGAGCGTAGATTTTTCAAAATGCTCTTTTAAAGCCAGATCCAAATCTGCACTGAAATTGGTTTGACCTTTGAAAATGCCCGGATTTTGCGAACCATCCCTTTCATCGCGTCCTCGCAAAGCTAATTCGAAACATCCACAGAACTTTATACAATTTATAATTTTTGATAAAACCTATCTGTTTTTAAATATATTGTCATTATGTTTTTCGATACCTCTTCTGTAGGTACTAGGCACTATCCAATTGTCCAGTTGTTGTTTTATATTAACTTTTCCCAAAAGTCTTAGTTCTGTTATATAAACCTGCGAACTTTCATGCTTTTTAATTTTTTGTGATAAGTGTGCCAGATCGACTACACCACTTTTCACCCAACTCGCTTCAGCACTTCCAAATGCAAATAGCAAACATGGAAAACAAAACAAGCTGTTTTTCTTCACTTTTAAAACTTCATTTGAACTCACGTTTCTGTCCCTTACTAACATGAGTAATACTCATATTCGGAATCGATTTCCCGCAGCTTTCACTTTAAGTTTGTCTTCTAAAGGCAACTTTGAAAAATTTTGTTTCAAATAATTCCCTGTATATTCAAAGTTTCTTTTAACGCCTAACAATTTACTACACCCAGCCTGTGCATCCATTTTTTCGTTCATTACATCCATTATAATCAGTTTATGCATTGCATTCACAACTTAATACTGACAATACACCCTTTGTTGTAAAATACTGAGCGCCAAAACCAAATTTAACTACTCTGACTGGAACCGCTTAGATTAGATGTAAAATATAAACGATTCAACACGACGCGGCGACGCTTGTATCTCAATCCAAACCCGCAAGATCACCCCGTAAGTGTGAACCATGGAGAACCATTAGAGAGAGAGACGCAGTTTGCCAGAACGCAAAAACTTATAAAACGAGACAGCGCTGTATACCACCTTGCTTTACATCCAATTCTTGTAGTTTGTGCGGTTAGGGAGCATCAGTGACAACTCGAGGTTTAACGGTACGTAAAGTATTAGGGTTGTTATAAATTGTTCTTGTCCATTTGTAGGGAAGATTCACTTCTTTAAAAGACGTTTGTATGACTAAGGTATAATACAAAATAATTTGCATTTTGCCTTGTTGTTAACAGGGGGTTCACGTGCTCACGTGCTCCTATAGAGGAGCCGTCACTGCCCTTAAGTCAAAATTTAACTTTCAAAACTACACAGCTCCGTACGGAACACTAAAAAACTATATTTAAAATTTTAGTTTTGTTTTATGACACTTTGTAAGAACTTGTAACGTTGAACTGTATAGTTAAATAATTCAGCAATGAAGTAAAAACTGCTGGCAATATCTTTTCTTAAACCCTAAAAAATCTTTAAAATGATGCGAACTTTTTGCGGACACCATATATTGGACAAATAATTTTTAAGGGCAGCACAATGACATAAAATAATGTAATAACACAAGGGATAAAAGACAGAAAGGATAGAAGGTTTCAATCTCAGGAGAAAACTTGGGTCCAAAACTTAAGTTCACCAGGGATTTATCACCTTAAGTTAAAAATTTGACAAGGGAGAGAGAAAACATATTTGAAGGTTATCTTGAAACTTTTTTTATTAGGGTTATATTTTTCTTCTGTCAGGGTTAAAAGTTTTTATAGTAGTTTTTTCACCGCATTTGTAAATATTTTACTATAATTTATAGCTTTGATTGTTTTATGTTAGCAGTTTGTAAAACATCATGTTTTTTTCCTAAAATGATTTTTAATCGAAAGGCAACATACAGCGTGTTAATTATTTTGAAATAAATAACTCCCTAAGTCAAACGGATGGATGAATAAAACTTTTGATAAATTGAAACATGGTGGAAAATCCTGTTAAATAACCTGATTATTAACAAGAGCGTGACATTTACAGTGTTGTGCTTTAACTAGGCCTCTTACAACAAATTTAATAAAAAAAAATATAAAAGTTGTGACCTTTTAAGATAATTATTGCTGACTGCAATGTAATATAAGACTAAGAAAGTTCTTTTTCATTTTTACTTTTTTTATGGGTCTAGCACACGTGCTGCAGGGAAGTCCCTGAAGCGCTACAGGAGCGACATGTGTGCGGAAAAAGCGATTCACGTTGTTCTTGAATCGCTGTAAATTGTACTCGGTGGGAAACACAGTCCTGGGCAAATTGTTCCAAAGGGATGATGTTTTCCATATAAAAGACTGCTTGAGAAGCGGTGTAAGAGGTGTAACAAGCTGAACTTCATACGGATGTGAAGTATTAGCGCGACGTATATTTCTAACATACACCACTCTGGGAGGAATTAATCGGGCTACATCCTTCGAACACTTTCCATGAAAATACTTGTAGAACAAGCTCAAGTCGCCAACCGTTCTTCGATGTTCCAGCGAATCAAGGCCGCCGATCAGTTCCGGGTCTCCAGTCAGACGAACAGCTCTTCTCTGAATAGAATCCAACAAATGCAATGTATGTTTGGGAGCGGAGCCCCAAACATGGGAGCAATATTCCATAGTTGGTCGAATTTGAGCTTTGTAAAAAATTAACAGTTGTTGTAAAGTGTAAAGCTTTCTGTTTCGACATAACTATGTCGGGTTCAGCAACGTTAACTTTTTTAGAAAAAAACTGCTGCCTGGGTTTTTGTAGCGTTAAATTCCACACCCCAAGACAAATTTTTTTTCCACGTCTTTGTTAAGTTGAATGACTTCCTGCTGTCTGCGGATATTCGTCTGAGTAGCCGATGTCCAAGCGTTCAAAGTGAATGAGGAGATAAGCGTACTATCATCTGCAAAGCTGTAGATTGGATTCCCGGTCTTTTCCAGTAGATCGTTAATGTAAATGAGAAAGAGAGTAGGAGACAGTATGGAGCCTTGGGCCACACCGGCGTTGATAGTGAAGGTGTTAGAAAGAAATCCGTCGACTGCCACTCATAGAGAACGCTCTCTGAGGAAACTTCAGAGCCACAAACAGAACTTTTCAGACATACCAGAGGAGCGTAGCTTAGCCAACAGTCCATCGTGTCAAACACGGTCGAATGCCTTGGATATGTCAAGAGCAACGGCTCGAGATTCTCCAAAGTGTTCAATGGCGTTGTTCCAAATATTTGTTACATAAGTCAGAAGATCTCCTGTTGATCTATGTTAACGAAAATCATATTGGTGATCGCTAATAGTGTTAAATCCTTCAAGATATTTTAGAAGATGCTGATTGATAACCTTTTCCATCACTTTCGATATTATTGAAAGCAGTGCGACTGGTCGATAATTATTTGGCAAGGTCTTCTTGCCTTTTTTAGGTAACGGCTGAACTATGGCACATTTCCAGCAGGGAGAAAATATTCCCTTTCTCTAGAATAGGTTGGAAATTCTACAGAAAACTGGTGTTAGTTCCCTAGCACAGTTTTTGAGAACTATGGTATTCCGTCAGCGCCAGTGTCTAGCTGCATTAAAATACGTTTCATGATACGCTGTCTGTAGATAATATCGAGCATACTTGGCTGTACTATGGGAACAGTAGATGGTGTTTTTCCTTGGAAATCGACAGTAGAATGTGAAGCAAAGAGTTCAGGCAACAAGTTCGCTTTCTCAACAGGTGTTGTTGCAATAGAATTATCTGGCCGTGTGGCCGGCTACTTGTTTCATAACTATCATTACTAAATATAAGTTGTTATTTAATTATTATGCCAATAAAACAATAACAAACACCAACAAAAAATCGTAGAACCTTATAATAGCTAGCTAATTTTGATCCTAAAATATGCAAGTAAATTATATTTTGTTATTTTTTCCGACTTTAATGATTTTTTATGTGCTTTTTCTAGTTTCTAAATCAGTAGGTTTAGACTAAGGATGATATTGTAAAAACATGTGTTACTTGCAACAATACCTATATAAACAAGAAATAAATCATATTTGAACTTAAACTAAAGCATAGAGCAAAATTGTAGAACATTTAAGTCTATTCATTCTTTAACCAAATAACTTAATTAGTAAAAAGCTACTACATTTTTTACATAAAGTCAGCTAAAGGAACTTTCATTCATGGGAAAAATTCTTGCACATTGCACATTTTCTTGCTCTTGTTGTTATATTGAAAAAAATATTTCTGATAAAGAAATAATGATTTTTAATTACAAGGCAATATATAGCGTGTTATATAAATAGTTAGTTATTTTGAAATAAATAATTTCTTGAGTCAAATGGATGCATGAATAGAACTTTTTATATATTAATACATGGTGAAAAATCTTGTTAAATTACCATACTAGGTAATTAGTCCCCACTGGTTTCTGCTGAAATCAATATTGTAATGCACCAAAAAGGAAGAGAGGGAAAGAGAGCATACAGGAATTCTTTTCACGAAGAATATCAAATTTTTAATTTCAAGGAGTGTAGGAATTTTAGTAACAATTTGTTTTTGCCATTTTTTTTTTTAAATAATTCAAAGAAAAATATATGCAAGCAACATATATATATATATATATATATATATATATATATACATATATATATATATATATATATATATATATATATATATATATATATATATACATATATATATATATATATATATATATATATATATATATATATATATATATATATATATATATATATATACATATATATATATATATATATATATATATATATATATATATATATATATGGTATATATTCTTGAACTCGTATTTTCATTTGACATCTCACTCGATAAACTGGTAAAAAAAATCTTGTTCGCTCCGATTTCACCCCCAAAACTAAGCCCTTAGGTCAAAATATAACTTTCAAAACTGCACGGTTGTGATCAGGATATCAATTGCTACATTTGTGCCAAATTACAACTTTCTTTGTCAAATAGTTTCGGGTGTGACAGACGGATAGACGGACACCGAACTGATCCCATAAGTGTTCCGTACGAGACACTGAAAATAATAATTCAGAAAAAATATAGTCAAAACAAAGCAAAAATCATACAAAACAGGCAAAGCGAGAAAAAAATACAAGAAATAATATGAAAGAGAAGGAAAATAATTAGCCCCCTTAATTTACTACTTTGGCCAAAACGAAAGAAAAACACTGAACAGCTTCTTCAAAAGTATAGTTCAGGTTCTCTATCGATGGAAAACCTAGCAAGTAAATAAATTCATGCTAGGAAAAACCCAAAAACATAGAGGTGAACTTCAGATAAAGATCGGAACAAATATCTAGATACCAGTAAACGAAGATATTCAGCAAAAACGGCTATACTGCTATGTTCACGAAATAAACGAAGAAAGCGCGGCAGGCCAAAAGCCACTTAGCTAAAAAGAATCTAAAAAGGTATGTCTGAATAATCACCATCAAAAACAACTATACTAGTATGTTCATGTCCTAAGAATAGGCGACGGATGAATATTCAGACACATAACTGACTAAACTCCGATGGCAAAGAGATAGAGAAGAAAGACGAAAGTCACCTGATTCTGAAATACCCAAAAAACCATGTCTGAATGAAATGTAAGATTAGATAACCGGGAATACAGACCAGAATAAAGATTGGAGACAGGAAAATGTCATATTTAATTGTAAACCTGTCTCCGATGTGGTTATGTATTCAATAAATGGTGTAGAATGAGTATAACGCTTTTCCTTTTACCTTATATATATAAGCCTTTATAATATGGAAAGTTGGAGATTCTGGGAGATAAGGAGAAATATTTGGAGAATGGCTTGAATAATGATAGATATAGAGATATAAGCCCCTGTATTACGGGACAATTCGAGATTATGGGAGATAAGGCGAAATAATTGGAGATAATGCTTAAAAATGACAGAAAATGCAATATATAAGCCTTTATAATATGGAAAGTTGGAGATTCTGGGAGATAAGGAGAAATATTTGGAGAATGGCTTGAATAATGATAGATAAGCCCCTGTATTACGGAGAATTCGAGATTATGGGAGATAAGGCGAAATAATTGGAGATAATGCGGAAAAAATGACAGAAAATGCAATATATAAGCCTTTATAATATGGAAAGATGGAGATTCTGGGAGATAAGGAAAAATATTTGGAGAATGGCTTGAATAATGACAGATAAAGAGATATAAGCCCCTGTATTACGGGAGAATTCGAGATTATGGGAGATAAGGCGAAATAATTGGAGATAATGCGGAAAAATGACAGAAAACGCAATATACATATAAGCATTTATAATATGGAGAGTTTGAGATATATATATATATATATATATATATATATATATATATATATATATATATATATATATATATATATATATAATATGTATATATATATATATATATATATATATATATATATATATATATATATATATATATATAAACAAGGATTTTCTACAGTTGACGCTGTCTTCATTCTCTCAGCCTTTGATTCCATCCGTTTCTATCTTCCCAGTCTCCATCTGTTAGACCCCTGTCCTCCATAGCCTCATCCACATCGTCTCTCCACGTTCGTCTGGGTCTTCCTCTTTTTCTTCTCCCTATAGGGCTCCACTCCGTTATTTTCTTTATCCACCTATTATCTTCGCTTCGTCTTATGTGTCCATACCATTTTAATCGTTTTTCTTCCATGGTGTTTATTGCATTCTCTTTGATGTTCATTCTGCTTCTTATTTCTTCATTTGTTATTCTCTCCATACGTGTCACTCTACAACATCTTCTCCAATACTCCATCTCCACCGCGTTAATTTTAGATTTATTTCTTTTGTTGTTCGTCCATGTTTCTGACCCGTATGTCATTATGCTGTGTATTATTGATTTGTATATGCGTGTTTTGTTACTCTTTGTAATGTGCTTGTCCCACAGGATCGAATTTAATTGTCTTATGCATGTTCGCGTTTGTCCTAATCTAGCTTTAATCTCTTCTCCTGATGTTGCGTTTTTTGAAATGATGGTTCCTAGATATTTAAATCTATCGGTTCCTTTGATTATTGTTTCGTTATCTACTTCTAGATTCGCCACGTTTCCCTCCTTTGTTGTTAGATATTCCGTTTTATCAAAGTTTATTGCTAATCCTGCTTTAGTGTACTCGTATTCTTCTTTCAGTTTTCTACCTCATCTTGCGCTATGATTACTTGGCCGTCTGCGAAACTTAGAATATATAAGTAATCTTCTCGTATTGGGACTCCCATTTCACTACATTTTTGCTTCCATTTTTTTAATGTTTGTTCGAGGTATATTTTGAATAGTATTGGGGATGTAGAGCATCCTTGTAATAGGCCTTTTGATGTTTGGAGTCTCTTCCCTATTTTATGTCCTATTTTTTTATGTTCACTGTGTTGTTTTCGTAGAGAGCTTTTACTGCGTATATTAGTTCTTTTTCAATGCCTATTTCTTTCATTGCGTTCCATAATCTTTGTCTTGGCACTGAGTCATAGGCCTTTCTTATGTCTATGAAGGCTATTCTTTGCCAGTTTTTTTTTTTCCATTTTTTTTCATTGTTTGTTTTATAGTGTGTATGTGGTCTATACATGATTTTCCGGCCGTAAAGCCTGCTTGGTCTTCCCCAATTTTTTCCTTTTATATTTTCCTCCATGATATTTTTAATAATTTTTCCAAACAAACGTCCCATACTCGATATTATGCTTAGGCCTCTATAGTTTGTGCATTTTCTGCGGTCTCCCTTTTTAAATATAGATACTATATAAGCTTTTGACCATTCCTCTGGTATTTTTTCTCCATGTATCGCTCTGTGGAACATGTTTCTCAGCATTCGATGTAATTTATTAGACCCGTACTTAATCATTTCATTTACCACACCCCCAGGCCCTGCAATTTATTATTTTTGAGTGTTTTTATTGTCTTCTTTACTTCCTCATAGCTTAGTTCTATCTCTTTTATTTCCTTATTCTGTTCTTCTTCAGGGTTCTCTTCTTGGAATTCTTGTCTATCTCCTGTTAGTAGCTTCTTATAATATTCTTTCCACTCGCTTTCTGAGATGTACTCTATATACGTCTCTCTGTTGTTAGTCCTTAATGCTTTAATTATTCGCCATGACTCTGTACTTCTAGTTTCTCCTATATACTGTTCTACATGTTCGCACGATTTTTCCCATCTCTCGTTCTTTTCTTTGTTTATCATCCTCCTCGTTTCTGCATTTTTCTCTTTATATTTCTGATTTTGTATTCAGCCATTTTTCGTATAGTCTTTTTTTCTCCTTTATAGATTCTTTGGTTTTTTCACAGAGTCTAATTTTATGTTTCTCATTCTCGTTGTCTTCTTTACCTAATGCTTCTAGGGACGCCTGTTTAATGCATTCTTTTATGGGGTCATACATCTGTTGGAGGTTGTCGTAGTTAAATTCATTTAATTTTTGATCTAATCGTCATCTATGTCGTTTCGTCTTGCAGTAAGTGTATTTTGTATTTTATTTCTTTGTCTGCTTTTTCTGTTATCTCATTAGTATTTCTGCTTTCTTTATCTATTGTTTCTTTTTGCTTTATTGCTATTACCAATAATAAAATACAAGTCAGCTGATTCAACTGTTTAAATCGATACCGAAGACTAGTGATCAAGTACAATCAGTCAGGGGATAGGGTGTTAATTTTGAACTAAAAATTTGAGATTTTGTTCCACCTTAATATGAATATTTTTCAAAAAAGTCTTTTTGATACAAGATTTACTGGTTTCAATATTACAGATTATTTTGTAACAATTTGTAAAAAACATTATAATGCTGTTAAAAACATTAACTATTTTATTTTTTGGTCATCACAATATTTTTAGCCATGAATTTATTATTTTCTTAATAATTTAGCTTAATCGTTCGCTTATCCTTACTTGGTTACATAGTATAGTATATATAGTTACATCTAAAACATCATCTATATCAGCATGACGGTTGTTACAGGTGCAACGAAATCTTTTAAGAAAAGTGGTGGTTTTTAAATTTGTGCGTGGATATGAAAAATCAAATAAAGAATGCTCTTCAGTTTAGTGCAAACAAATGCAAACATCAATATTTTGAGATTTTCAACCTATTTCCACACCCTCAAAATAAACTCTACTCCATTATGTTAGATTTATTAATAATTGTTTGAAAAGACTCTTGCAATCCAATATTATTTCCAAATCCTTCATTTAAATTATGTTATAAATATAACATGATTGTTCAATGACATTAAAATCCCGTGTGAATTCTATAGTAGAGCACTTGTCTCAGAATACTCAGAAAGTCTGTCTGGTTTCCTTGACTTTTAAGGGACATCTCTTATGTTATGGACTTTTAGGTCCTTAGCGAACAATAGAAATCTCTGACTAAAATGGCTGATGGCATAGTAGTCACGAGTTTTCTTTGAATTTTGAGAGTTTCAGATACAAAAACATACAATGCATGTTTACGATTTTCAAATAAGATTTGATCTAATTTTATTGAAAATACGCCCCATTTTGTCAAAACTAGCTGACGTTAATTTTTTCGAATATCAAAAAAAAAATGCATAAACCAAGGTGTTGACATTAATTTAATTGGAGGAACATCTGGGCTAATAGCAAAATATTTAAAGACTTATACCTACCACTACTCTTGGAAAACGTCAATCACATTTCTTGGTAATGAATGATTACTGCCTACAGCAAAGGAATTGCATAGATCATGGTATCATCGGTTTAAAACGAGCATGTAGTCTGGCTAAATATAGCAGGATTGTTAATGACATTAAAATCCCATGTGAATTCTATAGCCAAGTACTTGGCTTAAAATACTCAGAAAGTCTGTCTAGTCTTCTTGAATTTTAAGGCAGGAACATCCCTAATGTTACAGACTTTTAGATCGTTAGCCAACAATAGAAATCTGATTATGAAAATAGTTTTTATTAGTGTTAATACATATTATCCAACAAGCTTAAAATCACTGCTCTGAAGAGCACCCGAGGTTGCTTGAATTGAGCTAAAGCAATATTTATGGACAGGGACAATCCACTTTTGGTCACAAATATAGGACAAAAATATAGAGAGTTAAATTGACCTAAACTTACTTACCTCTGTCACGATAGGCAAATTATTGTTTTTACGTCCCTTTCTAAAGGTAAAGAATTATCACCTGCAATTTTTTTATGTTCTTCATGTTCTTAGGTCAATACTATTGCTGAATTGGCTCCCCGAGTATTTCGAGCTATATTTTAAGCTCAGTTAAATTTTCACTAACGTCATTTAACAGTACAGATTGTATTTATTCGATACATACCTCTAAAGGAAACATTTTTTTTTAAAATAAAAATAGGAGCAGAGTTAAAAATATTATTTTTTAATGTTCCGTACGGAACACTAATAAGATGACTTCGGTGTCTGTCTGTCACACCCGTTCTTCTACGAAAGTATTTGTCATAGAAAGTTGAAATTTGGTAATAATATAGGAATCCATGGCCTCATCAGAACCATGTAGTTTTGAAAGTTAAATTTTGACCTAAGGGGTTAGTTTTGGGGGGTGAATCGAAAGTAAAAAAAAATTTTTTTTACTAGGTCATTGAGTGTGGTGTCAAATGAAAAGCTTGTGAAAACACGAGTAAAAAACTTATATAATGTAATACTTGCGCGCACTTTTCTTGGTGTTATTTTTAAAAAATCGTGAAAAATTGCTGTCCACCCGCCTTATCTCAAAAGTACTTATTCTGAAATATTCTCCATGGGGTGTAGATTGAACGAAAATTATCACGAGTGAATTACCTTTAATAATTTATCTGGTATACATAAAAAAAAAAAAAATTCAAGGTCATCAGATTTCAGTAAAGATTGGACACAAACCTTGTTGAAAACTCATTTGGGGTGTGTTTTGTTAAGTCACTGATCATTTTATATCTCCGAAACAAAATTTTTTATTTTAAAAACAATCAACGTACGGAACACTAATTGCGCAAGTTCAACTTGCACTTGACCGGTTATTTTTTGTTTGAATATTTGATGGGTATGCTACAAACGTATAAATAAATTAACTAAACCTAGTATCATTAAATGAGTATTAGGAACCTCTATTGGAAGAATAATAAGAAACATAATTTTCTGCAAAAAACGAACATATATATATATATATATATATATATATATATATATATATATATATATATATATATATATATATATGTATATATATATATATATATATATATATATATATATATATATATATATATATATATATATATATATGTATATATATTTATATATATATATATATATAATATATATATATAATATTATATATATATAAGAAATAGGACGACAATAACAGGACACTGATAATAAACAATCGGAAGTTTAACTATTGGGGAACCCCCTTGTGAGGAAAAGATATGAGCAATCAAAGATCTATATGCTCTAGTTTCTGTTTTTAGCGTTCCGTACGGAACACCTATAAGATGACTTCGGTGTCTGTCCGTCTGTCACGCCCGATTTTTCTCCAAAACTATGTGCCATAGAAAGAAATTTGGTAATAATATAGGAATTGATGGCCTCATCAGAACCATGTAGTTTTGAAAGTTAAATTTTGATATAAAGGGTTAGTTTTGGGGGGGTGAAATTGGAAGTGAAAAAAAAAATTTTTTTTACTAGGTCATCGAGTGTGGTGCCAAATAAAAGCTTGTGATAACACGAGTAAAAAATATATATATAATGTAGTACTTACGCGCACTTTTCTTTGTATTATTTTTAAAAAATCGCGAAAAATCGATGTCCACCCGCCTTATCTCGAAAAGTACTTATCAAAAAATTTCGAAAAAAAATCTGGAATATTCTCCACGGGGTGTAGTTTGAACGAAAAATTATCGCGAGTGCATTACCTTTAATAACTTACCTGGTATATAAAAAAAAAAACAAAAATTTCCAGGTCATCAGTTTTCAGTAAAGATTGGAAAACAAACTAAGTTCAACTTGCACTTGACCAGTTTTTTATTTTTTTATTATCAAGCTTTCGCTGTCTACTTGGTAGCTTCTTCTGAATACTGAAATGCAAACAAAGGTAGAGAAAGAAAGTTAAGACATTCCTTAGGAACTGTGATTTTATAAGTTTGTGTAAGTTATTTATTATTTTACTTACAAAAATCCAACAGGTCTTTTTCCTCTAATTATACGTAGGTAAGGTTGCACTTTACTGACCAGGTAGCGAACATATTCATAAACTGACCACAACAGCAGCACATTTGGAAAATTATACAGGTCTTATTCTTTAGGGTTCTTTTTTGAACCAAAACAACTGTAAGAATTACCATGATGTCGAGATAGTACTCCATTTTTGAATTTATATTTGACGTCGTCACTTTTAGTGATTTTTAGTCCATCACCGGCCATTGTTGGTACTATATGTCGTCGGCGGGCCAACAAAAAACATAAAGATTAAGGCTGGAGTCTTAACATTTCTTGGTGAATGCTATTATTTGAAAATATCTTTTTTATTTATTTTATTCAATTTTTACAAATACGTAAAACATTTAAACTTTCTCATAAAAACCGTTATTTTAATTGGTTTTGTATGATTTTGTGTTAGCAGATAGGTTGTAAATAGAGCTCAATCCTTCTAGGTCTTTTTTTATGTTTGAGATCATTTTTCAAGTTTTTATGTAGCACATTTCCAGAAAGCTTCTTCTGAAGTAATTGGTTTCACTATCCAGAACGAAGCTGTTATATTGTAACTCTGTGATCTGTACTATTGACATATAAGCTTAAACTTGTTACGTTAGGTTTATGTTTACTATCACTTCTATGTAAAGCTAGTCTTTTGGAGAGCTTTTGTGACGTTTGTTCAACATAGACCAAACCACATTGACAAGAGATGCCATAAAATAATATTGGATCTTTGTAAAGTATCGGTTTTGTCTTTTAAGTTAGCATAAAAACAATCCATCTTTTTTAAGTTATAGCTGGCAATTTTTATATTTGTATTTGCAAACAGATAACACAAAGACTGGGAGAGACCTTCTATATATATTGTAACCTTCCCACTTTAAAATCGTTATTGGTCGTGGTAATAAGATCAGTTGAATTGATTTCACGGGGGGGGGGGGGGGGTCTTTGAAATATCTTTTTTTATAAGAATTTTTGGATAGTAATGGTCCATCAAGATGTTTTCTAACAGTTTTACATTTTTTTCCTTTAAAAGAAGGGTGGCAAATCTTATCTATTCTATTCTTTAAACCTTTAATGATGTTCAGCTTTTGTCTCATAAGGTGGTACGAGTGGAATGGAATATATTATATATATATATATATATATATATATATATATATAATATATATATATATATATATATATAAATATAAAATATATATATATATATATATATATATATATATATATATATATATATATATATATTCCATCCGACATCTAAAGCGCGCCTAAAGCATGCTGAAAGGATGCTGACCTAAAGCTGGTGTGCGTCGAGTACCTGTGCGGAAGTAAAGTAAACAAGTTAAAAGTAGACCACAAAGCGAAAAGGGTAGCAATTGGTTGAACCTTCGGTCAATACAAACTAACTATTATGTAAATAATTTAATTCTTGCAAAAGTGTAAAAAGTTAATAAAAGGTTTTAAACAAAGTGCAATAGTGCAATGAAAAATGCAAAATAAAAATCATAAACGTGTAATATATATATATATATATATATAATATATATATATATATATATATATATATATATATATATATATATATATGTATATATATATATATATATATATATATATATATATATATATATATATATATATATAGGGTCCATTATAAAAGTAATGCGCATTTTCTGGGAAAAATTGATTTATTCATCGTACCGGTACAAATGCTTAAAATTCTTCAAAATATTCTCCCCCAGCATCAATACACTTGCGGAGACGTGTCTACCATGCCTGGAAGGCACCCTGAAACTCCTCGACGGGAATGTCTCTTAGGAACGTTGTTACATGCTTTTGGATGTTTTCAACGGACTCCCAATGCTTTCCTTTCAGCTCTCTCTTCAGTCGGGGGGGGAAACAAAAAAAGTATGTATATATATATATATATATATATATATATATATATATATATATATATGTATACATATATATATATATATATATATATATATATATATATATATATATATATAAGATCTATAAATACGTATATACCAAGTTTGTAAATAAACAAATGTAATTAGTAAAAATAATGTAAACAAGAGTGAAAGGAACATACAGGTTTTTTTTAATTTTTATAAGTCTAGCACACGTGCTGCAGGGAAGTTGTTCTTGAATCGCTGTAAATTTTAATCGGTGGGAAACACAGTTCTGGGCAAATTATTCCAAAGGGATGATGTTCTCCATATAAAAGACTGCTTGAAAAGCGTTCACATGGATGTGAAGTATTAGCGCGACTTGTACTTCTAACATGCACCGCCCTGGGAAGAATTAAGCGAGCTACAGCCTTCGAACACTTTCCATGAAAATACTTGTAGAATAAGCTCAAGTCGCCAACCGTTCTTCGATGTTCCAGCGAATGAAGGCCGCCGGTCATTTCCGGGTCTCCAATTAGACGAACAGCTCTTCTCTGAATAGACTCCAACAAATGTAGTGTATGTTTGGGAGCGGAACCCCAAACATGGGAGCAGTATTCCATAGTTGGTCGATTTTGAGCTTCGTAAAGAATTAACCGTTGTTGTTGAGTGTAAAGCTTTCTGGTTCGAAATAATATGCCCAACTTTTGAGAAGCTCTCCTTGCTATGCCTGCAACATGTTCATGCCAAGACATATTTGCTCCCTAATTAGCGCCCAACAAATTGAGTGACGATGTTAGAGGAATGAAGCGCCCCGACTTAACTATGTCGGGTTCAGCAACGTTAACTTTTTTAGAAAAAACTACCGCCTGGGTTTTTGTAGCGTTAAATTCCACTTGGTTACTGTTTCCCCAAGATAGAATTTCCTCCAGGTCTTTGTTAAGTTAAATGACTTCCTGCTGTCAGCGGATACTCGTCTGAGTAGCCGATGTCCGAGCATTCAGAGTGAATGAAGAGATAAGCGTACTGTCATCTGTAAAGCTGTAGTTTGGATTCTCGGGTCTTTTCCAGCAGATCATTAATGTAAATGAGAAAGAGACTAGAAGACAGTATGGAGCCTTGAGATACACCGGCGTTGATAGTGAAGGTGTTAGAAAGAAATCCGTCGACTGCCACTCGTAAAGAACGCTCCCTGAGGAAACATGAGAGCCACAAATAGAACTTTTCAGACATACCATAAGAGCGTAGCTTAGCTAACAGTCCATCGTGCCAAACACGGCCGAATGCCTTGGATATGTCAAGAGCAACCGCTCGAGATTCTCCAAAGTGTAGAATTGTGTTGTACCAAACGTGTGTTACATAAGTCAGAAGATCTCCTGTTGATCTATTTTTACGAAAGCCATATTGGTGATCGCTAATAATGTTGAATCCTTTAAAATATTTTAGAAGATGCTGATTGATAGCCTTTTCCATGACTTTCGATATTATTGTAAGCAGTGCGAGTGGTCGGTAGTTTTTTGGCAAGGTCTTCTTGCCTTTTTTAGGTAACGGCTGAACTGTGGCACATTTTCAGCAGGAAGGAAATATTCCCTTTCTGTAGGATAGGTTGAAAAGTCTACAGAAAACTGGTGTTAGTTCGCTTGCACAGTTTTTTGAGAACTATGGCAGGAATTCTGTCAGCGCAGAAGCTTTTTTGGTATCTAGCTTCATTAAAATACGTTTTTATGATACGCGGTCTGAAGACAATATCGGACATCCTTGACTGCACTATGGGAATAGTAGGTGGTGTTTTTTTCCTTGGAAATCGACAGTAGAATGTGAAGCAAAAAAGTTCAGCCAACAAATTCGCTTTCTCAACAGGTGTTGTTGCGATAGAATTATCTGGCCGTGTGAGTGATGGTATGGTGGATTTGGTGAAATTTTGACAAACTGCCTTAGCGACTGACTAAAAGGACCTGGAATTGTTGGGACAAGCGAGAAGTTTGTTTCTAATTCGTTGATTGTGTGCCTCCTTGGTTTCGTCGATAATTTCTTTGCATCTGTTCCTGGCACGAACAATGGTGTTAGGATTTTCACGCCATTGTCGGTAGGCAAGATGTTTAGAAGCAACAGCTTCTTTGCATTTTCGGTCAAACCAAGGCTTACCGTTGAAGGGCATTTCTTCGATAAAGGGATGTAAACCTCCATACCGGCCAAAATAACATCGGAAACCTCCCTGGCGCAGTCAGATGGGTCGTCGGATCGAAAACAAACGTCGTGAAAAAGAGTATGAAAAAGCAAAACATGAAAGAAGGACGAGTGAGTGAGACTAGAATAAAAATATGCAATATAAACGATGAACCACATGTACTTGGCTATATCGAGCTGGGTTTTTTACCAAATTATTTTTGCCTGCAGACAATAAACTAAATACCCACATAAATAAACAAAGCATAACAAAGAAATATCTCACAAAACAAGCAAAAAATAAACTGCCATTTAAAGATCTAATGAAAACCGCACTATTATATAATCACGTACATAAGGTTCAAATACCAAGGCAGAACATCAGCCGCCGCGTGGATGAGAATGCTGCAAAGCATTATGTATTCACAGAGCTTGAACATGTATGTAGAACCTATAATAATTTATTATTAATAATAAAGAGATTTTTGAATTTGAATTTTGCACTTATTTTATATAATTGTACAAACTCTGCAATTTTGTCACTCGACATTTTTCATTAGAGCTGATCAACCAATAATTAACCCGGTTTTAGTTATCAAACATGAGATATTACTGTTCGTACTGCACCTTCAGAGTGTAAGTTTCTTGTCTCCAGTAATGGCTTATAACTTCTATTAGAAATTTGTTTAAATGCATCTGTAACTTCTCTATTCTCTCCTAAAACTTAGGCTTTAAAAGAAAATAAAAACCGCCGCGCCGTGTACATCCAAGCAAAAATTTTTATAGGCCAATAAATTTTTCGTCATGAAAAATACGTTTACGTATGTTTAATATGTAGAGAAATATTTACGAGCTAAATGTTAAAGTTATTAGGGACTGCCATGTTCTTAATTCGAAGTGAAACATAAAATTACCACCACCTATTACTAAAACATTGGCTACAACTTATAATTATTATTACGTTCAAGATACTTTTACTCTCATTGTTATATGAAGCAAAATAATATATAAATAAATATAATAATATAATTATAATATAAATAAATATAATAATATATTATTTTTATATTTTCTAATAGAGAATATAAATCCTGTTATCTTTTCCCATTTAAAACTACAAACTCTAGAAATTGCTTGTCTAAAATGTTAGCTATGCAAATTCTGATAAAATTCTCAACATATTTCAAATACCCGTTGGCCGTAAACTTTTAATGATTATGTATTCTACTTTACCAAATCAGCCATAAGTTATAATATAAACCAGGAAAGTTATACGCGTCAGAAAAATATATTTTGGAAATTAGCGAGCAAATTTGTCAGCATGCCTTCAGAATACAAAAACCATCGCTGAACCTTAGCTAAAATAGTTCGCCAAAGAAAAAGAATACAGGCAATGAAAAGAGAGGAAAAAAAAAAGTTTTTACACAAAGTTCCGCTGACAAATCTATTATTTGTCCAAAAAGTTTTGTGGTAGATTTATGTCACTAGTTGTAGTTAATGAGTCTACAAAACAGTTTTTTGTAATTAATTAGGGAAACCATTTTTCCACATTAAAAATGAAATAGAGACAAAAAATGCATTAATAAATTAACTTCTCCATTTATTTTTATTGTTTATTTTTTTGGCATTAAACAATATATACTAATGCACCCTTATATTTAGCACCACTATTTTAGTGTGGGAAATACTACTTTCGTTGTCGACAAAAAATCATGCGAGAACACTAAAGAGACTTCGCGCATGAGTTCAACAACAATTAATTAATTACTAATAAAAGTTAAATTTTCATTTTAAAATAAAACAACTTATGATCGTACCCATGAAAACAAAGTTTGACTTCATAGTTGGGCAACAAGTTTCTAAAAAGGGAGTTTTATTTTGGATTTTAAATTTAGTACTCGATATTTTTTATGTAAAATAATGTAAATTGTTAATAGTGATAATTAATACCGGACAAATCCAAGTGGCAGAATGAATAAGCAATTTAAGGAATGATGTGATATAAATAAAGAAGGAAAAAGCCTACCTTAAAAAACCATTCGTCATTCTTTTTTCACTCGTAAATCCACTTTTCTTAAGAATTGGATGACATTCAAATATGATGTTAATCTAAATGTTTTTCATTTAATTAAAAAAAAAATTGACTGATTGTGAAGTAAGATATTCAAAATTAAAGTACACATAATTAACATGCAATAGACCAATGAAGTATATAAAAAGGCATAGTTTCGTGCATATCTTAAGAGCTTTTCTTACGATTTTTTTTAAAAAACTAATATTTAGTAAAAAAAAAATTTGGAAATAATTTTTTTTTATCGATTTGTTAAAAAGATGTTAGAAGTATTTAAAGTTGATATTTTTAAAAAAATAACCGTGTAATGAGGGACAGATATCACAATTTGACAACGCTGTATGTCGTCATATTTTGCGCGCCACCATTCAAACAGCATTTAAAGCATAGAGATTTTAGAAAAAAGAAGGTAAGTTCCTGCGAAAAGCGTGGTGCTCATAGAAAAAGAAAGAAATAATATGAAAGTCGTTCTGTCTCTTTCACTCGGCGCCGGATTTCAGCTCTCAAGCGCAGTGTAAGAGAGACAGAATGGTCTTATATTATTTCCTTCTCTTTTTAACGACTATACGCTTTCGCTTACAGCAAGCTGTATACTTTCTCTCCTCTATTCTAATATCTCTATGATTTAAATTGGTTAACTTTTAAGCAGAAATTCATTTGTAGAATAAATAATTTATTGAATACACAATATATTTATCAGTTTTATCTTTAATCATCTAATAAAAATATTAAATGTATTAATTGTGCACTACGCCCTACAACTGTCTTCGGCAGTTTCTTCTATTGCTGAACCAATTTCACGTTCATATCTTTTATATAAATTCCATGATATTGGAGGTATATTCATTGAAGTTAGTAGTTTGTTCAATGCAGTGGACCCGAAACCTGAATGAACAGCACCCTCAAAAGTAACAAAATAATTAAGTTTATAAAAATATGAAAAAAATATATATAAATAATAGTCTCATAATCATTCTCAAACAGTTGTGGCTTATCTCGGCTTATTGACGAACCAACACGGATCCCTGATCGAGACGGGAGTTCGCCAGTCTTCTTGATCTGTTTTTTAAACCACCAATCTGGAGATTTATACGGTCACCGTAAATCCGCCGTTAGGTTCTTCCGACCATAAACTGCTTTCGACACCGAGTATCTTACCAATCAGCGACAGAAATGCACCTAAACCGCATAACATTTGGCACTACAAATCAGCTAAATGGAAAGATCTCGTGAAATATTTTCGAACTTTCCCTTCGATAGACATTTGTTTTCGATCCGACAATCCATCTGACTGCGCCAGGGAGGTCTCCGATGTTATTTTGGCTGATATGGAAGCTTATATCCTTTTTTCGAAGAAATGCCCCTCCAACGGTAAGCCTTAGTTTGACCGAAAATGCAAAGACGCTATTGCTTCTAAATATCTTTCCTACCGACAACGGCGTGCAACTCCTAACACCATAAATCGTAACACCTTTGTTCGTGCCCGGAACAGATGCAAAGGAATTATCGACGAAACCAAGGAGGCACACAATCAACGAATTAGAAACAAACTTCTTGCTTGTCCCAACAATTCCGGGTCCTTTTGGTCAGTCGCTAAGAGACAGTTAGTCAAAATTTCACCAAATCCACCATAACACCACTGACACGACCAGATAATTCTATTGCAACGACACCTGTTGAGAAAGCGAACTTGTTGGCTGAACTCTTTGGTTCGATTTCCAAGGAAAACACCACCTACTATTCCCATATTGCAGTAAAGGATGCCCGACGTTGTCTTCAGACAGCGTATCATAAAGCGTATTTTAATGAAGCTAGACAACAAAAAGGCTTCTGGCGCTGACGGAATAAATGCCATAGTTCTCAAAAACTGTGCGAGGGAACTAACACCAGTTTCTGTAGACTTTTTCAACCTATCCTACAGAAGCAAGAAGACCTTGCCAAATAACTACCGACCAGTCGCACTGCTTTCAATAATATCAGAAGTCATGGAAAAAGATATCAATCAGCATCTTCTAAAATATCTTGAAGGATTTAACCTTATAGCGATCACCAATATGGCTTTCGTAAACATAGATCAACAGGAGATCTTCTGACTTATGTAACACATGTTTGAAACAACGCAATTGAACACTTTGGAGAATCTCGAGCGGTTACTCTTGACATATCCAAGACATTCGACCGTGTTTGGCCCCATGGACTGTTGTCTAAGCTACGCTCTTATGGGTATGTCTGAAAAGTTCGGTTTGTGACTCTCATGTTTCCTCAGAGAGCGTTCTGTACGAGTGGCGGTCGACGGATTTCTTTCTAACACCTTCACTATCAACGCCGGTGTGCCCTAAGGCTCCATACTGTCTCCTACTATCTTTCTCATTTACATTAACGATCTGCTGGAAAAGACCGGGAATTCAATCTACAGCTTTGCAGATGACAGTACGCATATCTCTTCATTCTCTTTGAACGCTCGGACATCGGCTACTCAGGCGAATGTCCGCAGACAGCAGGAGGTCGTCCAATTTAACAAAGACCTGGAAGAAATTCTATCTTTGGGTGGATAGTAACCAAGTGGAATTTAACTCTACAAAAACGTTGGTGAACTCGACATAGTCATGTCAGGGCATTTCATTCCCTAGCATCGTCACTAAATTTGTTGGGCGTTAATTTGGGTGCAAATATATCCTGGCATGAACATGTTGCAGGCATAGCAAGGAGAGCTTCTCAAAAGTTGGGAATATTATTTTCGAACCAGAAAGCTTTACACTCCACAACAACTGTTAATTCTTTACAAAGCTCTAATTCGACCAACTATGAATACTGCTCCCATGTTTGGGGCTCCGCTCCCAAATACACACTGCAATTGTTGGATTCTGTTCAGAGAAGAGCAATTCCTCTGATTGGAGACCCGGAACTGACCGGAGGCCTTGATTCGCCGGAACATCGAAGAACGGTTGGCGACTTGAGTCTGTTCTACAAGTATTTTCATGGAAAATGTTCCAAGGTTGAAGCCCGCTTAATTCTTCGCATGTTAAAATACACGTCGCGCTAATACTTCACTTCCGTATGAGGTTCAGCTTGTTACTCCGCGTACAACGCTTTTCGAGCATGTCTTTTATGTGGAGAACATCATCCCTTTGGAATAATTTGCCCAGGGCTGTGTTTCCCACCGAGAGTACAATTTACAGCTATTCAAGAACAACGTGAATCGCTTTTTTTTCCGCTCACATGCCGCTACTGGAATGCCCTTTAGAGACTTCCCTGTAGCACGTGTGCTAGACCCCATAAAAAAAAGTTAAATTCAATATATCTCACTAAATATACTCGTATATATTTATATAAAAAATAAATAAATATTCACCTAGAAAAGTTTTGGTGTTGACATCCGAATGTTTAACCTTATTATTTGTAATATAGCATTTTACCAGTCCGGTACTTTCGTTAAAACACAACATTCATCACAAGAAATATATGGATATTGAATTAAGTCCTAAACGTCTCTCAAGAGTTATCTTTTCTAGTTGAAAAGGACTTTTTTTTTTACACACACAACACTTTAAAATAATATTATAATAAATAATCTAAAGAGCCTATATAAACATCACTTCTATAGAGCATTTGGTATACGCATTAGCAGCGTTGCCACATTTATTTTTCATTTAAAAGTGTCTGTCTGCATATGAAAGTTTTCATGTATCGAATACAGTCTCCCGACAAAAAATAAAATAGTCTGCCATTGAGTAAATTTTAAACTTTTTGTACTTACTATCGAGCTATACTTCTGGCTCCAATTGTGACGAGTAAACTAACTTAAGAAAAACTCTGCTTTTTTATGCGCTTCTGTCCACTTTTTCTTGAATTGTGACTTCAAATAGGTGAACATCTTGCGATTAAAATATAACTCTTTTTCTTTAAAATTTGGCAAGTTTTGTTGCAGAATTTTGATTCAAAAAATCGTCTACGCAATACTGCTCGAGCACCTGAAGTACCCCCGGATCCTAGAACAAAATAAAAACTCTTTAAATTAAAAAAAAAGTAAATAAATACAAAATACCACGTGGTTATCACCGTCTGATTTTTAAAGACTATGAAAACCTCGATTTCACGGGAAAATCACAGTTAATATTAATATTATTTGATTATGCAAATACTTGTTTTTCTGTTAAAAAACCAATAAAATCACTGGAACGCTCCCTGAACTATACCAAAATACCTTTTAAATACCGAAAAATGGGTTTTCGTACAATAATTTAGAGTAGCATTTTCTACCTTCAAAACA
Organism: Pachyrhynchus sulphureomaculatus; assembly: GCA_019049505.1. Taxonomy (NCBI): domain Eukaryota; kingdom Metazoa; phylum Arthropoda; class Insecta; order Coleoptera; family Curculionidae; genus Pachyrhynchus; species Pachyrhynchus sulphureomaculatus. Next base: position 152,401,539 of record CM032456.1, read on the forward strand.
TTACTAATTAGGAAATTTCAAAAAAAAAATACATGAAAATGATCAGTATGTATGCGCTCTTACCTGTTTATAATTCCAAATCCATCTTCAATTTTCTTCAAAACATAAACTCCCAAAAAGCTAAATCACTTTTTTAAATACTGTAACGAAATGCCGAGAAGAGAAACAAACACTGAGAGAGAGCGACGATCAAATTACG
>CM032456.1:152401837-152476881 GCA_019049505.1 Pachyrhynchus sulphureomaculatus
CCAAAACGAAAGAAAAAGGCCACTGAACAGCTTCTTCAAAAGTATAGTTCAGGTTCTCTATCGATGTAAAATCTAGCAAGTAAATAAATCCATGCTAGAAAAAACCTAAAAACATAGAGGTGAACTTCAGATAAAGATCGGAACAAATATCTAGATACAGTAAACGAAGATATTTCAGCAAAAACAGCTATACTGCTATGTTCACGAAATAAACGAAGAAAGCGCGCGGCAGGCAAAAGCCACTTAGCTAAAAAGAATCTAAAAAGGTATGTCCGAATAATCATCATCAAAAACAACTATACTAGTATGTTCATGTCCTAAGAATAGGCGACGGATGAATATTCAGACACATAACTGACTAAAAACTCCGAAGGCAAAGAGATAGAGAAGAAAGACGAAAGTCACCTGATTCTGAAATACCCAAAAAAACTATGTGTCTGAATGAAATGTAAGATTAGATAACCGGGAATACAGACCAGAATAAAGATTGGAGACAGGAAAATGTCATATTTAATTGTAAAACCTGTCTCCGATGTGGTTATGTGTTCAATAAAATGGTGTAGAATGAGTATAAAACGCTTTTCCTTTTACTTTATATATATATAAATATATATATATATATATATATATATATATATATATTATATATATATATATATAACAAGGATTTTTCTACAGCTGACATGCCCCACTCGATGAACTGGTAAAAAAAATCTTGTTCGCTCCGATTTCACCCCCCAAAACTAAGCCCCTTAATTCAAAATATAACTTTCAAAATTGCACGGTTGTGATCAGGCTATCAATTGCTACATTTGTGCCAATTACAACTTTCTTTGTCAAATAGTTTCGGGTGTGACAGACGGATAGACGGACACCGAAGTGATCCCATAAGTGTTCCGTACAAAACACTTCATTCTCTCAGCCTTTGATTCCATCCGTTTCTATCTTCCAGTCTCCAGCTGTTAGACCCCTGTCCTCCATAGCCTCATCCGCATCGTCTCTCCACGATCGTCTGGGTCTTCCTCTTTTTCTTCTTCCCTGTAGGGCTCCACTCAGTTATTTTCTTTATCCACCTATTATCTTCGCTTCGTCTTATGTGTCCATACCATTTTAATCGTTTTCCTTCAATGGTGTTTATTGCGTTCTCTTTGATGTTCATTCTGCTTCTTATTTCTTCATTTGTTATTCTCTCCATACGTGTCACTCTACAACATCTTCTCCAATACTCCATCTCCACCGTGTTAATTTTAGATTTATTTCTTTTGTTGATCGTCCATGTTTTTGACCCGTATGTCATTATGCTTTGTATTATTGATTTGTATATGCGTGTTTTGTTACTCTTTGTAATGTGCTTGTCCCACAGGATCGAATTTTTTTTTTAATTGTCTTATGCATGTTCGCGTTTGTCCTAATCTAGCTTTAATATCTTCTCCTGATGTTGCGTTTTTTTGAAATGATGGTTCCTAGATATTTAAATCTATCGGTTCCTTTGATTATTGTTTCGTTATCTACTTCTAGATTCGCCACGTTTCCCTCCTTTGTTGTTAGATATTCCGTTTTTATCAAAGTTTATTGCTAATCCTGCTTTAGTGTATTCTTCTTTCAGTTTTCTTACCATATAACTGAGGTCCTTCCTCATCTTGCGCTATAATTACTTGGCCGTCTGCGAAACTTAGAGTATATAAGTAATCTTCTCGTATTGGGACTCCCATTCCACTACATTTTTGCTTCCATTTTTTAATGTTTGTTCGAGGTATATTTTTAATTAGTTGTTGGGGATGTAGAGCATCCTTGTAATAGGCCTTTTGATGTTTGGAGTCTTTTCCCTATTTTATGTCCTATTTTTATGTTCACTGTGTTGTTTTCGTAGAGAGCTTTTACTGCGTATATTAGTTCTTTTTCAATGCCTATTTCTTTTTCTATTTTTTATTCATTGCGTTTCCATAATCTTTGTCTTGGCACTGAGTCATAGGCCTTTCTTATGTCTATGAAGGCTAGATGAACTTCTCTATTCTTTGCCAGTTTTTTTTTCCATTGTTTGTTTTATAGTGTATATATGGTCTATACATGATTTTCCGGCTGTAAAGCCTGCTTGGTCTTCTCCAATTTTTCCTTTTATATTTTCCTCCATGATATTTTTAATAATTTTTCCAAACAAACGTCCCATACTCGATATTATGCTTAGGCCTCTATAGTTTGTGCATTTTCTGCGGTCTCCCGTTTTAAGTATAGATACTATATAAGCTTTTGACCATTCCTCTGGTATTTTTTTCTCCATTTATCGCTCTGTGGAACATGTTTCTCAGCATTCGATGTAATTTATTAGACCCGTACTTAATCATTTCATTTTCCACACCCCCCAGGCCTGCAGATTTATTATTTTTGAGTGTTTTTATTGTCTTCTTTACTTCCTCATAGCTTAGTTCTATCTCTTTTATTTCCTTATTCTGTTCTTCTTCAGGGTTCTCTTCTTGGAATTCTTGTCTATCTCCTGTTAGCAGCTTCTTATAATATTCTTTCCACTCGCTTTCTGGGATGTACTCTATATACGTCTTTCTCTCTGTTGTTAGTCCTTAATGCTTTAATTATTCGCCATGACTCTGTACTTCTAGTTTCTCCTATATACTGTTCTACATGTTCGCACGATTTTTCCCATCTCTCGTTCTTTTCTTTGTTTATCATCCTCCTCGTTTCTGCATTTTTCTCTTTATATTTCTGATTTTTGTATTCAGCCATTTTTCGTATAGTCTTTTTTTCTCTTTATAGATTCTTTGGTTTTTTCACAGAGTCTAATTTTATGTTTCTCATTCTCGTTGTCTTCTTTACCTAATGCTTCTAGGGACGCTTGTTTGATGCATTCTTTTATGGGTCATACATCTGTTGGAGGTTGTCGTAGTTAAATTCATTTAATTTTTGATCTAATCGTCATCTATGTCGTTTCGTCTTGCAGTAAGTGTATTTTTTGTATTTTATTTCTTTGTCTGCTTTTTTCTGTTATCTCATTAGTATTTCTGCTTTCTTTATCTATTGTTTCTTTTTGCTTTATTGCTATTACCAATAATAAACTACAAGTCAGCTGATTCAACTGTTTAAATCGATACCGAAGACTAGTGATCAAGTACAATCAGTCAGGGGATAGGCTGTTAATTTTGAACTAAAAAATTTGAGATTTTGTTCCACCTTAATATGAATATTTTTCAAAAAGTCTTTTTGATACAAGATTTACTGGTTTCAATATTACAGATTATTTTGTAACAATTTGTAAAAAACATTATAATGCTGTTAAAAACATTAACTATTTTATTTTTTGGTCATCACAATATTTTTTAGCCATGAATTTATTATTTTCTTAATAATTTAGCTTAATCGTTCGCTTATCCTTACTTGGTTACATAGTATAGTATATATAGTTACATCTAAAACATCATCTATATCAGCATGACGGTTGTTACAGGTGCAACGAAATCTTTTAAGAAAAGTGGTGGGTTTTAAATTTGTGCGTGGATATGAAAAATCAAATAAAGAAAGCTCTTCAGTTTAGTGCAAACAAATGCAAACATCAATATTTTGAGATTTTCAACCTATTTCCACACCCTCAAAATAAACTCTACTCCATTATGTTAGATTTATTAATAATTGTTTGAAAAGACTCTTGCAATCCAATATTATTTCCAAATCCTTCATTTAAATTATGTTATAAATATAACATGATTGTTCAATGACATTAAAATCCCGTGTGAATTCTATAGTAGAGTACTTGTCTCAGAATACTCAGAAAGTCTGTCTGGTTTCCTTGACTTTTAAGGGACATCCTCTTATGTTATGGACTTTTAGGTCCTTAGCGAACAATAGAAATCTCTGACTAAAATGGCTGATGGCATAGTAGTCACGAGTTTTCTTTGAATTGTGAGAGTTTCAGATACAAAAACATACAATGCATGTTTACGATTTTCAAATAAGATTTGATCTAATTTTATTGAAAATACGCCCCATTTTGTCAAAACTAGCTGACGTTAATTTTTCGAATATCAAAAAAAATGCATAAACCAAGGTTGTTGACATTAATTTAATTGGAGGAACATCTGGGCTAATAGCAAAAGTATTTAAAGACTTATACCTACCACTACTCTTGGAAAACGTCAATCACATTTCTTGGTAATGAATGATTACTGCCTACAGCAAAGGAATTGCATAGATCATGGTATCATCGGTTTAAAACGAGCATGTAGTCTGGCTAAATATAGCAGGATTGTTAATGACATTAAAATCCCATGTGAATTCTATAGCCAAGTACTTGGCTTAAAATACTCAGAAAACTCTGTCTAGTCTTCTTGAATTTTAAGGCAGGAACATCCCTAATGTTACAGACTTTTAGATCGTTAGCCAACAATAGAAATCTGATTATGAAAATAGTTTTTATTACTGTTAATACATATTATCCACAGAACAAGCTTAAAATCACTGCTCTGAAGAGCACCCGAGGTTGCTTGAATTGAGCTAAAGCAATATTTATGGGCAGGGACAATCCACTTTTGGTCACAAATATAGGACAAAAAATATAGAGAGTTAAATTGACCTAAACTTACTTACCTCTGTCACGATAGGCAAATTATTGTTTTTACGTCCCTTTCTAAAGGTAAAGAATTATCACCTGCAATTTTTTTTTATGTTCTTTATGTTCTTAGGTCAATACTATTGCTGAATTGGCTCCCCGAGTATTTCGAGCTATATTTTAAGCTCAGTTAAATTTTCACTAACGTCATTTAACAGTACAGATTGTATTTATTCGATACATACCTCTAAAGGAAACATTTTTTTAAAATAAAAATAGGAGCAGAGTTAAAAATATTATTTTTTAATGTTCCGTACGGAACACTTATAAGATGACTTCGGTGTCTGTCTGTCACACCCGTTCTTCTACGAAAGTATTTGTCATAGAAAGTTGAAATTTGGTAATAATATAGGAATCCATGGCCTCATCAGAGCCATGTAGTTTTGAAAGTTAAATTTTGACCTAAGGGGTTAGTTTTGGGGGGTGAAATCGAAAGTAAAAAAAATTTTTTTTTACTAGGTCATTGAGTGTGGTGTCAAATGAAAGCTTGTGAAAACACGAGTAAAAAACTTATATAATGTAATACTTGCGCGCACTTTTCTTGGTGTTATTTTTAAAAAATCGTGAAAAATTGCTGTCCACCCGCCTTATCTCAAAAAGTACTTATTCTGAAATATTCTCCATGGGGTGTAGATTGAACGAAAATTATCACGAGTGAATTACCTTTAATAATTTATCTGGTATATATAAAAAAAAAAAAATTCAAGGTCATCAGATTTCAGTAAAGATTGGACACAAACCTTGTTGAAAACTCATTTGGGGTGTGTTTTGTTAAGTCACTGATCATTTTATATCTCCGAAACAAAATTTTTTATTTTAAAAACAATCAACGTACGGAACACTAATTGCGCAAGTTCAACTTGCACTTGAACCGGTTATTTTTTGTTTGAATATTTGATGGGTATGCTACAAACGTATAAATAAATTAACTAAACCTAGTATCATTAAATGAGTATTAGGAACCTCTATTGGAAGAATAATAAGAAACATAATTTTCTGCAAAAAACGAACGTATGATATATATATATATATATATATATATATATATATATATATATATATATATATATATATATATATATATATATATATATATATATATATATATGTATATATATATATATATATATTATATATATATATATATATATATATATATATATATATATATATAAGAAATAGGACGGACAATAACAGGACACTGATAATATAAACAATCGGAAGTTTAACTATTGGGGAACGCCCTTGTGAGGAAAAGATATGAGCAATCAAAGATCTATATGCTCTAGTTTCTGTTTTTTAGCGTTCCGTACGGAACACCTATAAGATGACTTCGGTGTCTGTCCGTCGTCTGTCACGCCCGATTTTCTCCAAAACTATGTGCCATAGAAAGAAATTTGGTAATAATATAGGAATTGATGGCCTCATCAGAACCATGTAGTTTTGAAAGTTAAATTTTAACTTAAAGGGTTAGTTTTGGGGGGTGAAATTGGAAGTGAAAAAAAATTTTTTTTACTAGGTCATCGAGTGTGGTGCCAAATAAAAGCTTGTGATAACACGAGTAAAAAATATATATATAATGTAGTACTTACGCGCACTTTTCTTTGTATTATTTTTAAAAAATCGCGAAAAAATCGATGTCCACCCGCCTTATCTCGAAAAGTACTTATCAAAAAATTTCGAAAAAAAAATCTGGAATATTCTCCACGGGGTGTAGTTTGAACGAAAATTATCGCGAGTGCATTACCTTTAATAACTTACCTGGTATATAAAAAAAAAAAAAAAATTCCAGGTCATCAGTTTTCAGTAAAGATTGGAAACAAACTAAGTTCAACTTGCACTTGACCAGTTTTTTTTATTTTTTATTATCAAGCTTTCGCTGTCTACTTGGTAGCTTCTTCTGAATACTGAAATGCAAACAAAGTAGAGAAAGAAAGTTAAGACATTCCTTAGGAACTGTGATTTATAAGTTTGTGTAAGTTATTTATTATTTTACTTACAAAAATCCAACAGGTCTTTTTCCTCTAATTATACGTAGGTAAGGTTGCACTTTACTGACCAGGTAGCGAACATATTCATAAACTGACCACAACAGCAGCACATTTGGAAAATTATACAGGTCTTATTCTTTAGGGTTCTTTTTTGAACCAAAACAACTGTAAGAATTACCATGATGTCGAGATAGTACTCCATTTTTGAATTTATATTTGACGTCGTCACTTTTAGTGATTTTTAGTCCATCACCGGCCATTGTTGGTACTATATGTCGTCGGCGGGCCAACAAAAAACATAAAGATTAAGGCTGGAGTCTTAACATTTCTTGGTGAATGCTATTATTTGAAAATTATCTTTTTTATTTATTTTATTCAATTTTTACAAAATACGTAAAACATTTAAACTTTCTCATAAAAACCGTTATTTTTAATTGGTTTTGTATGATTTTGTGTTAGCAGATAGATGTAAATAGAGCTCAATCCTTCTATGTCTTTTTTATGATTGAGATCATTTTTCAAGTTTTTATGTAGCACATTTCCAGAAAGTTTCTTCTGAAGTAATTGATTTCACTATCCAGAACGAAGCTGTTATATTGTACTCTGTGATCTGTACTATTGACATATAAGCTTAAACTTGTTACGTTAGGTTTATGTTTACTATCACTTCTATGTAAAGCTAGTCTTTTGGAGAGCTTTTGTGACGTTTGTTCAACATAGACCAAACCACATTGACAAGAGATGCCATAAATAATATTGGATCTTTGTAAAGTATCGGTTTTGTCTTTTAAGTTAGCATAAAAACAATCCATCTTTTTTAAGTTATAGCTGGCAATTTTTATATTTGTATTTGCAAACAGATAACACAAAGACTGGGGAGAGACCTTCTATATATTGTAACCTTCCCACTTTAAAATCGTTATTGGTCGTGGTAATAAGATCAGTTGGATTGATTTCACGGGGGGGGGGGGGTTGAAATATCTTTTTTATAAGAATTTTTGGATAGTAATGGTCCATCAAGATGTTTTCTAACAGTTTTACATTTTTTCCTTTAAAAGAAGGGTGGCAAATCTTATCTATTCTATTCTTCAAACCTTTAATGATGTTCAGCTTTTGTCTCATAAGGTGGTACGAGTGGAATGGAATATATTATATATATATATATATATAAATATATATATATATATATATATATATATATATATATATAATATATATATATATAAATATATATATATATATATATATATATATATATATATATATATATATATATATATATATACATATATATATATATATATATATATATATATATATATATATATATATATATATATATATATATATATATATATATATATATATATTCCATCCGACATCTAAAGCGCGCCTAAAGCATGCTGAAAGGATGCTGACCTAAAGCTGGTGTGCGTCGAGTACCTGTGCGGAAGTAAAGTAAACAAGTTAAAAGTAGACCACAAAGCGAAAAGGGTAGCAATTGGTTGAACCTTCGGTCAATACAAACTAACTATTATGTAAATAATTTAATTCTTGCAAAAGTGTAAAAAGTTATATAAAAGGTTTTAAACAAAGTGCAATAGTGCAGTGAAAAATGCAAAATAAAAATCATAAATATTTCTCCCCCAGCATCAATACACTTGCGGAGACGTGTCTACCATGCCTGGAAGGCACCCTGAAACTCCTCGACGGGAATGTCTCTTAGGAACGTTGTTACATGCTTTTGGATGTTTTCAACGGACTCCCAATGCTTTTCTTTCAGCTCTCTCTTCAGTCGGGGAAACAAAAAAAGTATGTATATATATATATATATATATATATATATATATATATATATATATATATATATATGTATATATATATATATATATATATATATATATATATATATATATATATATATATATATATATATATATATATATATAATATATATATATATATATATATATATATATATATATATATATATATATATATATATATATATATATGTATAAATATATATATATATATATATATATATATATGTATATATATATGTATATATATATATATATATATATATATAAGATCTATAAATACGTATATACCAAGTTGTAAATAAACAAATGTAATTAGTAAAAATAATGTAAACAAGAGTGAAAAGGAACATACAGGTTTTTTTTTATTTTTATAAGTCTAGCACACGTGCTGCAGGGAAGTTGTTCTTGAATCGCTGTAAATTTTAATCGGTGGGAAACACAGTCCTGGGCAAATTATTCCAAAGGGATGATGTTCTCCATATAAAAGACTGCTTGAAAAGCGTTCACATGGATGTGAAGTATTAGCGCGACTTGTACTTCTAACATGCACCGCCCTGGGAAGAATTAAGCGAGCTACAGCCTTCGAACACTTTCCATGAAAATACTTGTAGAATAAGCTCAAGTCGCCAACCGTTCTTCGATGTTCCAGCGAATGAAGGCCGCCGGTCATTTCCGGGTCTCCAATTAGACGAACAGCTCTTCTCTGAATAGACTCCAACAAATGTAGTGTATGTTTGGGAGCGGAACCCCAAACATGGGAGCAGTATTCCATAGTTGGTCGATTTTGAGCTTCGCAAAGAATTAACCGTTGTTGTTGAGTGTAAAGCTTTCTGGTTCGAAATAATATGCCCAACTTTTGAGAAGCTCTCCTTGCTATGCCTGCAACATGTTAATGCCAAGACATATTTGCTCCCTAATTAACGCCCAACAAATTGACTGACGATGTTAGAGGAATGAAGTGCCCCGACTTAACTATGTCGGGTTCAGCAACGTTAACTTTTTTAGAAAAAACTACCGCCTGGGTTTTTGTAGCGTTAAATTCCACTTGGTTACTGTTTCCCCAAGATAGAATTTCTTCCAGGTCTTTGTTAAGTTAAATGACTTCCTGCTGTCTGCGGATACTCGTCTGAGTAGCCGATGTCCGAGCATTCAGAGTGAATGAAGAGATAAGCGTACTGTCATCTGTAAAGCTGTAGTTTGGATTCTCGGTCTTTTCCAGCAGATCATTAATGTAAATGAGAAAGAGACTAGAAGACAGTATGGAGCCTTGAGATACACCGGCGTTGATAGTGAAGGTGTTAGAAAGAAATCCGTCGACTGCCACTCGTAAAAAACGCTCCCTGAGGAAACATGAGAGCCACAAACAGAACTTTTCAGACATACCATAAGAGCGTAGCTTAGCTAACAGTCCATCGTGCCAAATACGGCCGAATGCCTTGGATATGTCCAGAGCAACCGCTCGAGATTCTGCAAAGTGTACAATTGTGTTGTACCAAACGTGTGTTACATAAGTCAGAAGATCTCCTGTTGATCTATTTTTACGAAAGCCATATTGGTGATCGCTAATAATGTTGAATCCTTTAAAATATTTTAGAAGATGCTGATTGATAGCCTTTTCCATGACTTTCGATATTATTGTAAGCAGTGCGAGTGGTCGGTAGTTTTTTGGCAAGGTCTTCTTGCCTTTTTTTAGGTAACGGCTGAACTGTGGCACATTTTCAGCAGGAAGGAAATATTCCCTTTCTGTAGGATAGGTTGAAAAGTCTACAGAAAACTGGTGTTAGTTCGCTTGCACAGTTTTTGAGAACTATGGCAGGAATTCTGTCAGCGCCAGAAGCTTTTTTGGTATCTAGCTTCATTAAAATACGTTTTATGATACGCGGTCTGAAGACAATATCGGACATCCTTGACTGCACTATGGGAATAGTAGGTGGTGTTTTTCCTTGGAAATCGACAGTAGAATGTGAAGCAAAAAGTTCAGCCAACAAATTCGCTTTCTCAACAGGTGTTGTTGCGATAGAATTATCTGGCCGTGTGAGTGATGGTATGGTGGATTTGGTGAAATTTTGACAAACTGCCTTAGCGACTGACTAAAGGGACCTGGAATTGTTGGGACAAGCGAGAAGTTTGTTTCTAATTCGTTGATTGTGTGCCTCCTTGGTTTCGTCGATAATTTCTTTGCATCTGTTCCTGGCACGAACAATGGTGTTAGGATTTTCACGCCATTGTCGGTAGGCAAGATGTTTAGAAGGAACAGCTTCTTTGCATTTTCGGTCAAACCAAGGCTTACCGTTGGAAGGGCATTTCTTCGATAAAGGGATGTAAACCTCCATACCGGCCAAAATAACATCGGAAACCTCCCTGGCGCAGTCAGATGGGTCGTCGGATCGAAAACAAACGTCGTGAAAAAGAGTATGAAAAAGCAAAACATGAAAGAAGGACGAGTGAGTGAGACTAGAATAAAAATATGCAATATAAACGATGAACCACATGTACTTGGCTATATCGAGCTGGGTTTTTTACCAAATTATTTTTGCCTGCAGACAATAAACTAAATACCCACATAAATAAACAAAGCATAACAAAGAAATATCTCACAAAACAAGCAAAAAATAAACTGCCATTTAAAGATCTAACGAAAACCGCATTATTATATAATCACGTACATAAGGTTCAAATACCAAGGCAGAACATCAGCCGCCACGTGGATGAGAATGCTGCAAAGCATTATGTATTCACAGAGCTTGAACATGTATGTAGAACCTATAATAATTTATTATTAATAATAAAGAGATTTTTGAATTTGAATTTTGCACTTATTTTATATAATTGTACAAACTCTGCAATTTTGTCACTCGACATTTTTCATTAAAGCTGATCAACCAATAATTAACCCGGTTTTAGTTATCAAACATGAGATATTACTGTTCGTACTGCACCTTCAGAGTGTAAGTTCTTGTCTCCAGTAATGGCTTATAACTTCTATTAGAAATTTGTTTAAATGCATCTGTAACTTCTCTATTCTCTCCTAAAACTTAGGCTTTAAAAGAATTCAGAAAATAAGAACCGCCGCGCCGTGTACATCCAAGCAAAAATTTTTATAGGCCAAGAAATTTTTCGTCATGAAAAATACGTTTACGTATGTTTAATATGTAGAGAAATATTTACGAGCTAAATGTTAAAGTTATTAGGGACTGCCATGTTCTTATTTCGAAGTGAAACATAAAATTACCACCACCTATTTCTAAAACATTGGCTACAACTTATAATTATTATTACGTTCAATATACTTTTACTCTCATTGTTATATGAAGCAAAATAATATATAAATAAATATAATAATATAATTATATATAAATAAATATAATAATATATTATTTTTATATTTTCTAATAGAGAATATAAATCCTGTTATCTTTTCCCATTTAAACTACAAACTCTAGAAATTGCTTGTCTAAAATGTTAGCTATGCAAATTCTGATAAAATTCTCAACATATTTCAAATACCCGTTGGCCGTAAACTTTTAATGATTATGTATTCTACTTTACCAAATCAGCCATAAGTTATAATATAAACCAGGAAAGTTATACGCGTCAGAAAAATATATTTGGAAATTAGCGAGCAAATTTGTCAGCATGCCTTCAGAATACAAAAACCATCGCTGAACCTTAGCTAAAATAGTTCGCCAAAGAAAAAGAATACAGGCAATGAAAAGAGAGGAAAAAAAAAAGTTTTTACACAAAGTTCCGCTGACAAATCTATTATTTGTCCAAAAAGTTTTGTGGCAGATTTATGTCACTAGTTGTAGTTAATGAGTCTACAAAACAGTTTTGTAATTAATTAGGGAAACCATTTTTCCACATTAAAAATGAAATAGAGACAAAAAATGCATTAATAAATTAACTTCTCCATTTATTTTTATTGTTTATTTTTTTGGCATTAAACAATATATACTAATGCACCCTTATATTTAGCACCACTATTTTAGTGTGGGAAATACTACTTTCGTTGTCGACAAAAAATCATGCGAGAACACTAAAGAGACTTCGCGCATGAGTTCAACAACAATTAATTAATTACTAATAAAAGTTAAATTTTCATTTTAAAATAAAACAACTTATGATCGTACCCATGAAAACAAAGTTTGACTTCATAGTTGGGCAACAAGTTTCTAAAGGGAGTTTTATTTTGGATTTTAAATTTAGTACTCGATTTTTTTATGTAAAATAATGTAAATTGTTAATAGTGATAATTAATACCGGACAAATCCAAGTGGCAGAATGAATAAGCAATTTAAGGAATGATGTGATATAAATAAAGAAGGAAAAAGCCTACCTTAAAAAACCATGCGTCATTCTTTTTTCACTCGTAAATCCACTTTTCTTAAGAATTGGATGACATTCAAATATGATGTTAATCTAAATGTTTTTCATTTAATTAAAAAAAAAAATTGACTGATTGTGAAGCAAGATATTCAAAATTAAAGTACACATAATTAACATGCAATAGGCCAATGAAGTATATAAAAAGGCATAGTTTCGTGCATATCTTAAGAGCTTTTCTTACGAATTTTTTTTTAAAAACTAATATTTAGTAAAAAAAAAAATTTGGAAATAATTTTTTTTTATCGATTTGTTAAAAAGATGTTAGAAGTATTTAAAGTTGATATTTTTTAAAAAAAATAACCGTGTAATGAGGGACAGATATCACAATTTGACAACGCTGTATGTCGTCATATTTTGCGCGCCACCATTCAAACAGCATTTAAAGCATAGAGATTTTAGAAAAAAGAAGGTAAGTTCCTGCGAAAAGCGTGGTGCTCATAGAAAAAGAAAGAAATAATATGAAAGTCGTTCTGTCTCTTTCACTCGGCGCCGGATTTCAGCTCTCAAGCGCAGTGTAAGAGAGACAGAATGGTCTTATATTATTTCCTTCTCTTTTTAACGACTATACGCTTTCGCTTACAGCAAGCTGTATACTTTCTCTCCTCTATTCTAATATCTCTATGATTTAAATTGGCTAACTTTTAAGCAGAAATTCATTTGTAGGATAAATAATTTATTGAATACACAATATATTTATCAGTTTTATCTTTAATCATCTAATAAAAATATTAAATGTATTAATTGTGCACTACGCCTACAACTGTCTTCGGCAGTTTCTTCTATTGCTGAACCAATTTCACGTTCATATCTTTTATATAAATTCCATGATATTGGAGGTATATTCATTGAAGTTAGTAGTTTGTTCAATGCAGTGGACCCGAAAACCTGAATGAACAGCACCTTCAAAAGTAACAAATAATTAAGTTTATAAAAATATGAAAAAAATATATATAAATAATAGTCTCATAATCATTCTCAAACAGTTGTGGCTTATCTCGGCTTATTGACGAACCAACACGGATCCCTGATCGAGACGGGGAGTTCGCCAGTCTTCTTGATCTGTTTTTAACCACCAATCTGGAGATTTATACGGTCACCGTAAATCCGCCGTTAGGTTCTTCCGACCATAAACTGCTTTCGACACCGAGTATCTTACCAATCAGCGACAGAAATGCACCTAAACCGCATAACATTTGGCACTACAAATCAGCTAAATGGAAAGATCTCGTGAAATATTTTCGAACTTTCCCTTCGATAGACATTTGTTTTCGATCCGACAACCCATCTGACTGCGCCAGGGAGGTCTCCGATGTTATTTTGGCTGATATGGAAGCTTATATCCTTTTTTCGAAGAAATGCCCCTCCAACGGTAAGCCTTAGTTTGACCGAAAATGCAAAGACGCTATTCCTTCTAAATATCTTTCCTACCGACAACGGCGTGCAACTCCTAACACCATAAATCGTAACACCTTTGTTCGTGCCCGGAACAGATGCAAAGGAATTATCGACGAAACCAAGGAGGCACACAATCAACGAATTAGAAACAAACTTCTTGCTTGTCCCAACAATTCCGGGTCCTTTTGGTCAGTCGCTAAGAGACAGTTAGTCAAAATTTCACCAAATCCACCATAACACCACTGACACGACCAGATAATTCTATTGCAACGACACCTGTTGAGAAAGCGAACTTGTTGGCTGAACTCTTTGGTTCACATTCTACTGTCGATTTCCAAGGAAAAACACCACCTACTATTCCCATATTGCAGTAAAGGATGCCCGACGTTGTCTTCAGACAGCGTATCATAAAGCGTATTTTAATGAAGCTAGACAACAAAAAGGCTTCTGGCGCTGACGGAATAAATGCCATAGTTCTCAAAAACTGTGCGAGGGAACTAACACCAGTTTTCTGTAGACTTTTCAACCTATCCTACAGAAGCAAGAAGACCTTGCCAAATAACTACCGACCAGTCGCACTGCTTTCAATAATATCAGAAGTCATGGAAAAAGATATCAATCAGCATCTTCTAAAATATCTTGAAGGATTTAACCTTATTAGCGATCACCAATATGGCTTTCGTAAACATAGATCAACAGGAGATCTTCTGACTTATGTAACACATGTTTGAAACAACGCAATTGAACACTTTGGAGAATCTCGACCGGTTACTCTTGACATATCCAAGACATTCGACCGTGTTTGGCACCATGGACTGTTGTCTAAGCTACGCTCTTATGGTATGTCTGAAAAGTTCGGTTTGTGACTCTCATGTTTCCTCAGAGAGCGTTCTGTACGAGTGGCGGTCGACGGATTTCTTTCTAACACCTTCACTATCAACGCCGGTGTGCCCCAAGGCTCCATACTGTCTCCTACTATCTTTCTCATTTACATTAACGATCTGCTGGAAAAGACCGGGAATTCAATCTACAGCTTTGCAGATGACAGTACGCATATCTCTTCATTCTCTTTGAACGCTCGGACATCGGCTACTCAGGCGAATGTCCGCAGACAGCAGGAGGTCGTCCAATTTAACAAAGACCTGGAAGAAATTCTATCTTGGGGTGATAGTAACCAAGTGGAATTTAACTCTACAAAAACGTTGGTGAACTCGACATAGTCATGTCAGGGCATTCCATTCCCCTAGCATCGTCACTAAATTTGTTGGGCGTTAATTTGGGTGCACATGTTGCAGGCATAGCAAGGAGAGCTTCTCAAAAGTTGGGAATATTATTTCGAACCAGAAAGCTTTACACTCCACAACAACTGTTAATTCTTTACAAAGCTCTAATTCGACCAACTATGGAATACTGCTCCCATGTTTGGGGCTCCGCTCCCAAATACACACTGCAATTGTTGGATTCTGTTCAGAGAAGAGCAATTCCTCTGATTGGAGACCCGGAACTGACCGGCGGCCTTGATTCGCCGGAACATCGAAGAACGGTTGGCGACTTGAGTCTGTTCTACAAGTATTTTCATGGAAAATGTTCCAAGGTTGAAGCCCGCTTAATTCTTCGCATGTTAGAAATACACGTCGCGCTAATACTTCACTTCCGTATGAGGTTCAGCTTGTTACTCCGCGTACAACGTTTTTCAAGCAGTCTTTTATGTGGAGAACATCATCCCTTTGGAATAATTTGCCCAGGGCTGTGTTTCCCACCGAGTACAATTTACAGCTATTCAAGAACAACGTGAATCGCTTTTTCCGCTCACATGCCGCTACTGGAATGCTTTAGAGACTTCCCTGTAGCACGTGTGCTAGACCCATAAAAAAAAGTTAAATAATTCACTAAATACTCGTATATTTATATAAAAATAAATAAATATTCACCTAGAAAAGTTTTGGTGTTGACATCCGAATGTTTAACCTTATTATTTGTAATATGCATTTTACCAGTCGGTACTTTCGTTAAAACACAACATTCATCACAAGAAATATATGATATTGAATTAAGTCCTAAACGTCTCTCAAGAGTTATCTTTTCTAGTGAAAAAGGACTTTTTTACACACACAACACTTTAAAATAATATTATAATAAATAATCTAAATAGCCTATATAAACATCACTTCTATAGAGCATTTGGTATACGCATTAGCAGCGTTGCCACATTTATTTTCATTTAAAGTGTCTGTCTGCATATGAAAGTTTTCATGTATCGAATACAGTCTCCGACAAAAATAAAATAGTCTGCCATTGAGTATTTTAAACTTTTTGTACTTACTATCGAGCTATACTTCTGGCTCCAATTGTGACGAGTAAACTAACTTAAGAAAAACTCTGCTTTTTTATGCGCTTCTGTCCACTTTTTCTTGAATTGTGACTTCAAATAGGAGAACATCTTGCGATAAAATATAACTCTTTTTCTTTAAAATTTGGCAAGTTTTGTTGCAGAATTTTGTCAAAAAATCGTCTACGCAATACTGCTCAAGCACCTGAAGTACCCCCGGATCCTAGAACAAAATAAAAACTCTTTAAATTAAAAAAAAATAAATAAATACAAAATACCACGTGGTTATCACCGTCTGATTTAAAGACTATGAAAACCTCGATTTCACGGGAAATCACAGTTAATATTAATATATTTGATTAGTGCAAATACTTGTTTTTCTGTTAAAACCAATAAAATCACTGGAACGCTCCCTGAACTATACCAAATACCTTTTAAATACCGAAAAATGGGTTTTCGTACAATAATTTAGAGTAGCATTTTCTACCTTCAAAACATTACTAATTAGAAATTTCAAAAAAAAATACATGAAAATGATCAGTATGTATGCGCTCTTACCTGTTATATTCAAATCCATCACAATTTTCTTCAAAATAAACTCCCAAAAAGCTAAATCACTTTTTTAAATACTGTGACGAATGCCGAGAAGAGAAACAAACACTGAGAGCGACGATCAAATTACGACTGAGACTCCGGCGCGCGTGCTATCAAATGGGTAACGGGAGGGGTCGCCTATTGTTCTATGCATATTTAATATTATTAGATAGCAATTTTTTTTTACCTAGGGACAAATTTAGGAAATCGATTTTTGGTGGCCTAAAACGCTAAAATACCCCTATGTGCATCAGTTAGTCTGTCTCTCTATTGACATGACAACTTTCGAACGGAACAAGATAAATATTGAGAGTTGGACGGTTTCCTGCGAGTATAGCTTGACGTCCTCTTTGGAGTTCTTACAGTCGACGATTCTGAATTTTCATGACATTCACTTTATTTGGTTAGAAATAAGGACATCTCTTCTAATTGTGAAAATACCTTAATGATGATTTTCAAAATAAATAAATTTATTAGGCAAAGAATTTGTGTTAAATTTTGCCTCTTATTATACTCAGTAATCACCATTTATGTATTACAGATCTTTGTAGCCTATACTGAAATATCAATTTTGGATCAATACAATCGATTCTACAGAACGATTTGGGCTTGTCCCGTGTGTTATCTAGTTTTATATCAATATAACTGAATTGTCTTGAAAAATGTCGTTAAAGGGATGCTTTCTTCGGATGACTCCATTCTGGAATGCGTAATTACTAGAGATAAGATGTTGATCTATTCATATAACACGAAACCAGCGTAACAATCAAGTACTCATCATGTAAAAGGTAAAACAAAACTGGAGGATAAAAAATTGAATTAAAAATTAAATTGGTCTTCTCTTATTCCTACATTAGGAAATAACTTACTAATGGGATATTCGACGATTATTGCACCACGTGATGATAAATGCTTATTTAAGAAAAAATATAAATCAATACACAATCATTAGACTCAGTTTATCGTTGAACCAACATGGATTCCTGATCGAGACGGAGAGTTTGCCAGTCTTCTTGACCTTTTTTAACCATCCAATGATTTACAGTGTAAATGTAACTCCACGGTTTTTTCCCACCATAAACTGCTTTCAACATGGAGTATCCTACCGGTCAGTGACAGAGAGGCGCCCAAGCCGAGCAAGATTTGGCACTGCTAAATGGGAATAACTCATAGAATATTTTTGAACTTTCCCTTGATTAAACATTTGGTTCAGATCAGACGACCTATTTGACAGTGCTAAGGAGGTTTGACCGAAAATGCCAAGAAACTGTTATTTCTAAACATTTTACCTACCGATAATCTCATGAAAGGCTAACATCATAAATCATCGTTCGTACCCGGAACAGATGCAAAGGAAATATCGACAATACCAAGAAAGCACAAAGTCAAATTATTAAAAACAAACTTTTTGCCTGTCTCAACAATTCCAAGTCCTTTTGGTCGGTTGCCAAGACCATTAGTCAAAATTTCACTAAATCGACTATATCACCACATACGCGGCGAGATATATTGCAAAAACTCCTGTTGAGAAAGCACGATGTACTGTGTGCTCCACATTCTACTGTCGATTTCCAAGGAAAAGTGCCACTCACTATTCTCAATGTACGGTCAAGAATGCCTTTAGCATTTTAATTAATCTAGACACCAAAAATGCTTCTGGCGCTGATAGAATTTTTAACCTACCCTATCAAAAGGAAATATTTTCTCCCTGTTGAAAATGCGCCGCAGTTCAGCCGATATTACAAAGGCAAAAACACCTTACCAGACAACTACCGACCAGTGACACTGCTTTCAATATTATCGAAAGTTATAAAAAAAGGCTCTTAATCAATATTTTCTAAAATATCTAGAAGGATTCAGTATTATTAGCGATCATCAATATGACTTTCATAAGCAAAGATCAACAGGAGATCTTCTAACTTATGTCACACATGCCTGGAATAACGCAATTGAATATTTCGGAGAACCTCGATTTGTACTTGATACATCCAACCCATTCGACCGTGTCTGACATGACGAATTGTTGGCTAAGCTACGCTCTTATGGTACGTCTGAAAGGTCTTGTTTATGGCTCTTGTGTTTCCTCGGAGAGCGTTCTTTACGAATACGAGTCGACGGATTTCTTTCTAATAGCTTTACTATCAACTTCGGCATTCCCCAAGGTTCCTATCTCCTACTTTCTTTCTTATTTACATTTATGATCTGCTAGAAAGGACCAGGAATCCAATGTCCGTCTTTCGAAATGATAGTACGATTATGTCAAAATTTCACTAAATCGACTATATTACCAGGCACACGGCGAAATATATTGCAAAAACTCCTGTTGAGAAAGCACGATGTACTGTGTGCTTCACATTCTACTGTCGATTTCCAAGGAAAAATGTCACTCACTATTCTCAATGTACGGTCAAGAATGCCTTTAGTATTTTTTATCTAGACACCAAAAATGCTTCTGGCGCTGATAGAATTTTTAACCTACCCTACCAAAAGGAAATATTTTCTCCCTGCTGAAAATGCGCCACAGTTCAGCCGATACTACAAAGGCAAGAACACCTTACCAGACAACTACCGACTAGTGACACTGCTTTCAATATTATCGAAAGTTATAAAAAAGGCTCTTAATCAGTATTTTCTAAAATATCTAGAAGGATTCAGTATTATTAGCGACCATCAATATGACTTTCATAAGCAAAGATCAACAGGAGATATTCTAACTTATGTCACACATGCCTGGAATAACGCAATTGAATATTTCGGAGAACCTCGATTTGTACTTGATACATCCAACCCATTCGACCGTGTCTGACATGACGAATTGTTGGCTAAGCTACGCTCTTATGGTACGTCTGAAAAGTCTTGTTTATGGCTCTTGTGTTTCCTCGGAGAGCGTTCTTTACGAGTACGAGTCGACGGATTTCTTTCTAATAGCTTTACTATCAACTTCGGCATTCCCCAAGGTTCCTATCTCCTACTTTCTTTCTTATTTACATTTATGATCTGCTAGAAAGAACCAGGAATCCAATGTCCGTCTTTGGAGATGATAGTACGCTTATTTTTTCATTCGTTTTAAATGCTCAAACATCAGGTACTTATGCAAATATCCGCAGACAGCAGGAAGTCGTGTAACTTAACAAAGACCTGGAAAAAATTCTATCTTGGAGTGGCAGTAACCAAGTAGAATTTAACGCTACAAAACTCAGGTGGCAGTTTTCTTCTAAAAAGTTAACGTTGCAGAACCTGACATGGTTATATCAAGACATTCCTATCCTCTAACATCATCACTTAATTTGTTGCGCGTTAACTTTGGAGCAAATATGTCTTGCAATGAACATGTTGCATGCATAGCAAAAAGAGCTTTTCAAAAGCTGGGAATATTATTTCGAACTAGAAAGCTTGACACTCCACAACAACTATTAATTCTGTACAAAACTCAAATTTGACCAATGATGGAATACTGCTCCCATATTGAGGGTTCTGCTCCTAAACATACACTGCATGTGTTGAATTATGTTCAAATTTCCCTGAAAATACCCAGAACTTACCAACAATCTTGATTCGTTGAAGCATTAAAGAACGTTTGGCGATTTCAGTTTATTCTATAAGTACTTTCAACAATTGACCTACTTAATATTTCTCAGAATGGTGTATATTAGGGATGCACGTCGCGCATCTTATCACTCCCTGTACAACCCCTTTCAAGCACCTTTTATATGGAGAACCTCTCTGGAATGAATTGCCCAGAACTGTTTCTTACTAAGTATAATTTACAGCGATTTTTCCACACACTCGTCACTCCTATAGCATTTGAGGGATTTATCTGCAGTACACGTGCTAGACCCATAAAAAAAAAGAGGAATGTGCATTTTGGAAGTTTAGATTTCTTAATTAAGAAATAATATTTACATATACAAATCATTTGGCATTATACATGTGGAAATTAATTTTGAGAGACTTTTAGGTAAAAATGTAACTTTATTATAAAAAAAAATGATTAAAAATTGATTACTCAAAGTACTGTCCATCGCTAGCCACTACCCCCCCCCCCCCCCCCCCATCTTTGTGGCAGTATATGAATACCACGACTTATCTTTTGAGTCTATTCACAAATCGACCCATTTTTTGGTATCCTCAAAAAAATGGAAACGCTGTTCAGACAGGCTATGCGTGATAATCAGAAGGAACAATGTCTGGTACGACGGATGAGGTAGGACTCCCATCCAAGCACTTCTAGCGTTTCCTTGACGGGCTTTGCAACATGTGGCCGAGCGTTGTCGTGTCTGTTCGCATATTGGAGTCGTTTTTCCTTCAAAGCTATGCTCAATTGAATTAATTATTGTCGGTAAGGCTCCCCAGTAATAGTTTTGTTGGGTTCGAGCAGCTCATAATACATACACCCAGCTGATTTTTCATCATCAGTGACGATACGATATAAAAAACCTTCCCGATTGTGCCGCTGAACCAGTTGTGCATAGGTGAAACATCGCCTTTCAACATCTCTCGGTGTCAATTCGTAGGGCGCCCAATTTTCTTGCTTTTGAATTATTTCTAGTGCATGTAAGCGCTTGGAAATGGTGATACGAACAACTCCTAATATTTCCACAATTTCTTTTTCCATTTGGCACGGATCTTCATCAAGTAATTCCTCCAATTCTTCATCTTTAAATTTTTTTGGCTGCACTGCACGTGTCGAAATCACCACTTTTAAAGCGTCGAAACTAGTACTTACATGTTTTTATCGACGGGATTTAATAACTATAGGTTTCCAACAGCAATCGATGACTTTCAGCAGCGCTTTTCTTCGAATTAAATAAGAAAAATAACCCTTTCCGCAAATGGTGTTTCTTCTTCGTCTTAAAGTGCCTATTCGGTTCGAATATTGGCAATCCTTCTGGCTATTATTACTGGTGTTTGGTTGACACGTAATTCGACATATCCAATGCTCAAAAAAAAATTTGTTGTTTACATTTCGGCAAAATATCATATACTAAAAATTAAACTCTGATGGTGCTTCACCATGAATCTAGCAACAGTAGCTATGCCCTGACTCGATATAATGCAGGTTACGCCCTCTCTTAGAAATCTCTCAAAATTAATTCACACTCCTTATATTAAACAAAAAAATTAATTAAGGAGTCCAAATTGTTCCATTCCTGCTCTGGAAATAGCCATTTGGCTTAAATTAAAAAGTTTGTGGACGAAAGACCAGATGCATTTGAAGAGACGCTGTAAACTTTTATGGAAGTCTTGTGCCAACTTTCTTTGTTGAGTGTTTTTAGCAAATAATTTACAAGATTTTCCAGCTTAAGTATATGTTCGTATTTAGGTCAATTATTCTTTTAACAGTAAAAAACTTCAGAGGACCCGAAAAAGCACAGGACATTACGAAATAAAGCTTTTTATTAAAATATTAATGTTTTATGTGTTATGAAAAGTTTTTTTAACAAGGCTCATGTAGATATAACAACAATATAAAACTGTTGAAAATTTAATGAAATTAAATAAAATAACAATTCTAAAATATGAATTATATTATATATTATATAATTATATTATTATATTATATATATATATATATATATATATATATATATATATATATATATATATATATACCAGGTGTACAAGTATGAAATGCGGATTTTTTTTTTCTAAAAAAACATGTTAAATTCGGAAGAGTGATAAAAAGTGCTTTATTCAAAGTATGCTCCATCGCTTGTTATACATTTTTTTCCATCTTTCGGGCAATTTGTGAATACTACGCCAGTAAAAATCTTCCCCTTTTGCTGCGAACTATTCATCGAGCCATTTTTTCACCTCTTCGTACGAACCACGCTGCTCAGCAAGTGCGTGACCCATCGATGCAAACAAGTGGTAATCGGAAGGAGCCAAGTCTGGTGAGTAAGCCGCATGGGGTAGAACTTCCCAGCTGAATGCTTCCAACGTGTCGCGAACTGGTTTTGCCGTACGTGATGGAGCATTGTCATGAAGAAAAATGACTTTGTGTTGCCTCTTTCGGTATTCTGGCCTTTTTTCAAGCAGCGAACGGTTTCAAATCGGTCAATTGTTATTGGTAACGTCTAGTATTAACCGTTTCCCCAGGTTTTAACAGCTCATAATAGACCATGCCCCTCTGGTCCCAACACAAAGCATCGTCTTTCGGTCTTGCGGTCGATGTGGATGGTGCGCCTAGGTCTACCCATGATTTTTTGCGCTTGGGTTTCTCAAAATAAATCCATTTTTCATCCCCTGTAACTATACGATGCAAAAACGATGTCCTTTTGTACCGAGCGAGCAAAATGTTATACGTGTTTTTGCGCTTTTCCATTTGCCTGTCGTTCAACTCATGTGGTACCCATCTATCGGTCTTCTGAATCTTTCCCATCTCTCGTAGCCGATTGGAAACAGCTTGTTGACTAACGCCCAATTGCTAGGCGAGTTGTTTTTGTATTTGCAAATCATCTTCGTCCAACAATGCTTGCAATTCCACATCTTCGTATTTTTTTAGCGGTTTTCCACGTTCCTTGTCTGCAAAATCGAAGTCACCACTTTTGAAACGCCGAAACCATCGCTTCACCATAAGCTTCTCAAAGTAACCGGTATGATTCAACAGCAGTTTTCTTCAAATGAAAACAAAAAATTAATGCTGTCCGCGAATGCTCTTTGTTAGGTATAAATTTCGACATATTGAACACAACACTATGCACACACTTTTCCAATTTATCACTCGTGTGTGTCTGACACTTGTTGATGACACAACAAAATGGCGCAGTGTCAAATTTTTATAGCACAAACTGTATTGGTGCACCATCTATTGTCTGAAATCCGCATTTCATACTTGTACGCCTGATATATATTATATTGATTATAAATAACAGCAATTCTCAAAGTTAGAATTTAAAAAACTTTTAAAATTAGAATATAACCGTCTTAAAAACATATCTGTTGTAGTGTCTTATTAATAAATCATGAATAGATGGGAATCTAGGCAGTGTCAAACTTTTCCAAGTTTCATCCACGATTATATATCTTAGAGAATTTTTACTATTGAAAATGCTTTTTCTTCATTTTTCCCTGAAGAATAAGTTTTGGAATCGAGTAGCGGTCACGTCTTGTCCCAAATAAGACACCTTTCTTTGTTTTACGATATTAAGTAGTTGTCTCTGTACCCCGGCTCTTTGAAGCTTTTCTTCATTGGTTAGGTGTTCTGTCCAAACTATTTGTAGCAAACGTTGCAGTATCCATAGCTTGAAAGCTTCGATACGATTCAATGATCACACTTTTAACGACCATGTCTATACACCATGTAAGGACCGGCCAAACATAGTATTTTAACACGTGGGCTGAAAAGTTTTTGATCTAGCTACTTAAAACACATTTTTTTTTGCAGAATTTGGCTTTATTCTTCAACGTGGTCTCCTTCAAGAGCGATACAATCAGTTCAACGCTTTTCTAACATTTCTACTTTCTTGTAAAAGGATTTCTCTTTGTCTTCAAAATAAGCCTCTGTTTCGGCAATAACTTCTTCATTGGAGCCAAATATCTTTCCCGCGAGCATTTTTTTGAGGTTTACGAATAGATAATAGTCGCTAGGGGCCAAATCTGGAGAATACGGTGGATGAGGAAGCAATTCGAACTTCAATTCATGGAATTTCGCCATCGTAACCATTGACTTGTGACAAGGTGCATTGTCTTGATGAAAGAGCACTTTTTTACTGTTGATTTAGGGCTGTTTTTTTCGGATTTCTGCCTTCAAACGCACGAATAACTTTATATAATATTCGCTATTGATGCATAGCCATCAGCGTAGTCGATGAAAATTATTCCATGCACATCCCAAAATACAGAGGTCAAAACCTCCCAGCCGACTGTTGTGTCTTTGGTCGCTTCGGGCGCTTTTACCGGCTGCTGTCCACTCAGCTGACTGCCGATTTGATTCCACTGTGTAATGGTGGATTCATGTAAAATAAGACCAACACTTTCTTTTGATACCTGTAGGGTATCAGCTATCTCACGTAATTTGATGATTTTTCCTTTCTTAGCATAGTCGATGAAAATTATTCCATGCACATCCCAAAATAGAGGCCAAAACCTTCCCAGCCGATTGTTGTGTCTTTCGTCGCTTTGGGCGGCTTTCACCGGCTGCTGTCCACTCAGCTGACTGCCGATTTGATTCCACTGTGTAATAGTAGTGGATTCATGTTTCATTTCATGTCACATATCGCATGAAAAAATCCTTTTTATTGCGCTTATATAGGTCCAAACAGCGCTCAGAATCATCAACACGTTGTTGTTTTTAGTCCACTGTGAGCAATCGCGGTACCTATTTCGAAAAGAGCTTTCTCAAGCCCAAATGTTCATGTAAAATAAGACCAACACTTTCTTTTGATATCTTTAGGGTGTCAGCTATCTCACGTAATTTGATGGTTTTTCCATTCTTAGCATAGTCGATGAAAATTATTCCATGCAAATCCCAAAATACAGAGGCCAATAAAAACCTTCCCAGCCGATTGTTGTGTCTTTCGTCGCTTCGGGCCGCTTTCACCGGCTGCTGTCCACTCAGCTGACTGCCGATTTGATTCCACTGTGTAACGGTGGATTCATGTTTCATTTCATGTCACATATCGCATGAAAAAATCCTTTTTATTGCGCTTAAATAGGTCCAAACAGCGCTCAGAATCACCAGCACGTTGTTGTTTTTAGTCCACTGTGACCCAACGCGGTACCTATTTCGAAAAGAGCTTTCTCAAGCCCAAGTGTTCATGTCAAATAAGACCAACACTTTCTTTTGATACCTTTAGGGTGTCAGCTATCCCACGTAATTTGACGTTATGGTAATCCAAAAACAATTGCGTGGATTTTTTTTTTATGTTTTCCGGTGTAACCACCTCATTTGGGCTTCCAGAGCGTTCAGCATTTTTTGTGTATGTATGACCACGTTTAAATTCAGCATACCAGTAAATGATGAGTAATTTTCCACTTAAACCGCTGTAACTTTTAAACTAATCGTCAAAATATCATGAAATTTTTACACAAATCGTTTGAGGGTTGGTACTTCCTAAAAATCATATGGATTTCTTGAAAAGGGCGAGACCTATGTGTCAGACCAAAAACTTTTCAACCTACGTGTTATTACTTGTAGGCGCAGAGCGAGTGGCAATTTTCTTTGAAACAGCATACTTTTCAACTTTAGAAAGGTATCCTTTGCGATGTCAGTCCTCAGTTTCACCTCCCCATCACAATCCCATCTTCCGGTGACGACAGAGCCAAGTAATTTAATATTGGAGTTAGAACTCTAAATAAGCCTAGAGAGGCAAAACTCAACTGGTATTCACTGGACGGCAATTTAGTGTGATAATTAATTTTCATGAATAATGCACAGCTTAATACGTATCCCTATTAATATTCTTTGGATATTTGTCAATAACGGTTAATTTCTCGTTTATAGAAATGATTGGTCATAGCAGGAGCTGATTTCTATTACATAGATATAGCGTTTTTTAGGGTGTTGTACTATAGTTCATCTCTTAAGGAGAGTTTTGTAGCCTAGTTTTAGTTTCAGTCTAATAAACATATTCATGTTGTCGTACCCTAAAAGGCGGGATTGTGGCTTTTTTTTGAGAAATTGTGATGCCAAACTCTATCTATTTTATGAGCCTCACAAGAAACCCAGCGCTGTGAGGGGTTGCTTCCTTCTAAATCGATATTTTCATGCTACATTAGATGTAGCATTCTGATCAAAATCTACTATATGCAATAGTTTAAACTGTTATGGAATTTTGAACATTCAATGCTCGAGACGTAAACATTATCAAGTGTAACAAATATACGAGTGTTAACGTACCAACTGTGCTTTGCTATAGCTCTAATTACCTAATTATTTCGCTAGAGACTGTAAAGCAAGTGTCCATTGTAATCTCTGTACAGAAATAGAACATCTGCTGCTGCAGATTGCGTAAGTTGTTTCTATTTGAAATGTTTTTCATGTCCACCATAATTACTGTAAGTAATGGAACTAATCTATAAATAAAACGATTTCTCATTGCATGATTTTCTTATTTTGGATCATTATATCTGTTAACAGTTATTTGAAATTGACTTCAAGTGTTTCTGTCATACACTACTTTTTGCACAACGTAAAAAAGGTACTTAAAATGCCACATGATCCATACTTTGCATTAAAATTGAACTTTCTCAATGAATATAAGTATATAAAAAAAATTATAATAATATTTATGTTATTTTAAACTTTATTTGAAATTTAATATCAATTTATTTGACGACAATGAAAAAGCATATGAAATCTATTGATTTTAAAAAAGTTATCGATTGTCAAATATAAATTTATGTATTACCATATGATGCTCCTCTCTCTTAATTATAGAAGCGTCGTCCCTTTAAGAAAGTTTGTTAGTTTTGTCTCAGGTCCCTTATATGGTAATTTATAGCCGCGATGCACATAGGGGGATTTCAGCGTTCTCAGCGACCATAAATCGATGTCCTAAAACTTGTAACAGGTAAAAAAAATTTGCTACCTCACAATGTTGAATAGGCATAGAACAATAGGCGATCCCTCCCGTTAACCACTTGACAGCACGCCCGCCGGAGTCTCAGTCGAAATTTGATCGTCGCCCTGAGTGCTCGTTTCTCTCCTCGGCATTCACTACAAAACAGTTATTTAAAAAAGGGATTTTTCTATTTTGGAGTTTATTTTGAAGAAAATTGTGATGGATTTGAATATTACAGGTAAGAGCGCATAGATACTGATAATTTTTATGTTTTTTTTTTTTTAAATAACTAGTAATGTTTTGAAGGTAGAAAATGTAACTCGAAATGTTGCGTTCCAGTGATTTGATTGGTTTTAACAGTAAAAAGAGTATTTGCACTAATCAAATATATCAATATTAACCGTGATTTCCCGTAAAATCGAGGTTTTCATGGTTTTTAAATCAGACGTGATTTTTTTTTTATTTTTTTAATTCAAGCAGTTTTTATTTTACTTGAGTACTCGAGTAGTAACGCATACTTTTTGACAAAATGCAAGAACAAATCTTGCTAAATTTTTTTAAAAAATTACTATATCTTGAGATCATATTTTATCGCAAGATGAATATTGTGATGCGCCAAGGAAGGAAGTGAGGCATAAGTCCTACTATTTGAGGTCACAATTTAAGAAAAAGTGGACAGAAGCACATAAAAAAGCAGAAGTTTGTCTTAAAAGAAATGTCGGATGGTTACAAGGAACATTTGAAATACCTAGGGTAAAACGCCGTTCTTCTGGTCGACGAACAAAATCATTTGAAGATTCAAGTGAGAGGAGCACGTACTGCTGTAGATAAAGAAGTAATAATGTATGTTGCTCAAACATCCCTTCAAAGTTCTGGAGAGAGAATTGCATCCGGTATTATAAATAATATAACTAACTCTCCCCAGACAGGCCAAGCATACCAGAACGTATACAAAATGTCAAAGCAACCTAAAAAACAGTCACAACTAAATCCAATAGCTGCGTTCTCAATGTTTGTAAAAGCTGACTTCCCAAGGAGATAGTATGAAATAATAAGGAATAGTAACAAGAAGTATTATCCGGGTTACACCGTGTTACAGCAAGCAAATAAGACTTGTTATCCGACGAAAAAGGCTTTTCGGGTAACTGAAACATTTATTGCATCACACGGCTAAACGTTTGGCCACATATTTCGAGGATGTACTAAAGGAATTAAATCTAGAAGAGCGTCTATCATGGAGACTCATTTCGAAATGGGGATGTGACGAATCGTAACAAGCACAATTTAAAGAAAAAATACAAGCAACCTTGAAAACTGCTTGCAACGCATTTTTCAAAATTGCTTTGTTCTACTACAACTGATTTTTGGGGACAAACAAGAAAGTTATTTGGCAGAATCCAACTCCCTCTTCGCCACGATACTGTCGGCCAATGAGGATTAGATTTGTTAAAGAAACAGTAAATATTACAAATTGTGACATTACTTACATAGAAAATGCAATAAACGCTTTGGTAAACAGCGAATTCGTACAAGGAGATATCTTTTTTCCATGAAACATAATGGAAACTAACCATGATCGATGCAAAAGTGCGCAATGCTGCTATTTCAACAATGAGATGCTACATTGGTGGTGCTAGTTCAAAGCAGTTTATTGACCTCAATGTAAAAAATAACGTCGATACAGATGCATTACAGTTGGGCCTGTCTGTACTGCACGCTAGGATCGGATTATGGTATTCAAAAGTATTCTGCATTTGTCAATCAAGGTTCCTGTGCAAAAGTGGCAGCTAATATCGGGCAGTTATAAAGAAATTGTCAAGCAAAAAAGGCAGAAATACAGGCAAAATTGAGAGAGCAAACGGGCTTAATCATAGATGTGCCAAATGCTGGATTTGGTAAAACCAATGATGGCAATACAAGTAGGAGGTCTCGACAATCTCATAAATCGCTTGAAAGTGAGTTTGGAAGTAATATCGAGTGGTCATGAAGTCGACTTGAAAAAATTTGCAGACCATGGATATGAGACCGGCAAAATTTTGTAGAGTTGTATCCCTGGAATCCCATGACTCCTACGATGCACAAAATATTAACTCACGGTGCAACAGTAATGAAAAAGGCACTTTTGCCTCGGATTACTGTCCGAAGAAGCAGCATTGGCGCGAAACAAGCACCTTCGCCTTCACCGGAAAAGTTTTGCTAGAAAATTCTCAATATAAAAGATGCAATTTATCTGTCCTCAACAGTTTATCGCTCACCTCAGATCCCTTAATAACTAGTATAAGGCTAAAACTAAAAAAAGATCTGTATCGTTTAGTAAAGAAGCATTACAAATGCTTGTTTTTACTAAACCCAATATTAATGATGAGAGTTCCGAAGAAGAAGAGAAATCCGCGGAGGAATCTGCAAAGGAAGCCGAGGAATGGAGCTCCGACACGGACGAAGAGACGTGGGAATCTTTATCGGGAGTAATAATTTTTGTAATTTTTCTTTAAGTCGGCTTGTTTTTTTTTTTTTTTCATTATACTGTTTTTTTTATATATTAAAATGTATTTTTCTTCAAAGTATGTACTCCGAAAAGCTTTCACTGTTGTGTGTATTTAGAAATAAAAGCCGATTTAAAATATCTAAAAACAAAAAAATAATTTTGGCCTCATAAAACGCTGAAATACCCCTATGTGTGATGTATATATCCAAACAATTAATGTCTATTATAGTTAAAGTGCCATCAATTATATGCTAAATTTAAATTTATGCTATTATCAGTAAAATGAAATATAACTATTCGAAATTGCATTAACGTTTATGGTTGTTTAATGTACTCGTATATCGCGGTAACACATAAACAATAGAAATGATCGCCATCCAGTGTTCTGTCGCTCTGAGTGGTGTTTTTTTTTTTTTGGGTTGAAGAAGTATTTTGATAGAGACGGAACTAAATTAAAGTACGTGTTGGTGCACGTGTGTACAAAAAGAGACTGAATATTCTTTTATGAAGTGAAATGATCAATGCTATTTTCTTTTTAGTGTTCCGTACGGAACACTTATAAGATCACTTCGGTGTCTGTTTGTCTGTCTGTCTGCCACACCCGATTTTTTCTCCAAAACTATTTGACATAGAAAGTTGAAATTTGGTAATAATATAGGAATTGATGGTCTCATCAGAGCCATGTAGTTTTAAGAGTTAAATTTTGACTTAAGGGGTTAGTTTTTTGGGGGGTGAAATCGGAAGTGAAAGAAAAAATTTTTTTACTAGGTCATCGAGTGTGGTGTCAAATGAAAGCTTGTGAAAGCACGAGTAAAAAATGTATATATAATGTAATACTTGCGCGCACTTTTATTTGTATTATTTTTAAAAAATCGCGAAAAATCGCTGTCCCGCGCCTTATCTCGAAAAGTAGTTATCAAAAAATTTTGAAAAAAATCCGGAATATTCTCCACGGGGTGTAGATTGAGCGAAAATTATCACGAGTGCATTACCTTTAATAATTTTTCTGGTATTTAAAAAAAACAAAAATTTCAAGGTCATCAGATTTCAGTAAAGATTGGAAACAAACTTTGTTGAAAACTCATTTGGGGTGTGTTTTGTGAAGTCACTGATCATTTTATACATCTGTAACAAAATTCTTTATTTTAAAAGTAATCAACGTACGGAACACTAATTGCGCAAGTTTAACTTGCACTTGACCGGTTATTTGACTTTAGAGTGATGCGTATTACAAACTCTTTCGCCGTAACTGTAGCTCTAACTCGTGTTTTGAAAACAATTTTAAAACTTAAGTGTGTTGACACGAAATTTTATAAAAAATGTCCAATAAAATTTAAAATAGCCCGTTAAGAAGTGGATTGGAGTTTATAATTGTGAAAAGAAACGGGTGAAGTTTCTAAAATTTAATATATCTGGTAAAACAGGATGTACTAAAATGACTGTCCATTATAGCTTCTCAAAGAAGTGTAAAATTGCTTTTTAAATTTGGAAATATGTTTTATGAGGTGCTTTCCTCTATTATGATATTCACTTTCTGACAAAATTTAACTCTTAAATAATATATAATATGATCATAAATAATTTCAGAGAACGTAGGAAAGAAAACAGTCATCAATGTTATAAAATGCAACTTTAAATTTTTAGGAAAGTTGTAAGGGATGATCACCGTATAAGTGATCTGTATAAATAATAAACTTAAAGTCCGTTCGTTTGGAGTTGATAGTACACAACATGGGTTATAAATATGAAAATGCCATAAACCGTAAGCGTCCGATATTTCTCTACCCATTATTTGCATTTTTAATTTTAATCCCTTTATTTTTTATCTCTATACAATGCGATCTTTTTCTAAAACATATTTTATTACAGGCCTTCTAAACTTTACAATAAGTTATATAAATCAACGCATTTCAAAGTTTATTTTAATGACTAAATAATGAAACTAAAAATCTTATTTGTATGATAAAGGCCAAAATGAGTACAACTAACAATTCTTAAGAACTAGAAATCTACAGTGTTATAAAGCTTAATGATAATAGGTACAATAAAATTATTTGGGATTTTAGCAGTTATTGGGATATAACAAACCAAAGTACTTATCAGTAAGTAAATGCCTAAGTACATAAGTATGCAATAAAAATATTCTGTGTAAGTATAAAAATGAAGCAAAAACCTATAACATGCTTAGTTGAAATCAGAACAGCGGTGGCTTCAACTTTCAGTTTTGCCCGGGTCAAACCTCGCGGAGTCTGTAAATCCGCATTTTCCTCTGCGAGAAAAAACAATGATACTTAACGTCGACGATGCCCTAGTGCATCAACAGCCAAGAAGCCAAGTCCGTGAAATTGTGGAAACCTGTGCCAATATGACGGGAGTTGGATCAGCAACTATTTATAGATTTCTAAAAGAAAAAAAACGCGGTCCTCCTTAGAGGCCGATGAAGACTTTAAAAACGCAATAAGAAGAAAAGTACACCATTTTTTTATTAAGAAAAAATACCTGCACTACATAAAATTTTGCAAGAAATCAGAGAAGACCAAGACTTACCAAATTTTAAAAAATGGAAATTATGGAAAATCTTCATAACCTAAATTTTCGTTAGGAAAAACACAATAGAAAATCTGTTCTTATCGATAAAACAGAAATAATTTGTTGGAGAAGAGAATATCCACGAGCAATCAGAAAATTTCGAGCCCAAGGAAGAAATATTTTTTTATTTAGATGAGACTTGGGTTAATGGGGGACACACAGTGAAAAAATTCTGGATTGACAAAAACATTAAAAGTACCAAACAAGCTTTTATGGAAGGTTGTTCAACTGGATTACACACCCTTCAGAAAAAGGTCGCAGCCTAATTATAGCACATATTGGTAGTGAAAACGGATTTCTCGACGGTGGCTTCTTGGAATTCGAATTATAGTTAACTAAAGATTACCATGAGGAGATGACGGCCGATGTTTTTGAGGAGTACTTCCAACAAATGATTGAATGAATACCAGCAGAATCAGTTATAATATTAGACAATGCCCCGTACCATTCTCAATTATTAGAACGACTCCCGACAAATTCATGAATGAAAGCGGATATTCTTCAATGGATAAGAGATAAAAAATCTCAAACATAAAGATGGTATGTTAAAAGTGGAACTTCTCAAAATTGCGAAACAAAATAAGGCACAGTTCAAGAAATACACAGTCGATGAGATGGCAAAGGAACGGAATATCACAGGGCTTAGATTACCTCCATATCATTGCGAATTGACTCCCATAGAGCTAATTTGGGCACAAATGAAAGGCTTCGTTGTAAGGGAAAACATCACGTTCAAACTTCAAGACGCAAGGCAATTATTACTCGCCTGAGTAGAGAGGATCAAAGACGATAACTGGAAAAATGCCATTCGGCTTATTATAGAAGAAGAAAATAAAATGTGGTAACTTGACGAATACATGAAGAAACTATGGAAATAGAACCCTTAATTATCACTTTACGAGAAGTCGAGTCTTCAGATTTTGAAGATGATTGTAATTAAAGTACTTATATATCGCGAATTGTGAATTTGTATATATTCATAGATCTATAGATTAAAAAATTATTGGTAAAAAATCTTATATTTCTATAACTTTATTTTTAAGATAATTTTATTTATTTAACACTAAAACGCAAGTTACGCTCGGACGGCTATACTACCGATGAACCCTCATTTACATTTTATGATTCTATTGAGAGGTTTTCTGTCTAAAATAGGATGAACCCTTAAAAATAATTCAAAACAGATAGCAAAATTCAGTAAAATTCATAAGAATTCTCTTTTTTTGGGCGCACCCCAACATGTATTTGCATCTACAGTAAGAGAATACTGCTATCAACTCCAAACAAATACACTTTCAGGTTTTTCATAAATTATTTCTCGCCTTAATGAGTGTGTGTAAAAAAAAATTTCAGTAACACAAACTAATTAAATTTTGAAAATAATGGCACATATTGCGTTATTAATAACATTTCAAATCCAAATACTATTCTTTTGGAACTGGACCCACAGAAATTGATACAAAGACTAATTTTTTTTTTTAATTATTTAGTGATAACTTCTTTAATCTATATTGCACAAGATGTTAATACGTCATTTGAATATTTTTATAGGGTTTATTTTATAATTGTAATTTTTAATTTGCTATAAAAAATACTATTACAACAAACATAAAAAGAGCAACCGACAGATTAATAGGGAGGTCAAAGAATTCAGTTACAATCTCAAATTAGAGAAATTTTTCACCACTTTTGGAGCCGTATACAGCTGCAAAAGTAGTACACTATAAACTAATAAAGCATTCAAAAAAAGAATACCAGAATAAAATTACTACATCTAGAAATTCTGCTCGAGTGGCCTGGAATGATGTATCGAAATTATCAAAAAAATAACCTAACAAATAAAGACAAAGGTATATTGCAGAAGGATCTCAAAACTGTAGCATCAATGTTTTACAATTTTTTCGTCGATGTTCAACAAAATATTATTTACCAAATTCCCATAATAAACGATCCTTTTCGTTTATCTCTTAAAAATAAAGCACCACGTTTTTCTTTGTCCTTTTATTGGGCCTGAGTTATTTACTTTAGTAAACAAAAAGCTTAAAAATAAGAAATTAGCAGAAAGTGATGACGTGCCTTCATTTATTATAAAGAAAATTTTCTTTTCTATTATAAAACCGTTAACTTATTTAGTTAATTTATTTTTCGAGTTGGGTTTTTTCCGACTGTTTAAAAGTAGGAAAAGGTATTAACCTTTATTTAAAAAGGATGATCCTGCATGTCCAGAGAATTATAAATTATTCACAATACCTATATGTTTTCAAAAATTTTCCATTATTATTTTCTGCATCTACCAGTTTCCTGTTGTTCATATTATATTCAGTAAAAATCAGCATTTACAGATTTTCGACAAATATGCCTCTGATATCTTTTTAAAATATTCTTGTTAGTTATATTGAGGCAGGCGAATGCCCTGCTGGATTATTTTGTGAAAAAGAAGGGCATCCGATTGCGTCAATCTTGACATTTCATTGTAAACATTATATATTTATATAGAATGAAAGGCAGGAATTTGGTGAATTCTGAACCCGGTAACGTTCGTATGGGTGTACCCCAAGGTTCAGTTTTGAATCCTATGATATTTTGTCTGTATATTAATAAAATTGACTTGAAAATGCCTGATTAGTAACATATGCTCACTTTTCATTATATGCGGATGCTACCTCTGTCATCTTATTAGATAAGTCAAAATTTCTATTATAAAATAAGTGTAATGATTTGGTTTCAGATCTGAACAAATAGGGTTCTCAAAGTCAATTTACTTTAATTACAATAGGTTTAGATTATGTTTTTTGGGTCGCTGATCACGAATTCGAGGTCCGTCTTGGTTTATCACATCTGGATTTTGCATAAAAAGTCATAAAATTGGTAAGAACGAGCTCAAAATGAGATTTTCCTCATTTTAAAGGGCATGGTCCCGGAATGATCAAATTCGGCATATACCTGCCACTTTTAAGGTCTGCAGGTATTACTTCAATGTCCTAAATGGGTTTTGATAGCGGCCATATGTCCTGCAGCTGTCAAGTGCCAAAATGCCTTGATGAAGAGATTCTAAATATATTGCTGGGAAAAACACCATAATAGAAACTAAGTTGGGAATGTGGAATCTTTGGCACAATGATACTACTCAGTATATATCACCACTACACCAAACACTCAATTGAGTCAATCATCGCTCCTGATGAAGCTAACATGGTTAGCGAAACGCGCGTCGAGTGCAAAAATAAAGTGTTTGGTGTAGTGGTCATATATACTGAGTAGTACCATAATAGAAAGGATATTCGTAGATCTTTCCTAACAAAAAAATCTCGATATCATTCGAAGAGAACAGAATAGTTGTTTTCTCACAGTCGATTGATGTTGAATTTCGACTATGGAGAATTTTGATCCGCAGGTAACATCCCAGGCCAACCCAACAATGAAATCTTGTAAATAAAGAAAAAGATAGGTTAACAGTAGTGGGGGACCTTATTAATATAGGATGTGATCTTGACAGTTTATACCGCTCTGAATATATTACTTGATCAAAGGTACCAAGATCATGAAAAGTCGGTTGACTTTGTAAATATTAGACCTGAGGAGAGCATAAGGCATCAAGAGAGCATAAGGCACAGTGGTCAGCGACATAGAATCCACTCATCATCGTGCTAGTAGTGCCTGTCATTCGATAGCTGTAAAAGTACACTGATAACTGCTGAACATCGTTTAAATGAGGATCTTGACCAAAATGTATGAAAGAATAACGCATATTAATATTTCCAAAGATATAGACTATTGTCATGGTCTTCGCAGATATCAGAACTGGAATAGGACGCAATAAAATCATAAGCTATAGTATTCTTGACAACGATATATAATACTCTTACCATCTTGACATCTTGAGAGCTGTCAAATATAAACTTATATGTAAGGACTATTACAAGAGCCACGAAGTTCATAAAGTATAGAGGAATTTTAAAAAAAACAGAGTAATCCTGGCATCTTGACAGTATCATTTGCCATTTCTTTCATGTCAAATAAGAATCGCAGCTACGTGCGTGGATATCAGAATCATAACAGTGCGATAAAATCATAAAACATAGTATTCTTGTCAACGATTTAGAAAATTCTCGTGGGTTTGCAAGCTTTGTCCAACATTTGACAGCTGTTGAAGTGCACTTGAGTGCTGTCAATTAACCTATTATGTCAGGCTCTTTACTATAACCAATCCAACCATTATAGCAGCACAATTTTTTCAACGGAATAGAATATTCGCATTGTTTTGACAATTTCATTCGACATTTGACGGCTGTCAAGGTAAACTTCACAGTTGTTAAATTTGTTCATTCCGAGATACCATGCTCTTTAATGAAATCTCATTTTTACTCGTACCAATTTTATGGCTATTTTATGCAAAATCGAGATGTGATGGACCAAAACGGACCTCGAATTCGTAATCAGCGACCCAAAGAACATAACATAGACCTATTGTAGGCAAGGTAAATTGACAAAATTTTTTTATTTTTGTGGTCCTGTGTTATTCGTACTTTGAGATTTCACAAGTAGAAAGCACGCGAAAAATGGGGTGTTACAATCTCTCTATAGAATAAATGGACAAACTAAAATTTTTGGGAATTGAAATAGAGCAAATAATTTGAAAACGTGACTTGGAAAGCTAATTGTATGTTTCTTCTGTCTAGACTGAGTTTTTCTAAACACAAGATTATCTTCTTGGTCTTTATATTGCGTAAGTAGATTCAAGAGAGCAGTACTGTATATGATTATGGGAAAATTCTATTTCTATAAATGAAATATATATACAGGGTGGCCCAAAATTACCGAAGGGGTTTGAGTTCATTATAACTTTTTATTTAAGGCATAATTATAATTTTTTTTTTTTAAATACAGTATATTAATGGAGAATATTTTTAATTTAATTATGAAAAATTATATCTCGCAAGTGGTGGCCATTTTCTGCTTCGCATATTCGTGCTCTTTCAAAAACATTTTTCCATAACCTTTCGCAAAATTTCAGGTGTTATGTTGTTGATTTCATCGCGTTTATTGTTTTTTAATTGCTGGATGGTTCTACGCTTATTAATATAGACTTTTCCTTTCAAATAACCCCAAAGGAAAAAGTCTGGAGCGGTTAAATCCGGTGAACGCGGAGGCCAATTAAAATCGCTTGTACGCGAAATAATTCATTCACCAAAGATGTCGCGTAAAAGAGCCATTGTGTCCCTCGCAGTATGCGCTGTGGCTCCATCCTGTTG
Source organism: Pachyrhynchus sulphureomaculatus (assembly GCA_019049505.1). Taxonomy (NCBI): domain Eukaryota; kingdom Metazoa; phylum Arthropoda; class Insecta; order Coleoptera; family Curculionidae; genus Pachyrhynchus; species Pachyrhynchus sulphureomaculatus. Next base: position 152,439,802 of record CM032456.1, read on the forward strand.
GAACCCTACTTGCGGATGGTTTTCCACGGCTGGCCTTAAAAAAATTTTCCAACATTGTCCATTATCGAACACCAGTGATGGAAACGGCGACACCGTGTTCATTTTCAAAAAAATATGGGCCAATTATCCTTTCCTACGAAACACCGCACCAAACAGTACACTTAAGTGGGTGTAATTGTCGCTGTTGAACTACTCTTGGATTTTCCGTAGCTCATATTCTGCAGTTTTGCCTATTAACGAACCCATTTAATTGGAAATGGGCTTCGTCGCTCATAATTAAATTATGAATAAAATCCTGATTTTTTTCTGCTTTTTGCCGGAAATAAATTGCATAATCAAGTCGTTGCTGGTAATCTGTCGATTTCAATTCTTGGACAAGCTGAATTTTGTATGGAAACATTCTTATTGTATGCAAAATTTTCTGCAGCGACCCTCGCGAGAGGCCAAGTTGTGTCGAACGTCTCCTGGTTGATGTTTCTCCATCTTCCCGAATACTCTCCTATACCCGTTCAATATTGTCATCCGTGTGCACCGTTCGTCGTCTGCCGGCACCAGGAAGGTTCCTTACTGCCTCTTGTTGTCGAAAATTTGCAACCAGACGGTTTATTGTTGACTCTGAGGGTCCAACCCGCACATTAAAATAACGACGATATGCACGCTGAGTCAAAACAATGGACCGTTGATTTGAGAAATAAAGTTCAACGATTTGGGCATGTTGTTCAATTGTGTACTGTTCCATTTTTAATTCCCCAAGTCTTCTTTACAAATACTGAAAAGAAATAAAAAAATAAAATTATAATAAAAAAGTTATAAGGAATTCAAACCCCTTCGGTAATTTTGGGCCACCCTGTATATATATATATATATATATATATATATATATATATATATATATATATATATATATATATATACATATATATATATATATATATATATATATATATATATATATATATATATATATATATATATATATATATATATATATATATATATATATATATATATATATATATATATATATATATATATATATATATATATATAAATATATATATGTATGTAAATATATATATATATATATATATATATATATATATATATATATATATATATATATATATATATATATAATATAAATATATATATATATATATATATATATATATATATATATATATATATAAATATATATATATATATATATATATATATATATATATATATATATATATATATATATATGTATATATATATATATATATATATATATATATATATATTATATATATATATATATACATATACATATATATATATATATATATATATATATATATATATATATATATATATATATATATATATCTATATATATATATATGTATATATATATATATATATATATATATATATATATATATATATATGGCTGGTTTGAAAAGTCCGTGCCAAGTCGGAGAGATGGCACCACCGGCGCGTATCGAGGTCATGTTTAGTTAGTAGCATCTCTTGAATGAACGCACACCAAGTTTCAGCCATATTGGTCTATTTCTTTGTGTTTGGCATTCGTGTGAATCAAGGAAGTCGAGTGATTTTCAAGAAATGGACGAAAAAGAATTTCGTGTGGTGATTAAACATTACTTTATGAAAGGTAAAACGCCTCAGGAGACTAAAGAGAAGCTTGATAAACATTATGGTGACTCTGCACCTTCGATTAGAACAGTTTATAAGTAGTTTCAAAATTTTCGGACTGGCCATATGGGCACAAGTGACGCTGAACGTTCTGGACGGCCTGTGGAGGTTACGACTCCAGAAATCATTGATCAAATCCATGATATGGTGATGGATGACAGAAGAGTTAAGGTGCGTGAGATTGCTAGTGCTGTGGGCATCTTGACTGAACGGGTACATAATATTTTGCATAAACATTTGGACATGAGAAAGCTATCCGCAAGATGGGTGCCGCGATTGCTCACGCTTGACCAAAAACGGAATCGTGTGAAGTGTTGCAAGGATGGTTTGCAGCTGTTCCAGAAGAATCCGGAGGACTTTAAGCGACGTTTCGTCACTGTGGATGAAACATGGATACATTACTATACTCCTGAGACCAAACAACAATCTAAACAATGGGTTACCAAGGGGGAATCTGCACCAAAAAAGGCGAAGACCGTTCCTTCGGCCGGAAAGGTTATGGCGACTGTCTTTTGGGATTCGCAAGGGATAATCCTCATCGACTATCTGGAAAAGGGTAAAACTATTACAGGTGAATATTATTCATCGTTATTGGACCGTTTGAAAACCGAGCTGCAAGAAAAACGCCCGCGATTGGCCCACAAGAAAGTCCTTTTCCATCACGACAACGCACCAACACACACCTCAGCAGTTTGGTCGCAAAATTAATGGAAATAGGATTCCAACTCGTTTCACATCCCCCCTATTCTCCAGACTTGGCTCCCTCGGACTACTATTTGTTCCCCAATTTGAAGAAATGGCTGGCGGGACAAAGATTTTATTCAAACGAGGAGGTGATTACAGACACTAATGGATATTTTGCAGACTTGGACAAATCCTATTATTCGGAAGGGATCAACAAACTAGAACATCGTTGGACGAAGTGTATAAGCCTAAAAGGAGACTATGTCGAAAAAATAAAAAAGGTTTACCCCAAATACATAAGTAGTTTTTATTTTTGCACGGACTTTTCAAACCAGCCTCGTATGTATAAAAGGAATTATACATTGTATTTTAGTATATCTGAAAGAACTTATTATAGGATGAGGTTTTATATTTAAATGTAATATCATTTTATGTTTTTCAAGATGTGTTTCCATTTGTTTAACAATAAAAATAATTTTATTCGAAAGAGTAAATACAGTAAAACTAATACACGACAAGGCGCTAATGTTAGAGTATTTTGTGCTAATTTAAAGATATCAAGCGTCTCTTTATCTTGACTTGAGGATCAGCAACATGAGGCACAAGGCGGCCATCACAGCAATCGCGCAGAACGAATTCGCAGAAATCCGATACGTGGAAGAAATCAAAAACAAGCCACCGGCTGATATTAAAAAGTACCTTAAAGTAGCAGCATATCTAAAAAAGTATTGGTCAAAAGTTAACGATGTACAATAAGAGTTACAAGAACCGAATAATGGTGCTAATAGCAAGCAAATAGAAATTATCGACAAACTCTGGTTACAGACGAAAAAGCTTTTAATATAGAAAGAAAACTTAAAAGTTAACAAGAAGTGATAACACGTGTATCCAACTATCAAGACGATATTTTGGAGTAGATAACGACTTTTTTTCGAGAAAACAATAGATATTCCAATAAAATTCCACAGAGGTCCACAAAGCAAAGACAATGTGATGCTGATTGCCTAACAATTTATTCTAATTTACTGCGACTGAAGTTTGGCCCTCTGGAAGTATAAACATTAATCCTTTAGAATATTGATTATCGCAGGGGTGCTCAAACGGTCGATCGCGATCGACAGGTCGATCGCGAGTGCTTTTTGAGTCGATCTCGAGAAAAAAATTCCGATATAGAACTATTCACAGATTTTGTTTTAGGTAACTAAAACAAAATGTAATGAATAAACTACTAAAATTTATTCGATCCACAATTAGGCCAGAAAAACCCCCTCATCACTTTCTTTTTTTATCGTAATAATCCCCTGCAAAAGGCGGCTTTATCAAAGAAACGCGCGGTACTTGTCAAAGAAAAGCCGCGTTTTTGATTCCCGCCGATTTTTCTAGAAACTTCGGGCGGCGTGTTTGACGGGAACATTCGAGACTTCGTTCGCGTCGATATAAATGTTGCTCCTGCAGGAATAGGAGTCAGTCTGAGTTGTAACTTGAAGGCGATACATCGATACAAATTTTATTAATAAATAGTCCAAAATGAGTGCGGCGAAGAAAAGTAAAACTTATCATTTTAATAACGATTGGAAGGAAGAATTTTTCTTTTGTATGGTAAAGGATAAGTGCATTTGTCTCATTTGCCGTGCGTCAGTTGCAATACCTAAGCGTGGGAACTTAGAGAGGCATCATAAAACGGTTCACAAAAACTATGAAAAGGATTTTCCGTCACAGAGTGAATTAAGAAAACGAAAAATACGTGATTTGATAACTTGTTTGTAAAAAGAACAAACCATGTTCACAAGACCAGCCAAACAATCAAAAGCTGCAACGACCGCGTCATTTAAAATATCTCATATATTGGCGAAACACAAGAAACCATTTGATGATGGATTGGTTGTGAAGAAAGCATTTATTGAAGCGGGTGAGACTTTATTTGGAGATTTTAAAAATAAAACAGAGATTATGTCTGGTATTAGAGAACTTCAGTTATCTCGTCCGACTGTCACAAGGCGTGTTGAAGTCATGAGTCAGGACGTGGCAGATAAACTAAAACATGATATCATGGAATGTACATACTTTTCTTTACAGTTCGACGAATCCACCGATATAACAGACACTGCAAAGCTGTGTATTTTTATTCGAATGGTATTCAATGACATGTCGGCTAAGGAAGAGTTTAGACAATGATTCCTCTGAAAGGAAAGACCCGTGGCGAAGATATATATGACGTTTTCTTCAATTTTGTAACAAACTACAAGCTACCAATATATAAATGAGTGTGCATTACAACCGATGGAGCACCAGCAATGACTGGAAACAAAAACGCTTTTGTGGCATTGTGTCGAGCTAATGATGATTTCCCTTCATTTTTCTCCTTCCATTGCATTATACATCAACAAGTTTTGTGTCCAAAGTTCTAAACATGGAGGAGATTATGGGCATTGCAATAAAAATTGTGAACTCTATCCGTGCACGTAGCTTGCAACGACGGCTCTTTAAATTGCAGTTGGAAGATAGTGAGTCAGCTGAACACACTGATTTAGTTCTTCACACGGACGTCAGGTGGTTGAGTCGCGGAAAATTCCTAGAAAGGTTTCAAGAATTATTGCCCGAAATAACAGCTTTTCTGGACGAAAGAGGTAATGACACTCAGATGCTGAAAAATGGAAAATGGCTGACTGATTTGGCATTTTTAACAGACATCACAATGCATTTAAACACTATTAAGTTGTAGCTTCAAGGTAAAGGAAAAACTATTATTGAGATGATTAGCGCAATAAACAAATTCAAAAGTAAATTGCAATTTATGATAGATCAACTGAAAAGAAAGGATCTGAAAAATTTTCCGTCTTTGAAAGCAAGAATTTCTCAGTTGAATTATGATATTTATGAGGCAGAATTATCAAATATTTTGGGCCAATTCGAAATACGTTTTTATGATTTCAGTTAATTGGCAAATATCGCATCATTTATGAGTTATCCTTTTTCGTGTAAAAACATTGAGGAATTAGCTACTGAAATAGCAACTCAGTTTAACATGGACTCATGTTCTGTTGGAAATGAGTTAGTGCAGATTATATCAGATATACATCTCAAAGCCACAGCATCTGATACAAAATTCTGGTGTTTTATGTCTGAAGATAAATATCCGAATCTAAGGCAAATCGCCCTTCAACTGACGACAATGTTTGGGTCAACTTACTTGTGCGAGTCTGCATTTTCTGAAATGAAGATAATTAAGTCAAAATATCGAAATCGACTAACTGACGAACATATGTCATCATGCTTGCGATTAGCACTCGGTAATTACGTACCATCTTATGAAAAGTATGCTGAGGACATGCAGTGCCACGCTTCAACATCCAAAGTCACTCTTTAGTTAAGTTTAGACACTAGAACTCGTTGTTTTGTAAGAACCAATAAACTCGCAATTTTGAATAATTATGAGTTTTTTCATTGACATTTTAGAGCAGACCTACACTTACCTTGACTAAAAAAATGCATATTGTGCGGAAAACTAATATCTATGCCACGATCCACCCTACTTAGACGACAATCCTGCATCACACTTACTTGCAGCCTCTCAAAGTCGATCGATCGTAGTCTAACAATATTGAGGTAGATCGCCAGCAGTTCAAGTTTGAGCACCCCTGGATTATAGGATCTTTTAGAGAATATGTCTTGTTCTAAATCTCAAGACGATATTTAGGTTCTAAAAACAGATTAGGCTGACGGAATCACCCATAATAAAATGATGCCCACTGCGTTTGATGAACTGGCTAAAGGCAAAAAGTGGCCATTTTGAACAAATTTGTATTTTTCATTTATTTGGTAAGTAAGAAATAAATGATATGAATATGAATCCATTTGCTTAATTTTTTCTTTTTTTTTCTACATTATATCTTCATAAGAGACAGTAGCAATAATCCGTATTACTGAAAAATTACGTGTATTTTTAAGAATTTATTTAGCTCGAATTTAGAAAATTAATTATATCCAACAACAGCAGCTGAACTTAGCTGTTACCTGATTTAGTGTAAATTGTTTGCTATGTAATTACCTCCTGACCATTCTAAAGATATATCTCCTGTTATGATGAATTGTTTCATTTTGATCCATCACAGTACGAGATAAATCTTCCTAATTGGGTTTTTGCTAATTAATATATTTATTTTTTCCCTTTAAATGTAACAACGTTGTTTGTTGAAATTGGAAATAAAATAGAACATATATTTTCTCTAATAATATCTTTGTATTTTAAAATGTTATATATCACTAGCCGACTTCAAAACAAGGTTCTCAACTCAATATGCATGTCTATAATATTATTAGCATACATTATTTATATATGTTAGTCTATATACGTTTACAAACCGATATACTAAAATTGTGAATGCATGTACATATGTACATATATCCTCAAATGTCAATAAAACTGTTGGCCCGATTTTAATGAAACCTTTTGGGTTTGATTAGGGGTTTTCCAACTTAAGTCAAAGTGAATGAATCATTCTAATTGGCCAACCACAATAAATGACTTGTTAAGTAATTGACAAGGTAAGTCTCAGTATAGGGGAGGGTTAAATATAGCGGACCACTTTTTAGTTTTATTCAAATACCTTTTTTTTTTAAACACACTTATAAAATCACCCTATTGACAGTATAATAAGTATATATCTTAAGATTAATATGCAGTCGAAACAATAACTTACTGTAGGTGTATCAGCTCCAAAGATGCATTTTTCTAAAGGCTTTCTAATGGTAAGTTTTAGTCGACTAGAATGATAAATTTTACCGCGGGTTCGGTAAGTTAGACCAAAGACAGAAAAACTCATTCTGATCTTAATAATAATGACCGAATAAAAAAATATAGACAAGTCTATTTATTATAAACCTTTTATTTATGCAGAACGAAAGTGTTCTTTTATATAAGAAAACTACAAAACTATCAAACATTTCATAGAAAATTATATGTATATTACTAAGAGTCAAAATATTTGTTATAAAAGCTATGTTAATAAAAAATAATCGTCAGTTTAATCGTATTATAACAAATTATGACACTCTTAATGATACCAATAGAAAAATACCAATTCAAAATAAAAAAAATGCCTCAAATGCCAAGTAACCAAAAAATAATCATCCACAATAAAAAAAGAATGAGAACTATTTATTCAAATTTCAAAAATCTTTAAGGTAGTGGCAAAAATGTATCAAAAATATGATTAATTTCTTCTTATGGTTACTTACCGTTATCTTTCATACATAACTTGGTATTATTTCTGTCTTTACTAGAATGTTTATCTTATTTTTCGTTCAAGCAGTTGTCACAAATGTCAGAATTAGAAGTACATGTTTCGTGCACCCATCTATGACAACGTACTGAATCTAGTCAACACTTGGCCCTTTTTTATCATAATGACCACTGCATACGGCCCAAATATTTTCTTCATCATCTAAATCATTATCAATCTCATCATCATCAATTACCTCTTCATCTTCACAATCGTCCCTGCTAGACGTAATAAAACATGATCTTTTTATTCTTTTAAAGTCGACAACCTTTTTTCTGTACATTATTTTTGTGTTTGACGTCTTCCTTTTTTTATTCCTTCTTTTGTTTATTGATGTCTTTACCTTTTTAAGTTATATTTTCCTTCTGTTTGGCTGCTGACGATTCTTTCATGTTTTAAGTAGACGGTTCACTATTTAAACGTGGCGATCTATTCGAAAACTACGAAGTTAACTTTGGAGGAGGGTTTTATTTTTCCCTATCTGGTTGCTGCGCAATTTGCCGTTTTCATTACTGATACTAATAAAAGCGTCTTGTAAGATCGACATGCTTTCATTACTTGAGTTCGTTTGAAAGAGAGCATTTATATTTTCAGCTGCTTTAAACAAATATTTAGGGAAGACGTTTCTATCCACGAGCTAAACTCCAGCCGCTTTAAATCCGTCCACAGTGGTATTAATGATGGCAGCTCTTTGGTAAGCCTCTGCAAATAAACTCGCAGTTTGATACTGCGTTACTTGACGACCTGGATTTGTCCTCAACCATTTCTCTGTTGCTTGAATATAATAACTGTTCACATGTTTAGAAAAAGAGATGTCCAGTAGCTTAAGCCAGTGAGTAGTATGGCTGGCACTTGCGACATTATTATCCCATTAGACTTTGCTATGTTCAACGCTGCCAGGTCCTTCAAATGTATTGTATGTCTGTGAACCAGAAGCAGCACTTTATTTTAGAGTTAATATAGCCAGTGCCTGAAATAGGAACAATACTCACAGGAGTCCCGTTATTTCCCAATTCACGATTTTGACTCATTCTTTGGAATATAAACATTGGTGGCACAAACTGTCCAACCACACTTGCACAGCACACGGCTGTCCTAGCAACTCCTCTTTCCTTGCTTGTGATTGCGCCGATTTGTTCCTTCCCTTTTAATCCTAAAACTTTTTGCAATTTTTTTCGGAATGGTGGAAAATCCACTTTCATCAACGTTAATTATTTTAGTAGACGTTGATTCGTTTTTATCTACGGTTTTTTCAGTTTAGATTTTGCCATAATCTGCCTTTTATGGCGTATGTAAAGTGAGATGAAGATAGGCCCCACAGATCAATGTCATTGCAGGTGTTACTAAAGATATCCTTAGACTGATATAGTGGTGTTTTAATTAAGAAATTTGTAGACTGTGTAGGTAAATTGAACATAGGACAGCGTTTCTCAACCTTTCAGTATTTGTGACCCAATTGTCAAACATAATTTTTATCGCGCCTCCCCTCCTCTCATACAATAAAAATGCATGCTATAATAATGTATTTTCAGTATTTTGATGCTAAAGCTACACTTTCACCTTACAAACTACCAAGAATAAGTAAATTTATTCATATTAGGCAACACATATCTGCTGCGTTGACAAAACTAGAATCGATGCCTTTCTATTGCTCTCTGTCACGTCTACCATATCGATAGCGGCTTCACGAGAAGTTCCGAGTTGTCTGGAACATTCGAAAAGTCTACCCAAAAGTGTATAAATGCTGCACCTCGTTAAATTACAACCCGTCTCAGTCGATTTGATCCTTCTACTGCTATCGGATTTATCGTGAATGTGTATTTTATAATTAACGTGTTACTTGAAATTCAAGGTATTAAGTATTCACGGCAGTAAATTTATACAGAATCATGGATAAATTTTTAAGTGGGCGTAAGCGAACATTAGACGATAGTGAAGCATCAACAAGTGAACAGACGAGCGTTGTTCCGAAAATAAAATCAAGAAACTATTCTCAAGAATACTTAAAGTTAGGGTTTACCAGTACTGAAGTAAATGAAGAAGAAAGGCCCCTGTGTGTTATTTGCTCAAAAATCTTGGCAGCAGACAGCATGAAACCAAATAAATTTACACGACATTTTGAAACGCTTCATAGTGAGTACCTTAACAAATCCGAGAATTCTTCGAATTAAAATTAACACCATATGTAAAGCAGAAATGATTTTTTAAAAAAACTTTGTCTGTGAATGAAAAAAGCTTTACTTACCTCTTACAAAGTTTCATATATATAGCCAGATGTGAAAAGTCTCACACCATTGGTAAAGAGCTGGTTTTACCAGCAGCAATTGAGATTGTAGAAACTATGTTTGGAGATAATTTTGCCAAACAATTGCTATCTATATCTATATCAAATTATACTGTTGCTCGTCGAATTGGTGATATAGCTGAAGATGTACAGCATCAGCTTTTCGGGAAGTTGCGGGACAAATTGTTTTCAATTCAGCTTGATGAGGCAACAGATAGCAATAAAGATGCTCATTTCATTGCCTATATTCGATTTTGTGATGGTATGTCAGCAGTAGAAGAACTATTTTTCTGCAAACCAATAGAACTTAAAACAACATCACACGCATTATTTGCTATCTTAAATGATTTTATAAACGAGGCAAATATGGAGGGGAAAAACTGCTTCGGAATATGTACCGATGGTGCTCATTCAATGTCTGGAAGATTTCAAACTGTTCAAGCACTTGTGAAACAAAAATCTCCATTGTGTGTGTGGACACATTGTATGATCCACAGAGAAGCTTTGGCTTCCAAAGAAATATTGAATTGAATATTGTGCTCACTACAGTTGTAACCCTAATAAATTATATTAAAATGATACCCCTAAAATCTAGAATTTTTTCTGCACTTCTTTAGCGTTACTATTTTATTGCGAGGCAAGATGGTTTTCACGTGGGGAATGTTTGCAACGTGTTTATGAATTAAGAAATGAAATCGACATTTTTCTAGAAGAGGAAAACCGACCAGAAGCCGAGAAGTTTCAAGATAGTATATTTGTGATGAAATTGAGCTACTTGGTCGATATATTCGAGAAACTAAATACCTTAAATCTTCAACTCCAAGGAACAAATACATATATACGTATATATAGTGATAAAATTAACGCTTTTTATAGAAAATTGGAATTGTGGAGCAGAAATGTAAAGCAAAAAAACCTAGAAATGTTTACAAATAAGGGTGAATGTGTTAAAACATACAAGGCTGAAGAACAACATGTGAAAGTTGTTTTAGTAACTATTGAAAATCATCTAGCCATGTTGACAAAGACTTTTAAAAAGTATTTTCTTACTAACGACAACTTGGTAGCAAATTACGAGTGGGTTAGGGATCCATCTCAAAACACTTCCGAAGGGCTCTCAACTTCCGAAGAAGAAATCTTCATAGACTACACGGCAAGTGGCGAAATCAAAAGATAATTTAATAATAAATCACTCTTTAAATTTTGGGCAGGGGTGAATGATGAGTTTTCTGCACTGCATACAAGAGCATTTCATATACTATTACCATTTTCAACATCTTACCTTTGCGAAATCGGGATTTCTGCTGTGGCTGCTTTGAAAACAAAATATAGATCTCAACTAAATATAGAAAAAGAACTCAGAGTATCTATTTCTAATAGTAAACCATCCTTCTAAAATCTTTGCTCTGCAAAACAGGCCCAAGGGAGTCAGTAATAACACAGCCCCACAAAAAAAGTGGGGTATACTTTTGATGCGATATATCAGATCCGTAGTATTTTTGCCCGCTGATCACGAATCTGGCGTCAGAATATCGCCATCACATCTCAATTTTTTTCTAACCTCAAAAAATAGGTAAAAATTAGTAAAAATTAAGAAAAATATACTCCTAAAAAATTGATTCAAGCTTTTTCATGAATCCAAAGATGTATTAATATGTATTCGGACACGCTAAGCTAATATTCATCGGTTGGATTAAGCCATACAGTTCTGTTTTCTTTCTAACCTCAATAAATCAGACAGACATAGTGCTTCTCGAATGCAAAAAACGAATTCAAATTAAAATTCAACCGATTCTTACCAAATTTGGTACACGGGGGTTTTTTTGGGTTGCTGATCATGAATCTGAGGTCGGATTTGCAAAATTCAAAATGGCGGATCCAAGATGGCGGACAAAATTTTTGAAAACCAACCGATTCCTACCAAATTTGGTATACAGTTGGGGAATCCTCAAACCTGATACTCTTAAACCCTAAACCCTGAAACCTTAGACTCCCACACCCTGTAACCTCAAAAAATAGACCTCAATAACCCTGTAACTTTCAAAATGAGACCCAATAAACTCAAAACCAGGACTTTTAAACCATATACTCTCAAATAGTAGACCCTTAAGCCCTAGAATTGCGAAGGTTAGACCCGCGCCCAACTTTCCTTTTTTTTGCTGTATCTTGTTCTTTTTTCCGCGAATGACCTATTCAAAGGCTTTCTGCCCAAACGCTTTTGAGGACTTGTTTCTCTTTTTAGCGACCAGCAATAGTCCGCTAGCATATGGTCATCCCATCGTCCTTGATACCGATTTTCTATGATTTTCAGATCTTGGTGAAAACGTTCCCCTTGCTCCTCACTGTAGTCACCAAGATTATCTGGGAAATCATCAATGTGGGAGTCCAGGAAATGTAATTTTAGATTCATTAAGCAACCTAATGTTTGAAAATTTTTTACCATTTTCTCGACTATTTCTTTGTACTTAGGACTTTTATTATTTCCCAAAAAGTTTGTTGCGACTTCTTTAAAACTAAGCCAAACAGCTTTTTCAACTTTATTCATTTTAGTAACAAATAATGAATCTTGAAACAATTTTCTTATTTGTGGCCCGTCAAATACGCCTGCCTTAATTTTAGCTTCAGAAAATTTCGGAAATTTTTTATGCAAATTTTTGAAACATGAGCCGTTTGTATCTAATGCTCTCGTGAATTGCTTCATAAGTCCAAGTTTAATGTGAAGCGGGGGAATAAGAACTTTTCCTGGATCTACCAATGGTGGAAACAATACATTATTTTCACCAGGAGTGAACGATTCTCTTGTTGGCCAAATTTTTTTCTTATAATGACGTTCCCTGTCTCTGCTATTCCACAGACATTTATAACAGGGATAAAGGGTAAACCCTGACTGTTGGCCAAGCAATATTGTTACAATTTTCAGATCTCCACAAATTTTCCAGTTATGATCAGCATATTTTATTTTTATCAAAAGCTGCTTCATTTTTTCATATTGCTCTTCCATAACTGTGGAATGAGCAATCGGAATGGGAGCGTAAACGTTGGTATTATGCAGCAAAACTGCCTTAATGCTCCGTTTAGAAGAATCAATGAACAGTCTCCATTCTTCAGGATCGTATGAGTTATTTTGAAATTCATCCATTATTCCTTTTACATCGGTACAATATGAAAGTGACAATTCCTCGTCCATTGTGAAATATTTTCGAAATTCTTCATCTCTGTTTCTATAATAAGAAATCGTAGCTTCTGGCTTAAGTAAATGTCTTTTCTTTAAAAAGGAAGCAAGATGCTCTGAACCATCTTTGGATAAGCCTAAATCTCTGACTAGATCACTAAGTTCTGACTGTGATACGAGTATTGGTTCTGGTTTACGGTTGTATGGTAGAAATTCTTTATCTCTGTCACTAGTATATGATAGGTTGTCACTAGAACATTCATTAGTAACAGTGTTTGAATCTTTTTCGACAGTCTCAATGTTTTCGGCATGAACTGATAAGGTGAAATCATTTGTTTCCATAACATCAGCATCAAGTGGTTCAGGAGGCGGAATTAGTTTAGTTGGTCTTGTTACTGTCGAAACATCGTTATAAGTAATAGTGCTTTTATTTTTTCGGTTATGCCTAGATACAACATTCATACAAAACTAGCAATCATTTTCACTGTATGGTCTATTCCATATTGCTGGTCTGGAATATTTAATCGCCTTCTTATTGATGTACAACATTATTTTGCAAGAACTGCAAATGATGTGGGGAACCCAATCTGTATCCTGGTGCTGTATTTCAATGTTAAAACAATCCTTATATAAGGTTTTAATCTTATCCGTTATCGGTGACCCCATTTTACTCAATACGTGTTGACAGCAAATATAACAAAATGAATCACTGTTTTTATCGCACTTATGAAAAGTCCTTGTACCGTGAGACCGTTTTCTTGTAGCATTATACTCTACATGAGCCAAGTCACCCACACATGAAGAGCTACGGTCGCTGGATGACGACGGCTGCGGGCCCGCTTTCCCACCCTGACCAACCGCCGATACTGGGTTTCCGAGTCCCTGCATCGTAATTCTCTTTCTTCTACCTGCCATGACGGCATCTAAGCCGTTATCCAGGGACTCTGCCGGCTAGTGAAGTAACACCGTTGCCCACCGTCACCACGTGGAGGTGCCCTGGATGCAGGTAGAAGAATAAAAATCGACCGATGAATTTTCTCGGCGTTCAAAATGGCGCGAAAACATCTGCCATCTTGAATTTTGCAAATCCAACCTCAGATTCGTGATCAGCTACCCAAAAAATCCCCGTGTACCAAATTTGGTAAGGATCGGTTGAATTTTAATTTGAATTCGTTTTTTGCATTCGAGAAGCACTATATCTGTCTGATTTATTGAGGTTAGAAAGAAAACAGAACTGTATGGCTCAATCCAACCGATGAATATTAGCTTAGCGTGTCCGAATACATATTAATACATCTTTGGATTCATGAAAAAGCTTGAATCAATTTTTTAGGAGTATATTTTTCTTAATTTTTACTAATTTTTAACTATTTTTTGAGGTTAGAAAAAAATTGAAATGTGATGGTGATATTCTGACGTCAAATTCGTGATCAGCGGGCAAAAATACTACGGATCTGATATATCGCATCAAAAGTATACCCCACTTTTTTTTTTGTGGGGCTGTGTAATTATTAAACTTGTTTTTAATTTAGTCTTGATATGTTATTTATTAACTAAATACATTGTGCAGTACTAATACAATCCTATTTATAGGTGTATTATATCAGTGTAAATGTGTATTTTATTTTTTATTATGTCAGAATGTACTTTGTTTTGCTTTCCTTTCAATAAATTATATTAAATGTTTTTAATGAATGTTTTTAATAATAATTTCTTTTCGATACGCTCGCGCCCCCCCAGTAGTGTAATCACGCCCCCCTAGTAGGGCGCGCCCCACAGGTTAAGAAACGCTGATATAGGAGCAACTCTGATAGTTACTGAAGGAACATGGAAGTTTATTTGTGATATTTCAGAACAATCTATAAGGAATCTACATATCTTAAATAAAAATTGACCTAATATATAACTTCTGCAATTAAACAAAGACGGTATTTGAAATCTATGCAAAAAAATGTTCCAGTTCCAACAAACTTTTATTATTAACAACCGCACGTGATATTTATTTTTACTCGCTTAGTCCTTTTAAACCACTTCAACTTTTAAAATGAAATTTTCTTAATATTAAAAATTTATTTTAGCTTATACCTTAACTTTTTGAAATAATAATTTAGTATTCTTGTTTTTACTTTAGCTTCTGCACAGCTTGATATAAATGGAACCAAGTGTAACTCGGAAAATGACTTACGATGGATATTTAAAAACAACTCTCAAAAATGGAAATAAAGTTTTAAAAATCACATACGACCCAGTTAAAGTAAAATTTCGTATTTATAACAGCAACTAGGTAGTTTTTAGTTTTAAACAATGTTGTATGCTCCTTCTGACAAAATTAACTGCAACTTACAAGAAAGAATACCAAAATATCAAAAATGTTTTAGAGAAAATTCTGTTTTGTTCAACCTTCAACATTTTAGAGAAAATTTTGTTTTGTTCAGTATGTAATTTAACAAGTCCTGAAAGTAGTCACGCCATCTGTTTAAAATTTATGTAGGATCAGTTATTATTTGCCATTTGATCCGTTTCAAAATCCAGGTCGTTTTAGTTTGGAAGCCTTTCTTGAAGTCCGTAATTCTCTGGAAAAAAGCTCTTGTGTTATTACCATGTCTATGTTCCTCAATTTGGCAAATTTTATTATTCTGTGTTTGTAAATCTTGTTATCGGTAAAATTTGCTACATTAAAGTTATCAACATTTGGTGGATGCGCTGGTGCAAACGTGTCACTATAGAATTTGTTATTACCAAGGAATTTCTTTTAAAATAATAGATAAGAAATTTCGTTAATTATGGTTAAATATTACTTTTGCTAGGTGTGAGGTAAAGTATCTGTGATCAGTAACTTCACAAAATACACCTCAAATGAGTTTTCAACAAAGTTTGTTTCTGATATTTGTTGAAAACTGATGACCTTGAAATTTTTATTTGTTACATACCAGATAAATTATTAAAGGTAATACACCCGTGATAATTTTAGTTTAATCTACACCCTATATCTATATTTAAACTCGCGTTTGCACAAGCTTTCATTTGACACCCCACTCGATGACCTGGTAAAACAATTGTTTCACCTCCGATTTCCCTCCCCACATCTAACCCTTTAAATCAAAATTTAACTTTCAATATTAGACGGCTCTGATGGAGCCATCAATTTCTATATTTGTGCCCAATTTCAACTTTCTATGTTAAACAGTTTTGGAGAAAATCGGGTGTGACAGACGGACAGAGACCGAAGTGTTCTTATAAGTGTTCCGTACGGAACACCACAAAGCATGATTCGTGAAAAGAAAATCTATTTTTCTGCAAAACTGCACAAATGTATGCATGTAACATGCATTTCACAAATTCATCGCACCCTTTAGTAAAAATCTGCAAACAGTAATATTGTTTTCTTTTACGTGGTATGTATATTTCAGGTGTCTTTAATCAGGAAAGATGTATTGATTTGTATTTAAAAGGACAATAAACTCTAGACTAGAAATAAACTGATATGAATATATGAGTTATAGCCTGTCCCAAAATATAAGATCCTTATTTTTGCCGTTTTAAGTGGGCAATATAAAAAATCTGACCTTTTGTTTATGATAGGTTGCAGAGATGGACTTAAGAATTTTATTCATTAGTGCAAATAAATAAAATTATAAGTGTTTTTGGAGATGTTTATTTATAGATGCGTGTAAAAACAAATGGATAAGAAGTACAAATATACAGTTTGAATGAATGGGGTTTACAAGAGGGGACATATTGTATTAATAAAAATGCATTTTAACTAAAGCCGAATTCGCTTTCACTATCACTGTCATCAGCTGAGGTAATTATCAGTGGTTTCGTATTATTTACATAAATATATGAATCCGCAACTTTAACAACGTGCTAAGTGGAATTTTTCCAGCTTTCATAAGGTATATCATTTATAGCTTTTTTTACTAATTCAACCACTGACACGCTTGAAGTAGGAGAAGCATTTTGTGCCCTTATTTTTGATTTAACTTGATGCCAAATATGTTCAACTGGATTAAACACACAATAATACGGAGGAAGCCGCAAAACAGTGTGTCCCATTTTCTCAGCTATACTATCACAAACATATTTTTTTTCAATTTATAGTCTTTCAAAACTTCTAAAAGATCACTTTTTTATAACTAAAGTCAAAATAAATGCCATTTTCTAACTTATATTCCTGTATTTCCCATTTGGTGTTGGCTGTCTTAGGAACCTTATTTATTAGGCGACTATGGTAACTTGCATTGTCCATAACTATAACACTCTGTTCGGGAACATTTCGCAAAAGGGAATTTTGAAACCAATTTTCAAAAAGTTCTGCGGTCGTGTCTTCGTGATAGTCCAAACTAGAATCTTTTATGTTTTTTGCAGATAATAGTAGACAATTTGAAACCCAGCCCTTTTCAGATCCAGCATGCAAAATGGTTATTCGTTTACCTTTATTTGAAGGTGCGTTAGTCTGACATTTTGTACTGCTGTCAACCCAGTGTCATGGGTACTGAACCCTGTTTCGTCAAGGTAAATTATTGGCCAATTCTCTAATCGATACTTTTTAATTTCTTGTAAATAAGTATGTCGCAAGATTTGTAATCTTTGTGACTCTATCACTACTTGCCTTTTGTTGATTTTTCGGAACGTGAATCCCATTCTTAAGAGAATTCTGTAAAGAGTTGACCGGCCACGATGTATATTGGTCCCGTCCTGCACCAGTCTTAATTTTATTTTGTCTCTGTGTCGGCACCAACTGCTCTTCATACATAGAATATATTTTTCTCCCGATGAGGCCTTTTTCGCAATCGTCTACATGATGCATTTGAAAAGTTTTCCGTTTTTTCCTGTTCCTGAGTGATGGTTTTCCTACAATACCCTTATTCATAGAAACTGGCGTTTTTGTTAGTTCACTGTTTTCTTACAAAGCACTTTGTTTATTCAAATTTCTTTTTACCAAACTGTCGTAAACATATTTCACTGTTTGTTTAGCGTCAAGTGATAAATGTTTTCTCTTGCGATAGCCACTATTGCAATTTTCCCACAGACGTCACATAATTAAAATAGAACTGTTACGTTGTAAGTTGTAAGTAAAACTAAAACTAAAAATAATAAAAAGTATCTTTCGAATCTTAATGGTGACCTGTGGTCATTAGGCCTATATTATCAAATACTTAAAGGGCTCCAAACCGGGTTGCCAGGTAGTAAATATATAGGTAAAAATAGATCCAATATGATTGCAGTTGCAAGTGAGGGCGCAATACAAAGCACGTAAAATAAAAATACGTTTATCGTAATACCTGGCAACTATGCACAAAACCTTAAGAGGGTCGTTTATTGCCCCATTAAAAAGACAAAAAGCAGGATCTTATATCTTGGGATTTACTTTACTCAAAAAAAATTACAAATGACATAAAAATTCAAATAGTTATGTTACCTATTAAATCAAGTATATAATTTTAACAATAGGTAAGATACAGATAGCCTAGCTACTGTTACTACAGTTAATTTTCTTCATTGAAAAATTTCATTCTACAAAATAGTAACCATCAACTATGTTGCTAAGTAACTTCGTGAATATTCCAAGAAAAAAGTAAAAGATAGAGTTAAAAGCTACTATTTTTGAAAGTAGCTTGTTGCCGGTAATTACTAAAAATTTAGCTACATTAGTAACTTAAGTATTCAGTAGTTCAGTACAGTCCCGCTCTGTATATAGTGTCATCAATTAGGTACATATCTTATGAGAACATGCTTTATTATTAATTTTTCCAAAAATTTTACCTATATAAAAGTTATTGTATCATGAAGAATTAGCCAATCTTAATATTTATGGGATCCACAAAAAATAAGAGAGTATCATATCAAAATTTCAGGAATAATTCATGTTGCGTTAGTCAAAAAAAGGAGCATAAAAATTGATGAGAAGCGTACGTAATAAAGGTTTTTATACGATATTAAGTCACATAAATTGAAAAATGTTCTTCTTCTTCTTCTTATACTTTTTATAGATCTAATGATCTGTTAATGCCGAGGTTGTGGAATTTCTTGAGAAGTAGATTGCTAAGTATCGCTCCATCTTTTTGGTAGTCTTCCCGGTGGACGTTTGCCTGCTGGTTTTCCTTCCAGAGCGATTCTTGGGAATCTTTGCTAATCCATTCTTTTTACATAGTTATGCTATTGTCTTCTTCTTTGTCTTCCCCATCTTACTACATCTTGTACGCCACATTGTTCTCCGTATTTCGTATCCTATCCCTCCTTACTTTACCAACTATCGCTCTTAGAGTTTTCATTTCGGCGGTACATAGCATACTTTTTGTTTTATACCTTTGTACCTAGTCTAGGTAAGTATCGCTGTGAGGCAAATCTTGTATATTTTATCCTTGCTGTCTGTTCGCATGTATTGACTGGACAATGCAATATCTCTTAAGCAGGCTGAGACAACTGCTGCTTTATTAATTAATCATCTAAGGTCTGTAACTGGGCCGTGATAGCTTGATAGGTCTACACCAAGGTATTTGAACTGGGTTAGCTGTTCTATAGTTTTACCCTCCACTACGAGTTTGCACCTTATGAAGTCTTTGGCGATAGTGATGCTTTTGGTATTTTCAGTTGATATGCTAATTCTGTTGTTACTCATTATGTATTCCATTTCTAGTGACCTTTTATTTTTTCCATTAAAAGATTGAACAAAAACGGACTTCTCGCCTAATTCCTTCTGGCGTTAGTATATATCCTGTAGTGTTCAAGTTTGTTGTTATTTTCGTGTTACTGTTCATGTTCAAGTTCTTTATGACTTTCACAATGTTTGCCTGTGTCTTTTTCTGCACCAACGTCTATATTACGTCATTGCGTCGGACTTTGTCGAAGACTTTAGGTAAGTTTATGTAGCATATGTATCCTGGCGTATTGTACTATTGCCTTTTCTTTAATTGGCTTCATATCTGGACAGGTTTTTTTGTCCTTTCTTGAAGATCGGGATTGTGGTGCTGGTGTGCCAGTGATTCGATACCTCCGCTATAGCTAATATTTTATTGAATAAAGTTGTAAGGTTCTTAACGATTTGTCGCCATCGTGGTGTACAAGCATGAAATGCGGATTTTTTTTCTAAAAAAACATGTTAAATTCGGAAAAATGATAAAAAGTGCTTTATTCAAAGTACGCCCCCTCGCTTGTTATACATTTTCCCCATCTTTCGGGCAATTTGGGAATACCACGCCAGCAAAAATCTTCCCCTTTTGCTGCGAAATATTCATCGAGCCATTTTTTCACATCTTCGTACGAACCAAAGCGCTGCTCAGCAAGTGAGTGACCCATCGATGCAAACAAGTGGTAATCGGAAGGAGCCAAGTCTGGTGAGTAACCGCATGGGGTAGAACTTCCCAGCTGAGTGCTTTCCAACGTATCGCGAACTGGTTTTTGCCGTATATGATGGAACATTGTCATGAAGAAAAATGATTTTGTGTTGCCTCTTTCGGTATTCTGGCCTTTTTTCAAGCAGCGAACGGTTCAAATCGGTCAATTGTTGTTGGTAACGTTTAGTATTAACCGTTTCCCCAGGTTTTAACAGCTCATAATAGACCACGCCCCTCTGGTCCCACCAAACACAGAGCGTTTTTTCTGCCAAAGCGATTCGGTCTTGCGGTCGATGTGGATGGTGCGCCTGGGTCTACCCATGATTTTTTGCGCTTGGGATTCTCAAAATAAATCCACTTTTCATCCCCTGTAACTATACGATGCAAAAACGACTTTGTACCGAGCGAGCAAAATGTCACACGTGTTTTTGCACTTTTCCATTTGCCTGTCGTTCAACTCATGTGGTACCCATCTATCGGTCTTCTGAATCTTTTCCATCTCTCGTAGCCGATTGGAAACAACTTGTTAACTAACGCCCAATTGTTCGGCGAGTTATTTTTGTGTTTGCAAATCATCTTCGTCCAACAATGCTTGCAATTCCACATCTTGGCGGTTTTCCACGTTCCTTGTCTGCAACATCGAAGTCACCACTTTTGAAATGCCGAAACCATCATTCACACGTATCTTACGATGGAGCATGTTCACCATAAGCTTCTCGGAGTAATCGGTACGATTCAACAGCAGTTTTCTTCAAATGAAAACAAAAAAATAATGCTGTCCGCGAATGCTCTTTGTTCGGTATAAATTTCGACATATTGAACACAACAACACAACACTATGCACACATTTTTCCAATTTATCACTCGTGCGCGTCTGATACTTGTTGATGACACAACAAAATGGCGCAGTGTCAAATCTTTATAGCGCAAACTACATTGGTACATCATCTGTTGTCTGAAATCCGCATTTCATACTTGTACACCTGGTATTTCAGCAGTTTGGTCAGTATTCATCCTTCCCTGGTGACCTACTGTCCTTTAATTTCCTTATTCTTGTTATTACTTCTGTTTCCTTAAAGCTCGTTTTAGATTCTGTTTTATATTTCTTCATGCCGTTGGGCTCTTCGGTGTCAGTATGAAATGTAAGTATAAGAAGTATGTTTACCATGTCGATATCCCTTTTGTTTGTATGTATTCATTAACTGTTTTTTTTCTATTTTTCAACATCCTCCATACCTTCCTTTGTCCACCTTACATATCATGTTCTATGTCACTTGTAAACTTAATCCAATGCTCCCTTTTGATTGCTTTTATTGTGGAGTTAACTCTATTTCTGGTTTCTATGTAAGTAGTATGTTGTTCCTTTGTTTTGGAACTTTTATATGTAAGCTTTTCCTCTTTATTTCCGCAAGTGCTTTAAGTTCTTGACAAAACCACGGCTTATTGTTTCTCATTGCATTTGTGTAAATTTTTCTTTTTTCAACAGATTCTTCAGCAGCTTTTTAGATACAGTATTTGATTTCACACAGCGTCCGTCGACTCCATATTCTTCCGTGTTATTATGGCTCAGCCTACCAGCTAATCTGCTCTCATATAGTCTCCTTGTGTTTTCAATAATAATAGGGATTCTATATTGTATTTTTCAATGTAGTTATGTGTTCTTCGGACTTTAAGTGGTTGTCATATTAATTTATTCAAAAATCATAATCAACATTTTTTTAAACTTGAACAACATGTATTATCTATTCTAAAAACCAAAAATCTTATTTTGCAACGTTTAAGAGAAAGATTTTTTATTTTCGTGTTTCTGTAGAAACTGGTCATTATATTACTAAAATAGTAATTTTCAATAAATCTATTTTTATAATTTTTAACTCGTTATTTCACTAGAAGTCTTTTTATACTCAGGTTTCTGTAAAGGAATATCTCTTCTGTTCAGCATCACTGCTGTAAAAAATAACACAATTTGAATTTAAGAAAATTTAAAGTATGCTTCAAAATAATCAACTATATTTAAAATTATACAAAGAATTCAAATATATCATAACATATTAAACAAAAAAAATAAGAAAAAAAAGTTTGTTTGTTCGTTTGTTTCGGTGGAAATTGTTAGTGCACATCTATACTCAAATTTTCGACATTACTGTTCAAATGCAAAACTTTAAGGCACTTTGTATAAAATTTGCAAGTTTTTAGTGTTTCTGAAACATTATTGATTGCCGATAGTTTAAATTAATAGGTACAGAAAACTTAAATTTTATAGAAACATGAAAAGTGATTGGGCTTGTTTGTACAGACAGCTACTAGTGACAGCCTATCACATCAAAATTTGCTGAGTAAATTTCACCATTCAGATTGTTTCTGACTGATTTAAAAATAATGTTATATTTTATCCAAAAAAATATAAGATTTGGCATACGCACTGTATACCTATAAATAGTATCAAGACATGACAATATATTAGGAGGAAAATCAAAAAACTGAAGTATGTAGAATCAGTTTTTTTTTAAGGTATTGACTTCATTTAATAACTATCTTCTGTGATGGTTCTAAGTAAATTATGTCATCGGTAATTTTTTTCCAAGCGGATTAGCTAAAATTAAATATAAATCTTGATAAACATTACATGACAGTCTTATAAGCATTAAAACATTTTTTTACAGTTGTAAAATTAAGCAAGAAGGTACTAGTTTTTTTATATCATTTTTAACTTAAGCATATACTTAGTACAAAATAAATATGTTTTTGAAAATTTCTTGTTACAAGTGCAGCATTTTAACATTTTTGTGCAGGTCTCTGGAACATATCATAGAAGAATATTTTTTAAAAAACATCATATTTAGTTTTTCTTGATCAATAATATATACCTTACTTATAGCTACCTAATAGCCAATAAATTAATCTAGCTCAATATAGAACCGATTCCTCCCTATTCGAATATAGATTTTAGATATTATAACCAGGTTAGTTAAGTTAAAATAAACCCTGTAAATGTTTTATATATTAATTACCACAACCTACTTCTTTCCATTACCATTTTCTCATAACACTAGGATGTCACGGTCTGATATTTCTCACATTAAAATTTTCTTGAAGCATCAATTAATATTTATTTTCAATTCTTGGATTTTGGGTTCGTTTTATAAATATGTGGTATTCAAAATTAAACTTAAATTGACGTTTCGCCCTTTGGTTTAGGCCATTTGCATTTTTTTCTTTATTTCTACAAAATATAAAAATAAATTAAATTTAGGTACACTAGTACAACACAAATTATTTAACACACACAACCATAAACTTTTTACATAAATTCTTAGGTCTATCTTCAAAAATTAAAATCACATGGGACCTACCTTGAATCTCACATATTTTATTTACTACTGCATACATAGTGGCATTCTTATCGATGTAGATTTTATTTTGTATTATTGATCTGTATTTTTTTTTAATATTAAGCAGGTAGTCTTTTTGTTAATATATTAAGGACGAGTATACACTTTAAAATATTACCTTATTAAATTTGTATAAATATGGCTAATTCCTTTTATATCACTTTTATCATTGACTGTAAATTTCTAATTTTTTTTTTAATTTAGATCATTTCTTTTATTGCAAGTTTTCTAATATTAATGTCCCTGTTCAAAATCTTTGTTTCATTAAAGTTGAAATCATGTCCAAGTTCCGTTGTGTGTTTGGGAAGTGCCGTTGTTGCATTTTTTGTATACTTGTGTCCATTGAGTCTGTTTTTTAATAATTGGGTCGTCATACCAATATAATGCTTTGGGCAATTTGCACAAGGTACTGAATAAACTATGTTGGATTGGTTCATGGTTGGTACCTGGCTTTTTAAGTTTATAAATAATGGGCTTTGTATGTTTTGCGTTTTGTGACAAACCGTTATGTTATATCTTTTTCGAGTGCTTTTTAGTTTTTCTGATAAATGGCGTGTATAAGGTAGTGGGAGAAATTTGCTCTGATTTTGTTCTTTGGTTTCATCTTTTTTTATTTTTTTATTATAGAATTTGTATGTTCTTGTTTTTATTGTTTGGTTGATGTCTTTTTTCTAAATCCATTTTGTATTAACACTGATTGCATTTGATTCAGTGCTTTCGGTCTTAAATTTAGTGAGGTCAGGGCTATTACACGGTCTGTTAAACCGACAATAACGCTTACCTTTTGTGCTTTTGTGTGATTAGAGTAGAAATTGAAATACCTGCCAGACCACGTTGGTTTAGTATACCATTTAGTGATTATTTTGTTATGTTTTCTAATTAAAGTTGTATCCAGGAAATGTATTTCATTGTTATTTTCGATTTCTGAAGTAAATTGCAACTTTTGATGGAAACTGTTGATATACAAATTCTATATATATATATATATATATAAATATATATATATATATATATATATATATATATATATATATATATATACATATATATATATATATATATATATATATATATATATATATATATATATATATATATATATATATATATATATATATATATATATATATATATGTATATATATTATTCCGGGTTGGTTTAGGCAATGTATAAAATACCTTCTTTTTTTTAACTATCATATATATCAATATAAAAAATTTAAAAGTTAACCCTACAAAACACTTGTTGTATTGCTGGTAAACATAAAATTTTCGAGCACAAACTTAGATTACTTTTCTAGAAATATTAAGCGAAATAGCTTTCTGTTGTTATACAACAAATAATGGGCACTGCGGTTTCTTATTTTACATACCGTACTCACACTACACTTTAACTTTTTATTAAAAATCTCTAATTGAGTACTTTATCATAAAAAATAGCGCGTAAATGTAACATTAATTGCAAAAGGTGATCATAAAAAGTATATGTTTAGTCTGAGTTCTAGAACACTTCCGAAAATTTCCAAAATTTACAGTGCCATGAGAATATTTTATTTCTACCTAGTTACAGTGTGTCAAGTAAGAACATGTCTGCGATAATTCATTTTTGGTAGAAGAGATTCAAGAAAAATCGGTAGAGAGAATCTTTGTCTACGAGGCATTTTAGTAAAAGTATCAATCGATTCCGAACGTTCGTCAAAATCACGTAAAATCCAAAATGAGTCACTTGTTTGCGCGTTGTTTCGAGGCAATCTTTTTTGTTCCCATCCAAAGGGGCCTATAGTGTGTTCCGCAGCCGCTAAATATATTAAAAAGTCGGTATCGTTTGTGAAGAAGTGGTTAAATCATTTTAACGATACGAAAAATGACGACTTGCCAAAACGTGGCTCGGTAGGCAAAGTCACTCCGAAAGTCGAAAAACGAATTGTGTCTTTGCTTTCACGGGTCCTGAAATTGATGCTGCGTCAAGGAGTAGCAAAATTAGGAAAATCGGGCTTGAATGTGTCCCATGAGACCATTCGACAACACCTTCGTGCTCATGATTTCAGATTCCGAGACACATTGAAGAAACTTTTGTTGGGTGAAAATCACGCAGCGAAGCGGCTGGCATGGGCCAACGATAAAATACTAGAGTGGCCCTTCCAATCACATCACAATCACAATTGAAAAAGTTTGGTACCTTGCAAAGAGAAAGCTCAGAGGAAAGACTCTGAGGACTTTGACTCAGTTGTCTGGCAATATTCGAAAAATTGTGTGTTGAGTAATTGTGCCTTTGTTAACACACCAAAGAATACATTGATGGCAAAAAATGTTTACAAAACACATTTTTTTCAAGAATACGAGCGGTCACGTTCTTACTTGACAGACTTTAATTGGGTCTTTAAATAAAAAATTATTATCGATTTTTTTACTTTATTTTAAAACTTTATAAAAAAATTTTACAAATAATTATAAATGATGCGAAAAACTTTTTTAACATTTTTTACAATTAATTATAAATAAATTAGAATTTATAAAATTAAAAAAAAATCACGTGACTACAAAAGCGCCACGATTTGTCTGCCATGTTTGTGACGTCATTATTTTAAAGTGTTTTCACGTAAATACTATCAACAGCTTCTACTTGTGTATATACTGTCAGAATTATTGAAATTTAGTCCCAAAGAAAATTATTGTTAGTTACTAATTCAATTTAATTTAATTCAGTAATGTGTGACAATTTACACTGTCCATTTTTCCCAGTGTATAACCTAGCTGGATATATATATATATATATATATATATATATATATATATATATATATATATATATATATATATATATATATGTATATATATATATATATATATATATATATATATATATACATATATATGAAAACACTAAATAAAACAAAATTCATTCGATAACATTATTCTGATATGAATGATTATTAAATATATTATTATTTATATTAAAATACTCATCGAAGTGAGATTCACAACAGAAAAAATTTGGTGTTGTCTTAGGATTAATACGTCGTGCTGCTTGGAACCATTGTTTTCGACGTTTAACATCTTGTGGCATATTTAAAAGCATTTTTGCGGGAGTTGTTTTTGTAGTATTCTTACAAAATGATACAAAACAGGCACAATAACTTTTTAGATTAGACATTTTCAATAAATTTATCAATACAATAATAACAAGAATAAATTGATTGAAAATTAAAATACTAGTATCAGCTGTCGGTGATATCGAGGAGAAATAAAGATTATGACGCCACACGCGCTCGGGGTTTTTCGGCGCGTCATCAGTAATAAATATAAAAATTTATTTTTAATTTGATACCACTTTTTAATTATAACAAAAAAAATAAGAATAGTTTTGTTATAAAACTTATACATGATCTTTCCATTCATGACAATCTTTTTTTAAACCACAATTGTGCATTTACATGGTATTTTTGAAAATTGTTGCTTAAATTTCGAGTTTTGTTCAAGTTCCATTTCTTCTGTACATGAAAGATACACTGCGCAGACATAAGTATTTAAAATATTATGTTAAATGTTGTTTTTACACAAATATATTATTTCAAGTACAGTATTTATCTGGAATTAGTAGAAATTAATGCGTAAATTAGAAATTTAATGCAGATGCATATTCCATTGATTTAAAATTGAAACACCTTGGCAGCCTTCGTACTGGCGACGAATTTTCGTTTAATTAATTAGTTTTTATAATAATATATTAAATTTAAAATTCACTTTAGAATATATAAGAATATTGCGGCACGAATTAAATCTTCAAGTTTTAAAAATGCTTAGAAACATGTTTACATTCTTCGCGATAGGATATTAAACTGGCCGACAGGTGTCGCTTGATATGACATGCAACTTGGCGCTTAATTCATCTTTTTAATGTGGTTATTATTTCTTTAAATAACCCATGGTTAAAGAAAGAGAGCATTAAAAGTTCTTCGCCTACCACAGAATAATCCACAGTGTGCGTTTTAGATATTCTATTCTTTCGCCGACGTTGCCAGATTTAAATTCAACCGGCTATACCCTGCGTTTTTCTTTTTTTTTGTAATAACATTTTTCAGTCTATAAGTAGGTCTGTATTAACTTTTTAAGATTAAGAGAATACGAAGGCCGCCTTTTAAATTTATTATTGCTAAAACAGTGGCAGCTCAAAAATTGGCAGAGTAGTTTGTCTACAGTGAGTATTTAAAAAAAAAAAAAACAGTTTTGTAAACAAATGGAAA
The DNA here is from genome assembly GCA_019049505.1 of Pachyrhynchus sulphureomaculatus. NCBI lineage: Eukaryota > Metazoa > Arthropoda > Insecta > Coleoptera > Curculionidae > Pachyrhynchus > Pachyrhynchus sulphureomaculatus. The sequence continues at coordinate 152,467,894 of CM032456.1, forward strand.
TTACACGTGAAGGTTTTGTTGGATGATTTTTTACGATTTCAGTAAAAGTCTAATTCAACAACAATGCCTCGAATCTCTTTATTCAACTTTTGGTAAGGAATCCCTATCAGAAAAAACTGTTTACAATTGGTTTGCAGAATTTCATCATGCTTCCATCAGCCATGAATTTCGTTAAATTAGGCCTAAATCAATTGTTGTTTCAAAAAACATCGATGCTGTGCGCAATATGATTAGAGAGAATCGACATGTGACTTACCGTGAGATAGAGGCATCCTTAGGCATATCGAAGACTGTAGTACATTCAATTTGGCATGAACATTTAGCTGTGAAAATAATCTGTTCCCGATGGATTTCGCATAATTTGACCGAAACTTGAAAACAAACTCGTGTCAATTAGTGTAAGGAAATGCTCAAAAACTCGACCGAGGACATGCAAAATCTGTATACAACATCGTAACAGGAAACGAAACTTGGAAATATTCGTAAGAGCCAGAAACTAAGCAGCAATCAACTATTTGGGTGTTCCAAGATGAACCGAATTCAACAAAAGTGGTTCGTTCGCGAAGCACTTTCAAGAAAATGATCACTTGTTTCTTTGGTTATACTGCACATGTTGCAACCATTGCTTTAGAGGATCGAAGAATAGTTAATGCTAAATAGTATGCAGTAATTTGTTTACCAGAAGTCATCAATGAAATCAGGAAAACAACCGAAAACGTCGCATCATTCTTCAACATGTCTATGCCAGCTCTCACACAGCACGTCAAACAACTGATTATTTGACAGAGAAAAACATCGAATTAATGTCTCATTGCCCGTACTATTTTTCGCCTAACAACCCCTTTTTGTTCTCGAATTTCAAAACATAATGCATGGACAGCTATTTTCATTATCTTAAAATTCCAAAATCATGTTTTTGAGGTACAAACTTCAGAGTTTTCAAATATCTCATCAACTGATGACATATTTGAAAACATCAAAAATAGTATAGAAAATGTCATTCACAAAACTTGCTCAAAACAACAAAAAGAACAGGAATTAAATCAAAGAGTAAAACAGCTAATGAAACAAAGGAGAGAAATGGTAGATAAGGCTACAGATGAATACAGAACTATAAATAGAGAGATATCGAGGGAAATTAGAAAAGATAAAAGATAAAAAAAAAGAGGAAATTAAAAACATTGTAGAACAGAATTAAATCTTAAAAGTCTTGAGAAGGAAGAACACAATAGGAAGGAAAGACATATGCAAGATTAAGGACATGCATGGTAATGTAATAACAAACAAAAGAGATATTTTACAGATCATCGAATTATTTTATCAACAATTGTATACCTTACAAGATAAAAGAACAGAAATCAACATACCAAAGTCCTAAATCAGGGATCGAAGGATATCCCAGGCATCGCAGAAGAAGAAATCACATCAGCCTTGAAGGACATGAAAAATAACAAAGCTCCGGGTGAAGACAATGTTGTAGTAGAGGCAATTAAACAAGGAGGACAACAAATTATCGAATCACTTAAAATGTTATTCAATAAATGTCTCCTGGAAGGAATAGCTCCATCGCAATGGAATAATGCAACTATTGTCATCATGTATAAAAAAGGAGATACTTCAGACCTTACAAACTATCGACCCATTAGCCTCCTGAGCCATGTATACAAGTTATTCACGAAAATACTTACCAAACGTCTAGCAAATAAATTCGAGTTTTTCCTTTCAAAAGAACAAATAGGTTTCCGCTCGGGGTATGGAACAAACGACCATCTGCTTAGAGTTAAAATCCTCATCGAAAAATTTATAGAACATAAGCCTCTTCTACTCATATTTGTGGACTTCGAAAAGGTTTTTGATTCTGTAAATCAGCAGAGACTTTTGGACGTGCTTGCTAAATGTATTGATCATCGATATTCCAATGTAATTAAATACATATATGAAAATGTCACCGCTCATGTTAAAACACAAACTAATCAATCCACCAGCAAATTTCGAATCGAAAGAGAAGTGCGGCAGGGTGATACGCTCTCACCTAAGCTTTTCGTAGCACTTCTAGAAAGTACTCTAAAATTAATAAACTGGGAAAGAATGGGACTTAATATTGACGGTGAAAAGTTAAATCACCTCTATTTCGCCGACCACCTTGTCTTAATAACAGACAAAACAGTATTTGATAGACGCATACTCCCCGTTCTTACGTACGGAGCTGATACTCTCACAATGACGAAGAAGAACATCAATAAAATATGTGTCATGCAACGAAAGATGGAGTTACTCTTAGCGATCACATCCCAAATCACATTATCAGGAAGAGAACGGGGGTACAAGACGCAGTCAAATTCATTCTATATCTTAAATGGAACGAGGCTGAGCATGTTGCTAGGTTTAAAGATGGGCGATGGACAAAGAGAATCATAGAGTGGCGATCAAGATCCGAAGCCTATCGGAGTAGAGGTAGACCACCAAGTCGGTGGACTGATGATTTAAAACAGTAGCTGGAAATTAGGTACAAGCAGCCCAGAACATAAAAAAGTGTGCAAGACTTGAGGGAGGCTTTCGTCCAACAGTGGACAATGTAAGCTGTTAATGTTGATGATGAACTTCAGAGTGGAAAAAATGTTTCGAGAATTGGTTTGAACGTATGCAAAAGTATATAAACCTTAAAGGAGAATATTTTGAGAAACAATAAAACGATTTGTAACAATTTTTTTTTTCCTTCCTTGTTTTTGTAAAATCTTAAAAGGTAGCCCTCGTAGGTTATTATAAAATCAACGTAATAACAAATTCAGTATAAAAAAATATTTGTATTACTTAGACACTAGACAATAGTTATCACCATTACACCAAACAGTATATTTATGCCATCGACTCGCGTTTAGCTGACCATGTCACCATCATCAGGAGTAATAATCAGTTGGTGCGTCTCGCTATATCAAGTGAACAAATAAAGTATTTGGTATAATCTGGATAGCTATTGTATAGTTCCATTTTAATAAATATTCCAAAATACCAACATATTTATTCATAAAGAGTGACAAAGTGGGTAATTTAATAACGGAATTGTTTTTTACTCTATAAAATTCACTTTGCCGGGTTCTTCTAAAGATAACCCATATTGTCCACATGGCGACATAAAAAGTACAACACATCATAGCGAATTTGATGGACTAGTTCACATAAATTATCTTCTTTTGGTATATACATGCACAGATGTATTCAGAAGTAAAAACTACACCAATAGAAAAATGGGAAAGTTTTCTCCAGGCAGAGATAAATTGCATCTCGCCTTTGTTTTCAGTAAATATTTAAATAATGCGCTCTCGTTCGGATTGTCGTTTTGACTAATGGCTTAGACCTATTATGTGTCCCGTATCCGCCGTCTGAAATGAGTTTCGTGTTTCGTCGTTTTTACATTATTCGATAAAATTACAATTTCCATTTTTATGCATTATTTTCTCAATCGGTAGTTTTAATACAAATTAACAAAATATACCTAAAAACGTTACATACAGAAAAACAGCCAATATCAAGATCACCGAAAATTTCAAAAATAGACTATGGGTAACACACAAAAGTCGAACTAATCCAAAAAGAATAATTAGAATAGAAGAGTGCTGACAAAGATGGAATAACAAATGTACTCTTGAAGTACTGTGGAACAATGAACCAGCTAACTGCATTATTAAACAAAATAATAAAATTCAATAAGATGAAGAATTGAAGCGGAACATACTAAACTTGCTCTTTAAAAAAAAATGATAAGAGAATAGTTTATTACAGATGAATCGGCTAACTAAAACCATTCTAAAATTTACAACGAAATTTCTATAAAAAAATTCTATATAAAAGGTGGTTTAAATACCTACAGCACTAAGCCTTGCAAATTTTAATATCTCATATTGTTAAGACTCTCATGGAGTTTACGTGTCTAGGTTTACGCTTTAATGGAGTTAGTTTTGGGAATTTTACCCTGTTGATTATATATATATATATATATATATATATATATATATATATATATATATATATATATATATATATATATATATACATATATATATATATATATATATATATATATATATATATATATATATATATATATATATATAAAATATATATATATATATATATATATATATATATATATATATATATATATATATATATATATATATATATATATATATATATATACATCCTGGGCGACTTTAATGTACAGATTATCAACTGGGTTAAATATTCAAATACTATCGACGAACAAGGTCGTGAAGCTGAATCATTCTCAATCAGTTATGGCTTAACTCAGCTTATTGACGAACCAACACGGATCCCTGATCGAGACGGGGAGTTCGCCAGTCTTCTTGATCTGTTTTTTAACCACCAATCCGGAAATTTACACGGTCACCGTAAATCCGCCGTTAGGTTCTTCCGACCATAAACTGCTTTCGACAACGAGTATCCTGCCAATCAGTGACAGAGAGGCGCCTAGGCCGCGCAAGATTTGGCACTACAAATCTGCTAAATGGAAGATCTTATGGAATACTTTCGAACTTTCCCTTGTATGGACATTTGTTTTCGATCCGATAACACATCTGACTGCGCCAGGGAGGTCTCCGATGTTATTTTGGCTGGTATGGAAGCTTACATCCCTTTTTCGAAGAAATGCTCCTCCAACGGCAAGCTTTGGTTCGACCAAAAATGCAAAGAAGCTGTTGCTTCTAAACATATTGCCTATCGACAATGGCGTGAAAATCCTAACACCGTAAATCGTAACATCTTTGTTCATGCCCGGAACAGATGCAAGGGAATTATCGACGAAACCAAGGAGGCACACAATCAACGAATTAGAAACAAACTTCTCGCTTGTCCCAACAATTCCAGGTCCTTTTGGGCAGTCGCTAAGGCAGTTAGTCAAAATTTGACCAAATCCACTATACCACCACTCACACGGCCAGATAATTCCATTGCAACCACATCTGTTGAGAGAGCGAACTTGTTGGCTGAACTCTTTGCTTCACATTCTACTGTCGATTTCCAAGGAAAAACACCACCTACTATTCCCATATTGCAGTCAAGGATGCCCGATGTTGTCTTCAGACAGCGCATCATAAAGCGTATTTTAATGAAGCTAGACACCAAGAAGGCTTCTGGCGCTGACGGAATACCTGCCATAGTTCTCAAAAAACTGTGCAAGGGAACTAACACCAGTTTTCTGTAGACTTTTTAACCTATCCTACAGAAAGGGAATATTTCCGTCCTGCTGGAAATGTGCCACGGTTCAGCCGATACCTAAAAAAGGTAAGAAGACCTTGCCAAATAACTACCGACCAGTTGCACTGCTTTCAATAATATCGAAAGTCATGGAAAAGGTTATCAATGAGCATCTGTTTGTGGCTCTCATGTTTCCTCAGAGAGCGTTCTTTACGAGTGGCGGTCGACGGATTTCTTTCTAACACCCTCACTATCAACGCCGGTGTGCCCCAGGGCTCCATACTGTCTCCTACTCTCTTTCTCATTTACATTAACGATCTGCTGGAAAAGACCGGGAATCCAATCTATAGCTTTGCAGATGACAGTACGCTTGTCTCTTCATTCACCTTGAACGCTCGGACATCGGCTGCTCAGGCAAATATCCGCAGACAGCAGGAGGTCGTTCAACTTAACAAAGACCTGGAAGAAATTCTATCTTGGGGGTGACAGTAACCAAGTGGAATTTAACGCTACAAAAACCCAAGCGGCAGTTTTTTCTAAAAAAGTTAACGTTGCTGATCCCGACATAGTTATGTCGGGGCACTCCATTCCCCTAGCATCGTCGCTCAATTTGTTGGGCGTTAGTTTGGGAGTAAATATGTCTTGGCATGAACATGTTGCAGGCATAGCAAGGAGAGCTTCTCAAAAGTTGGGAATATTATTTAGAACCAGAAAGCTTTACACCCCACAACAACTGTTAATTCTTTACAAAGCCCAAATTCGACCAACTATAGAATACTGCTCCCACGTTTGGGGCTCCGCTCCCAAACATACACTGCATTTGTTGGATTCTGTTCAGAGAAGAGCGGTCCGTCTGATTGGGGACCCGGAATTGACCGGCGGCCTTGATTCGCTGGAACATCGAAGAACGGTTGGCGACTTGAGTCTGTTCTACAAGTATTTTCACGGAAAGTGAAGGATGTAGCCCGCTTAATTCCTCCCAAAGCGGTGCATGTTAGAAATACACGTCGCGCTGGTGCTTCGCATCCGTATGAGGTTCAGCTTGTTACTCCGCGTACAACGCTTTTCAAGCAATCTTTTATATGGAGAACGTCATCCCTTTGGAATAATTTACCCAGCGCTGTGTTTCCCACCGAGTACAATTTACAGCGATTCAAGAACAACGTGAATCGCTTTTTCCGCACTCGTGCCGCGCTTTAGGGACTTCCCTGCAGCACGTGTGCTAGACCAATAAAAAAAAAATTGACTCGTTTAATATGTTGATTATTGGAAACTATCAGATCCTCATGCGGGATATTATTTTTGCTGATCACCATATATTTGGTTTTATTTATATTTATATCGAGCCCGTACTCCCGACTAACCTCTACCACTCTTGTCATAGTTTCCTGTAGGTCTGCCAGGCTATCTGCGATAATTACGGTGTCGTCCGCATACCTTAAGTTATTTAAACGTTTTCCATTTACAAGTATTCCTGCGTTGTTGGTTTCGAGAGCTTTATTAAATGTATGTTCGGAGTAGATATTAAATAATAGTGGCGATAGAATGCACCCCTGTCTAACTCCTCGTAATATGTTTATTGCTTCAGATTTGTCTCCATCCACGTTTATGCAGGCAGTCTGATTCCAATATAGATGTGCAATTATCCTTAGGTCACGATCGTCAATCCCCACCTGCTTCAGTATCTCCATGACTCTATGGTGTTGTACTCTATCAAAGGCCTTGCGATAATCCACGAAGCAAGCATACACATCACAGTGAACGTCACGACATCTCTGAAGTAGCACCTGGATACTGAATATGGCTTCTCTTGTTCCCACCGCATCACGAAATCCAAACTGTGTTTCTGATATATGCTCTTCACAAACTTTGTAGATCCTTCTATGTATGGTTTTTAAAAATGCCTTTAATAGATGACTCATGAGACCAATCGTTCTGAAGTCTTCGCATTTCTTTGCTCCTGGTTTCTTTGGTAGTGTTATAAATTCTGATATTAACCACTCCTTCGGGATGTTCCCGGTTTCATAAATACGATTAAATATGTGTGTTATCTGTTTGATGCCATTATCGTCTAGAAGCTTCAAGAATTCTGAATGGAAGTTATCAGGACCAGGGGCTTTTCCTTCTTTCATTTGTCTGATCGTAGCTCGAACTTCTTCCACCGTTATGGGAGGACCTGATTTATTTGTCTTCGGTAGAAGATGTGGGCGTGCATCATCAAATAGCAGCTTGATGTAGTTTTTCCAAACATCTATCTTTTCTTGCTTCTCCACAATAACATTATTTGAGCTGTTCATTATTCTGTTTGGCGACCCGTGTTTAAATATACCCGCTACTTCTTTAACTTTTTTATGTACATTAAAACTATCATGTTTTTCTTGTAGGGCTTCTGTTTCTTTGCAGTCTTCCTCCAACTTTGAGTTTTTAGCTTCTTTTATCCTTTTTTGTATTAGTTTATGTACTTGTAGGTATTCGGCCGTACTTTTGTTTTTTAGCAGCCTTCTCTGTTCCATCAGTTGCATAATTTCATCCGTCATCCACGATTTTCTTTTGACGTTTTTGTCTGGTTTTAGATGTTTCACACTAGTGACCTCTACAATGTCTTTCAGTCTCTTAATCTCAAGGTCTATTTCATCACCAATCTCCCTCATTTGCATTTACTTTGTCAGGTCTTCTCTAACCTTAAATTGTATGCATGGATCTTTTAGCTTCTTTATATCGTATTTCTTAATAGTTGTTCTTTTATTGATCTTCTTCATTTTCATTTTTATTGTGCCTACTAGTGGATTGTGGTCAGACATTATGTCAGCTCCCGGGTACGTTTTGACAGAAACAAAGGAATTTCGGTATCTCTTGTTTACTAACATAAAGTCTATTTGATTTCTAACCACATGGTTGGTGGAATCCATTGGTGCTTTCCATGTGTATAGCCGTCTTGGCGGTAATTTATAGAATGTATTGAGTATTACCAATTGTTCCTCAGTCGCAAACATATTCAATCGATCTCCCCGCTCATTTCTCTCTCCCAATCCATAGGGACCGATGCATTCTCCTGCTCGTCCCTGACCAATCTTCGCGTTGAAGTCGCCCATTATTATCGTCACGTGCTGCTTTGGAAATCCCCTGTATGTATTCAACAGTTCTTCATAGAAGTTTTCTATTTCTTCCTCGCTTTTATCTGCTGTGGGAGCATAGATCTGAATGATATTGGTTGGTACTGGGCTTGTATTAATCTGTAATAATGCTACTCTTCCCGATATAGGTGTGAAAATGGAAATACATCTTTGTATTGACTCTTCGACAATAAATCCTACTCCACATTGGTGTTCGTTTGTGGCTGTTCCTGAAAAGTAGATTTGATACTCGTCCACAAGGCATGATCCTGTTCCTGGCCACCTCATTTCACTGATGCTCATGATCTTTATATTCATCATTTTCATTTCTTGAATTACGTTGTGTGCCTTTCCTGCTTGATACAATGTTTTTACGCTCCATGTACATATCTTTGTGACTGACCCGGAGATTCTTAGCAGCCTCTGACCATTTAAGGTCTGCCGGGGACTGAGGCCCGTAATTTGTTTGTTTTCAGCCATGAATGATTGTACTAGGAATAAAATACATGGTAGCTTTCCGTTGCTTTCCATGCACTGTAGCATTACCGTTATTGATAATACTTTATCTACGCCTCTGCTATCTGATTTGCAGCCATACCAATCATCCTGATTTCTGCCTGCAGTCAGTTTTGGAGCAACCAGCTGCCGTTGCCCAATTATA
>CM032456.1:152476981-152579292 GCA_019049505.1 Pachyrhynchus sulphureomaculatus
GTGGGTAAAAAGATATATGCAGGAGACAATTCTTTGGTCAGTGTTTAAAAGTAAAATGTTTATAAATTACAAATATTAAAATATGACTTGTGAAACAGAATTACACTGAACGAAAAAAAAGAAACGCTCTTGGTAGATACCTAAGTGCTGAGCTGTTTTTGAATAAGTTTCTAAGTACATTCTTGTAGGCAGGACATTCCGGAAATTTCTTGAAAAATTGATAATTTTCATAATCATAAATTCATTTTAGTAAAAGAGGGTTAGGTAACTTATCCCAAAAAGATTTCATAATTAAAACATTGGATTGTAAAAGATTATAGCATTCTTACTTTATGAATGTTACTGTTATTAAAAATAAAACAATTACTGACCCTATTGACCTTTCATGAATAATTTCAGTAGAATAACGGTTAGGAAACTAAAATACATTTCTGCATTAAGCCAAGTCTTAATTACATTTGCATATGTGTAGTTCTTCATCCGGTAAAAATGGAGAGACAAAAGAAAACAAAATCTTTGTGGCAAAAAAAGCAGTAAAAAAATCTTAAACTTCCATTCTTAAACAACAAGATCTAGAATAGCAGTTTTAGTTTTAAAAAGCTGACCAATTGGACATAACACAAGCCAAGATACGATATCGAAATGAAGTCCGATCTAAGAACCGCACTCTTCCGAAACTATAAACTACAAACGAAAAAAATATGAAATACAATTCAAAAATTCTTTTACTTACGACTTGCCAAAGCGACGGTCATCATCACTAGCCTTTCATTTCATTCCATTCTTAGACTTAGGCCTGCCTTATCTGTTACCTAACACATCGGTTTTGAGCAGTCATCTACCACATTATCTCGCAGTCTTCTTAAATCATTGGGGTTCTCAGCATTTTTGTTCATGGCCAGCTTTGTTACAGTCCATGTTTGAGTACCATAGTAAAGGACGGGTAGGACACATTGATCGAACGAACGAATACGTTTTTTATATTTGTCCCAATTTTACAAAAGCCTCCCATGCCAACTTCCTCCTTCTATTGATTTCAGCAACTTCATTTTCTGTCCTAAGTGTTTTTATATGAGCCAGGTAGAGATAACTCAGGATATTTTCTACTTCATGGTTATTATTACAACAGGTGATTTTGTGCTACACATAATTTAAGTTTTGTGGAGGTTCATACTCAGTCCAACTTTATTCGATTCTTCCTCTAGTTCCTACACACCATCTGTATTTCATGTTCACTTTCGAATATCAAGAAAACATCGTCCGCGTATCTCAAATGGTTCAGCTTCTTGTCATTAATATATTCCAACGCCAATGTGCACCGTTTAGGCGATAGGGTATTACCCTATTTTATACCTCTTTCGATGTTAATTGGGTTAGTTAATTAAGACTTTCATGTAGTTGACCCGTAGAGGTGGCATTTTTATAGATATATGTATCTACTGTCTATTCTAGCATGTTTCAGCGATTCTGTAATATCCCAATGCTCTACCGTATCAAACACTTCTTGAAAATCGACAAAAATCAAACACAAATTAAGATTGTATTCCAAAGCCTTTTCTGTTAAGAGTCGTGCTATTAACAAATGTTCACTATTGTTGTACTCGAAATCCCGTTTCTTCGAAATCGAGTTTATTGAACAGTCTGTTTGTTAGAATTTTTGTAAATAGTTTGTAAATCTGCGACAGGAGTGATACTGGCCGATAGGTCTCCAGATTTGTTTTGTCGCCCTTTTTATAAAGTAGTATGACCAATGCGTTATTCCTAGTCCCAAGCATCTGTTAAACAAATCTCATAGATTTTCTGACACCTTCTGACTACTTTTCTTCAGCATTTCCACCATTATACCATCTTCTTCAGGCGCCTTACTATAGCATGAAGTGCGTATTTTATTTTTCCTTTGTTATTTCTAGAATTTCTTCAGACCCTTTTTTATTCTCATGCCGTTCTTTTGTCAGTCATTATTAGTATCATTTACCGGCGATCTGTACAATTTAATATAGAATGTCTCTGTGAGTATTGTTATTTGATTGCGACTCCAGTTTCTATTCCGTGTGTTCGTTTTTCATTGAAATAACCTATCTATATTTATAAATCTCTGTTCAAACTCCTGTTTTCTTCGATCAGCTTCTCAATCTGTCTTTATTGATGTGTATTTAGGTCTCTCCTTATTAATTTTCTAGTTTCTTCTGTCATTTCTCCACTTCCCCAAATTTGCCGCCTATAAAGTTATTGGTTCTTCATTCTTATTTGGTTACTGGTTTCTGATCTTGAGTTTGTCTTTCTTGTTTGGTTCCCTCCTTGCTTCTTTTTAATACCTTCTCCTTCAATGCCAAAATTAAGTTGTCACACATATTATTTACCGTTGTTTTCTGTTTAGTCACCCCTTCAATAAATTTATTTATTTATCAGTGTTGTGTCTATTTCCCGGCTCCGAATCACTATTCAGATTAAAAGAATTTCAGTACTGTTACATCTTTAACAATCCGTTTTATGACTGAATATAATCAATTTCATCCTTTATTTATATATTTGGAATAATCCAGGCCCATTTACTCTGCTTTTTCTTATTAAAAAACCAATTCATGGCATACAGACGCTGCGCTGGCGGTAATAAAATTAAGCATCATATCACCTGCAAGCGATCACCAATATGGTTTTCGTAAACATAGATCAACAGGAGATCTTCCGACTTATGTAACACATGTTTGGAACAACGCAATTGAACACATTGGAGAATCTCGTGCGGTTGCTCTTGATATATCCAAGGCATTCGACCGTGTTTGGCACGACTGACTGTTGGCTAAGCTACGCTCTTCTGGTATGTCTGAAAAGTTCTGTTTGTGGCTCTCATGTTTCCTCAGAGAGCATTCTTTACGAGTAGCGGTCGACGGATTTCTTTCTAACACCTTCACTATCAACGCCGGTGTGCCCAAGGCTCGATACTGTCTCTGCTCTCTTCTCATTTACATTAACGATCTGCTGGAAAAGACCGGGAATCCAATCTACAGCTTTGCAAATGACAGTATGCTTATCTCTTCTTTCACTTTGAACGCTCGGACATCGGCTGCTTAGACCAATATCCGCAGACAGCAGGAAGTCATTCAACTTAGCAAAGACCTGGAAAAAATTAACGTTGCTGAACCCGACATAGTCTGGGCACTTCATTCCTCTAACATCGTCACTCAATTTGTTGGGCATTAATTTAGGAGCAAATATCTTCTCTCATGAACATGTTGCAGGCATAGCAAGGAGAGCTTCTCAAAAGTTGGGAATATTATTTCGAACCAGAAAGCTTTACACTCCACAACAACTGTTAATTCTATACAAAGCTCAAGTTCGACCAACTATGGAATACTGCTCCCATGTTTGAGGCTCCGCTCTCAAACATATACTGCATTTGTTGGATTATATTCAGAGAAGAGCTGTGCGTCTGATTGGAGACCCGGTACTGACCGGCGGCCTTGATTCGTTGAAACATCGAAGAACGGTTGGTGACTTGAGCCTATTCTACAAGTATTTTCCTGGAAAGTGTTCGAAGGATGTAGCCCGCTTAATTCCTCCCAGAGCGGTGCATGTTAGAAATACACGTCGCGTTAATACTTCATATCCGTATGAGCTTCAGCTTGTTACTCCTCATACAACGCTTTTCAAGCAGTCTTTTATATGGAGAACATCATCCCTTTGGAATAATTTGCCCAGGACTGTGTTTCCCACCGAGTACAATTTACACTCATTCAAGAACAACGTGAATCGTTTTTTCCGCACACATGTCGCTTCTGTAGTGCTTTAGGTACTTCCCTGCAGCACGTGTGCTAGACCCATAAAAAAAAAGATCCTACATATTCTTCGCCCTTCTTCTGTCTTCCTCCAAATTTTTCGTTCTTACCGCCAATTACAAGGGTGTAAGAGTATGTGTTCTCTACGAATGTCGAGATAGTCTTGTTAGAATAGTTCTACCTCTTCATTAGTTTGTCTTGATGTTAAAGCTTTAGATTGGATGATTTTAATATAGCATTTTGATACTAGCTTAATATTTATGCTAGTTGTTCTGTCTGAGATGCCGTTAAGTTTAACAATTTTGTTTATTAGTTTCTTATTTATAACAAAACCGACTCTTCGTTGGCTCTCTGTGTCTGACCCTTTATAGTAAAACGTATGTCCTGATTAAAGTCTAAGGCAATTTTTCACTCTTCCGTCATAGATTAATGATATCCTAATAATTTTTTTAAATTTGTCTTCAGTTTATACAACTGGCTTTGGTGCAATAATGTTATCACATTCAGTGTTCCGACTGCAAGTTTCGTCATCTTGTAATAGCCTAGTCGTACCCGTTTTCTGCTTTTTTTTCTAGCACCGTCTTGGTTGGTGCTGTACAAACTGCCGGGGACTTGGAGCCATTTACAATATTTTGCTTTTATTTTTCAAAAGGAAAATTTGGCATTAAACCCCACGCTTGTCAGACAGGTTGATGAATGCATTTTTTGCCGCCCTTACAGGGTGTCAACGCTGTATGCAACCGCCCACTCTGGGTCAGACGCTGCTGGTGTAGACTTTCTTAGCTTCGCCTTCATCACTTTGAGACCTTACCAGCAAGGGTGGACCTAGCAGTAGCTACGCTATCTCTGGCATCGCTACCTAGATATTGAAGGTTTCTGAGTCCTTCGCCAGCAACAAGGGGAAAGAAACCGACGGTAGTTTAGGTTAACTAATAATAATCAAAATATAGTTCGATAAAAAAAATTTGAATGTAAAAAAATGGAATAGTCTAAACGCCTTAGGTTGGTTCATGCACATTTTTTGTTAAATAAAGAATTAGATAAAAACACAAAGCCAGTATCAACTCAAAAATGTAAAATATTGGCTGAAATTAATTAGGAACTGTACACAAGTAACGCTTTAAGGCTCCACCTTACTAAAATCTGCATGAGGAGGGAAGTATGATAAATGGAAAGTAACTATCTAAATGTTATATTCTAATACTGTTTAAATAAAATCCATGGGACCTAATGCAAACTCTGCATATTATTAAAAATGACAGGTACACATTAATATATAAAAATCTTTTACAAAACGTCGATACCAGGAAAGCATTTGTACAAAACTTTTTACACCGTATTGATGCTATTCTTGTTCGAATCTGTCCTCAAAAAATTTGAACCAACGAGGAAACTTAAAAATTGGTGAATGAATTTAAAAAAAATTTCATTTTTCCAAATTTATAGTTAGCTCTACATTTTCCCATTTATCCTTAATATTTTTATCATGAATACAATACTTTTTTCTTGCAAGGGTAGTAGGAAGCTATAAGTTCACGAACCTTATATGGATACGACTAAAATTTTAACACATTTTTGCTCTCCAGATAATTCTAATAGGCGACTAAGTTTAAATATCCTTATCTTTCTTGTTTTCGTAATGCTGAATAAGTCTCACCAAATGTTTAACTTTTCAAAAATCAGAAATATTTTACCACCAGTAAGGCTCCAAACCTAGACGCGATTTTATTAGATTCGTAAATCCCAAGCTATTACGTTCCCAACAAACTGAAGTTTGACGACATCCAAAGCTCTTAAACTTTTTGACTAATATATGGTCAAGCCTAAGATATCCGAGAAACGTGATACGCACTTGAGGTGCTAGCTAACGTTAGCTGACCCCATATATTATTTAAATCGGGTGCCAGTTACACTTAAAGAAAATACTCGTAGCAAACGAGGTTAGCACTAACCACTGACAAGAGGGAACGAATCTTTTCCTTTTTTCGAGGGTAGAATATATAAAAGAATAAATTGAAAAAAAGATTTTTTTGTGTAATAACTGAAAAGTGGAATGTAATATTTAAATAATACAGAAAAATCTCTCCTAATTTTTAGGGACAAAAAAGTATTTACTTTTTGTGATTTCGATGATATTTTTTCTGCAAATAACCCTCAGGTTCGGGAGATTTTGGCGATTAAAATTGGAAAAAAAAAGCAAAGTGTTTGTGAAACTGCATTCTAGGTAAAAAATAAGTTCGAGTGTTTGTTAACTAGAAGGAAACTATTCAAAAATAAGAAACAATTAATAAGTTTAATACTTAATACCTTTACAATTACTTATTACCAATTATAGCCACTGCATATACTCTTTTGAGGTGTTTGAGGTGTCCGTCAACATCTCGCGACGATAGTGCAGTCTCACAGTAGGACGAGGAGCTCAGTATATTTAAAATCGTTTTAAATTTTTTGCACTATTCTGATTTATTAAGTACACATTTGCTATTTCTTTTAAATGTTTTTAAGTAGTAAATTGGCTTGCTGTGCAAGTTAAAAAGTCAAAGAAATTAAATTCTACAAACAACTTAGAACAATTATTTAATAAATTATGGTGCACCCTCAACACCTCAAGTTGACGCACAGTCAAGTGTTGCATGGTCGCTAGAATTGAAAATAAGGAATTGTAGTAGCATGCGGTATGGAATTCATTAATTTCTCAGTAAGGCCACTCCCTGATTTGTCGGCGCCGTATCGTTTTTCTCGGTGTGCCTGACTTGCACGGGATGCGCGGGCGCGGAGCAAGTTAAGTGGGTTTCATTGAAATACAGGCGTTCGGCATGTTTTCGTTACCGAATCGGTAACGGGCACGCCGAGAAAAACGATAACGCACCGGCAAATCAAGGAGCGGCCTAATACTAAACTGAATTGAAGTAAATTCATTGGGACTCTACAGATGCCACCCGTTCAGGTTGCCCGATTGGGGTTTCATCTGAAAAAATGGTTGATAAAATTCTTGATATCGTAATGGAAGATCGTCGTATTAAGCTTCGTGAGATTGCTGAGATGGTAGGCATCCCATATGAACAAGTACATATTCTGGATGAAATTCTAAAAATGAAAAAACTTAGTGCGCGATGGGTGCTGCGTTTATTGTCTCCAGGCCAAGAACGCACGAGGTAGAACATTTTAAAATCGTATTTGAAAAAGTTGCAGCTTAATCCAAAGAACTTCTGACGTCATTTTATGATTGTAGAGAAAACGTAGATCCACCATTACACCCCAAGAGCCAGCCAGCAATCAAAATAGTGGGTTGACGATGATAAAAGTGCAACAAAAATAGCGAAAACACTTTTATTGGCGGGAAAAGTAATGGCAGCTAATTTTTGTGACTCACAAGATAGCATCATGAGTGACTATTTTTAAAAGGATAAAACAGTACCCAAGATTAGCGCGCAAAAAAGTGCTCCTTCACTAGGAAAATGTGCCCGCTTCCATAACGGCTGCTGAGCTTCGAAATACGTCTCTCCCTCCATTCTATTCCCTAGATTTGGACCCAAGTGACTTTTTTTTGGTTTCCTAATCTCAAAAATTGACTAGGTGGGAAGAAATTTTCGTCGAATGAAGAAGTTATCTGTGTTGTAAAAGGGTATTATGCACAGTTCGAAAAACATTGGTTTTTGGTATTTATTTCATTTTTTACAATACTTTTAATCGACCCTCGTATATTTTCCATATCTCTAACAACTTTTGTGTAGTGAAAATAGTAAAAAGAACGGTTCAGTAGAAACAAGGTAATAACAATAAAAATAAAAATGCCCTACAAACGTAAAATATTGCCATATCTACTCAGTTCAGTAACAGTAGTAAAACCTTTAAAAATGATAAGCTATAAGCCACTTTGCATAAAATGCAACAGAAATTTTATTTAGAACTATCGTGGCAACGATAAAGTGACTTCCTAAAGAAAGAACGTGATAAATGTGCTCTATGCGACAATATGGCTTTTCTATCCTACATAATATGAAGAAGGAATATCATCGACGTATTTTACAGCATAAAGTATCAAAATACATATTCCTTAGAGTCTTCTTTCTGAAAAGGATTTCAATATAATTAGATTAAACTTTTAGTAAGAAAAATTAAAAAAAATCAATTCCTATATATATATATATATATATATATATATATATATATATATATATATATATATATATATATACATATATATATATATATATATATATATATATATATATATATATATATATATATATATATATGTATATATGTATATATATATATATATATATATATATATATATATATATATATATATATATATATATATATATATATATATATATATATATATATATATATATACCATATATATATATATATATATATATATATATATATATATATATATATACATATAGGGTACTATTTTAACTGTATTTATATTATTATTTCAAGCTTTCACTAAAACATTGTTAAACTTCTTCAAGGAATTCTGAAAAAACAAACAAGTAACCCCTATGAGAATGGAATATTTAGGTTTTTTTTCACTTAGATAAACAAAAAATCAATAATATTATTGCGCTAAAAGGTAAAAATTTAAAATTGGCCATGCTTCACTAGTAGAAAGAATTTGAACATATTGAGAGATTTGCTGACTAAAAACAATTACCCACAGCCATTATTAAAAAAGATTATTTGACAGTAATGACAGCCAGCCTAATAGATTACATACTAATGTTATTGGAAATACTGAACCTAAGTTTGGCAGTATATTAAGGGCCTTTCAGAATCTATCTAATATTTATTTAACGACACTAACATAAAAATTGCTCGGTATAACGGAAAAAAAACCCAGTATTTTCTACACTAACAAGAAAGATAGAACAGACTTTTTAAAAAAATCAAATATAGTCTATGGTATTAAGTGCGAATCTGGTAAAATATATTTGGGCCAAATATCACAAAAACTGTCTAAAAGAATCGCTTTACACAAGAGCGACTGTAAACATAAGCCCAACGTAACTAGCCTCAGCTCACATTTGACCATAAAATCAATTTCCAAGAAAGTTTTGTTCTTGATACTGAAAAAAAAACACATTTCGTTGAAGTTTCTTCGAAATGTGTTATATTAATAACTGTGATAATTTGATGAACCAAAAGAAAGATGTAGAATATCTGAGTTCTATTTACACTTACCTTTTCTCTCAAAAATTCACTATAACAATAATTACTAATGAAAATTATATCACTAAATAAGACATCTTCTTGCTTTTTTTCGCCTCCTAGTTGACTAAATTAAGTAATCTTTTCTTTTTTTTCCATAATATTACGCTTTTAAAGAACCAGGCCCTAAATAAGTGTTGCATATTAACATTTAACTAAGGAAAATTTTTGGTATATCTTTTCAGTTTTAATGATTCTACAATAACTTGATTTTTGACAAACATGTCTGTCAATAGTGTCTAATTACTAGGTATCTTTTCCCTCCAATTTAAATATGAAATGAAGGCAACGGGTGAATATTTTAGTTGAGTATTTTAATTTTGTGTTTTTTAAACAGTCCTATGTCTCAATAAATGAAATAATAATACCTTTATACCTTCATTTTTTAACATAAAAATAAAGTTCTGATCTGTATAACAAGGGAAAAATGAACAAGCAAACGTTCTCATAAGTACTCGTAAAGAGTGAAGCATAAATTTTCCAATGTAAAAAATTTTTTCTGTAAAAGCTAACAATGTTTTTAGCGGAAGCTCGAAATTAAGAATATAAATACAGTTAAAAGAGTACCCTACTATTTATTTATATATATATATATATATATATATATATATATATATATATATATATATATATATATATATATATATATCTATATATATATAAAATATCTCTGTGTGTATATATATATCTGTCTGTCTATCTGTAAAATGCAACGTCTCTCTGTCTGTCTGTCTGTCTGTCTGTCCGTTAGTGCGCTTATCACACTGGAGAACCACTTATCCGATTTACGTACTTTTTTTTTTAAAAACATACATAACCACTTATATTTTATTACGATAGGTAGCATAAGGAATGAGCAGTGACGTAAAATAGTGAATGAAGTCGGAAAAAAATTTGCCGCTAGCGCATTCCCTTGCAATACACAGCCTAAACCATTAATTATGGAACAATATTATGTAGCAGAGAATATCTATAATCTATAATCTACAATATATATAATGTCTCTCTGTCTGTCTGTCCATTAGTGCGTTTATCACGCGAGAAGCACTTATCCGATTTAAGTGTCTTTTTTTAAATTCATACATATATTCTTTGACCAGGTTATATAATAATAATCTATATCTATAATATATATATAAAATGCAACGTCTCTCTGTCTGTCTGTCTGTCCGTTAGTGCGCTTATCCCTCGAGAACCACTTATTCGATTTACGTGATTTTTTAAATTCATACATATGTTCTCTGACCAGGTTATAGAGATATATTATTATATCTATATATATATATATATATATAAACGTATCTCTGTCTGTCCGTTAGTTCGCTTATCACTGGAGAACCACTTGTCCGATTTTCGTACTTTTTTTTTAATCCATACTTATGTTCTCCGGCCAGGCTATATTTTATTAAGTTAGGTAACAGAAGGAATAAGCAGTGATGGTAATAGTGAATCAAATCGGAAAAAAGTTTGCCGCTAGGGCGTTCTCTTGCAATACACTGCCTAAACCACTAAATATTGAACAATATCATGTAGCAAAGGATATCTATAATATATAAAATGCAACGTCTCTTTGTCTGTTTGTCCGTTTGTGCGCTTATCACTGGAGAACCACTTATCCGATTTACGTGCTTTTTTTTTAAAAACATACGTATGTTCTCTGGCCAGGTTATAGGATATATTTTATTACGTTAGGTGACATAAGGAATAAGCAGTGACGATAATAGTGAATCAAGTTGGAGAAAAGTTTGCCTGTAGCGTGTTCTCTTGCAATACACTGCCTAAAGCTTTAAATATGGAAACATATCATGTAGCAAAGAATATAATATATATAAAATGCAACGTCTCTCTGCCTGTCTGTCTGTCCGTTAGTGCGATTATCACTCGAGAACCACTTATCTGATTTACGTGTTTTAATAAATTTATACATATGTTCTATATAATACGATATAAGCCTAGATAATGGGAGATAAGGTGAGATAATGGGAGATAAGGAGAAATAATGGGAGATAAGTCGAGATAAGCCTCGACAATGGGAGATAAGGTGAGATAATGGGAGATAAGTATAAATAATGGGAGATAAGGCGACATAATGGGGGATATAAGCAGAGATAAGTCTAGATAATGGGGGTTATGGTGAGATAATGGGAGATAAGGAGAAATAATGGGAGATAAGGAGAAATATTGCGAGATAAGTCGAGATAAGCCTAGATAATGGGAAATAAGGTTAGATAATGGGAGATAAGGAGAAATAACGGGAGATAAGGAGAAATAATGGGAGATGAGCAGAGATAAGCCTAAATAATGGAAATTATGTAGAGATAAGGAGAAATATTGGGAGATAAGGGGAAATAATGGGAGATATTTTATTACGTTGGGTAATATAAGGAATAAGCAGTGACGATAGTAGTGAATCAAGTCCACGCGAGCGGAGCCGCGGGCCCGTCTAGTGTATATATATATATATATATATATATATATATATATATATATATATATATATATATATATATATATATTTATATATATATATATATATATATATATATATATATATATATATATATATATATATATATATATATATATATATATATATATATATATATATATATATTATATATATATAATTTTCTAAATTATTTTAATTTAGCAATAGTACCTACTTCAGCTATCGAGGCCTAATTCCATAAATAATAAATTTTACCATTAAAAACGCCTATTTAACCACGAAAAATATGTTATGTCGTGTGAACGACTTATGAATCTACCTGATAACCCTAAACGACACTAATCTAGCTAATTTTAACTAGTGGTTTAGCTACGAGGAGATAAAATAGGTTATATTATAATTACATATTTGTCTTATGGGCATAACACACACGCGCTACGGAGAAATCTAAAGAGCTATAGAAGCGGCGCGTGTGCAGAAAAAGGAATTCACGCTGATCTCGAATCGCCGTAAATTCTACTCGGTAGGACACACTGTCGTGGGCAAATCATTCCAAAGTGATAAGGTTCTTTATATAAAAGGCTGTTTGAAAATGATTATACGAGAAGTGACAAGCTGAACCTCATACGGATGTGATGTATTAGCGCGACGTGTATCCCTAGCATGCACGGCTCTAGGAGGAATTAAGCGGGTAACATCGATCGAACACTTTCCATTAAAGTAATTGTAGGCCAGCTCCCTACCCTATGTAAAAAAAGCCTCTGCTAAAAAACCTAATCCAAAGCCTCGGAATCGAACGGATATACGAAGACGAAAACAGCAAAGAAGAAGGACAACGATATGTGGTACATGGAACATACAAGGTCTCTCCAGGAAGGTAAATGAAGTTGTAAATGAATTAGAAAATCTTCGAGTCGAAATTGCAGTACTGACGGAAACAAAGAAGAAAGGAAAAGGCTCCGAAAGTTGGGGGCATTACGATCACTTTTATAGTGGAGTGCCCAAAGAAGATAGATCAAAACAAGGCGTATCCATACTAATAAACAGAAAACTGAGGAAATTCATAACCACCTGGGAACCGATTAGTGAAAGAATCATAAAGATGAATCTCAAAATACTAGGTAATAACACAACCTTACTGGGGGTATACGCTGTCAACATCGGGCTAATAACAAGGATTCATTTTTTGAACAACTGAATGAGAAAATACGCAAAATTGGAACATCAAGAGAGATATTACTTTTGGGTGATCTAAATGGAAGAATAGGAAGGAAAGAACACGATAAAGTGGTAGGAAAATATGGCGAAGAAGTTACTAACGACAACGGAAGAAGAATTATAGAGATATGTGAACAAAACAACCTTACAATATTAAACGGACACTACCAGCATAGGGATATTCATAAATATACGTGGAGACAAACAACAAGAGATTTAAAAAGTATTATCGACTATATGATAATACGTCAGAGATCTAGATTAAACTTCCTAGATGTAAGAGTCCAAAGAGGGGCTTCATGTGGCAGCGACCACTACCTCGTGAAAGGAAAGATAATCTCACGAACAACACGGGAAAGCAAACTGGAAGATACAAGTACACAGCACACAACAAGTGAAACAACAATAAGATATAATACAGACAGCTTACAAAATGAAAGTATCAGAAATCTATACAAGAATAGACTGGACCAAAAGATACAACGGACGGGATTTGTTAATATAGAAGAAGAATATAAGTATATAAAGGAATGCCTACACGCAGCCGCACTGGAAGCATTAGGGTACCAAGAGAAAAGGGAAAAACAGCAAAAACCATATTGGTGGGATGAAGAAATTAAATACGAAATTGAAGAAAAAACGGAAAAGCTATCACAAATACTTAAGTTCAAAGAGCACAAACGACAAAGTAAAATACAAAGAATCCCTAGAGTAGCTAGAGTACGCAAAATGATTAGTGAACAAAAAGAACAGACTACCAGCAGAACGGAAAAGAGAAATCTTCTCACCAATAACACCAGAAAAATGAAACCAATATTTTACAAAGATGCTAACAGAAGATAGACCAGAGTTCAAAAGTACCCAACATGGAAACCCAAATATAGTTATACGAGGATCCCCAATAAGGATAACAACATCAGAAGTTAAAGAAGTATGTAAAACGCTAAAAAAAATGGTAGAGCTCCAGGACCAGGAAACATCCCAGGAGAGATAGTAAAATATGGAACTGAAAAGCTATTTAGCGCTTTGAGGAACTTATTCCAAAGATGCATTAACACATCAGAACTACCCGAGGAATGGAAAATATCATACATATCAACAATTCATAAGAAAGAGACAAAAATAATTGCGATAACTATAGGGGAATAACGGTTACAGGATCTATTAGCAGAATATACGGAAAAATACTTAAAAATAGAATAGAAACGGAATACGCGGACGTAGAAGCTGAAGAACAGGCAGGCTTTAGAGCAGGAAGATCCACAATAGACCATCTCTTCTCACTAACACAAATCCTAGAAAATAAAACCGCATTTGATCAGGAAGTCCATGTCTTGTTTGTTGATCTAAAAAAGGCCTACGACAGCGTGCCCCTAATGAGATTGTGGGAAACACTACAACAGAGTAATGTAAGCACCGAAATAATTAAAGCCGTAAAATCCTTATACCAAGACGCAAGAAGTAGTGTGAAAACCAAATATGGTGTAACAACAGGGTTCCGGTCACAAAGGGTCTAAAACAGGGCTGCTGTATATCCCCAACGCTATTTTAGGGACGGAACACTGGAAGAAGCAATATTCGAGAGGAATATCCAAGGAAGAAAAGCGATTGCAATGCTTAATAGTATACTATGGGACAAAAACATAACCATTGAAAATAAGAAGAGAATTTACAACTCAATAGTGAAAAGTATAATAACTTACAGCTCCCAGGTGTGGCCATTAAAGGAAAGAACAGAAAAAATACTAAAAGCTACAGAAATGGATTTCTGGAGACGAGCAGCCAGAAAATCCAGAAAAGACCGCATACCAAATGACACGATAAGGCGAGCTTTAGAAATAAAGCACGATATAGTGGACGAAATCAGAACCCAATAGTTGGTATGGTACGGACATGTACAGAGAATGTCACAAGACCGACTGCCTAAAAAGATTTTAAATTGGAACCCTCATGGAAAAAGAAAGCGAGGAAGACCACGCCAAAGCTGGAGAGCAGGAATTAATAAGGAAGTACTAGAGAGAGATCTGGAGGAGGAGGGATGGAGAAACCGGGAGGAATGGAAATTAGGCATCGGAAGACGGAAGACGTTATAAAACCGATTGATATATATAGCAAAGACTCAAGTCGCCAAGCGTTCCTTGGTGTGCCAAGGAATCAAAGTTGCTGATGAGTTCTGGTTCTCCATTTAGGTTTTCTGAATAGCATCCAACGAATGCAGTGTATGTATAGGAGCAAAGTCCCAGCGCTGATGAACAGAAGCATAATTAATGACGATAGACGATGATTGTGACTGGACATCAGTTTCGCGACATATAATGTGTATTAACATCGGTAAGCAGATCTGTGGGCCATTCTGTAGCTAGCATAGCTGAAACCGCAGTTCGCACTGCCCCATGGCTCCATGAAAACCTCTACTGGACTGAAAGCAAATGGACCTCGTTCCAACTCCAACCCAACGCTGATGTCGCACTTAAATGTTGTAGATTTGGTGTAAGCGTGCGACTGGTGGGGTCTGGTTTACTAACTATATCTTATAATATATATATATATATATATATATATATATATATATATATATATATATATATATATATATATAATATAACAAAGTAAAAGGATAAAAATGCATCAATGTGGTCAGACTGCCGATAGCAGTCCAGCGGCACCCTACTCATACGGAATGTCTTGCGTACATATGTATTGGACAGAGATAGACTACCAGTTGCACGGGTTCAGCAGTAGCCTGCCCTGTGAGTATTCGCCGATCTTTATGTGAAAGTGTCTGTGTGTAAATGAGCAAGAGAGAGAAGTCGCTGGTCTTACGCATCTAGTAGCAGTCTTCTCTGTCCGACTGTCTTGTGTATGTGAGAAACAAGAAAATTGATCATAAAGTCATACCTAAAACCATATACCATGAGTAAAAGGATATATAAAAAGGATATAATCGCTGGCACCGTTGGGGTAGATTGGTATCGTAATATCTCATCAAGTTGTCGTACTGCGATTTTATAGACTCGACTCGGCAGAGCGCTTTGACGGAAAACTTAAACTCGCTTTGATGATGACAGAGTACCGTTAGTAAGATATCGGCACACGACCTTGGCTTCTTCTTTTCAGCCTGCTCTCATCCACCCTTGGATGTAGGCCTCTTCCAAATCTTTCTGTCTTTCCCTGTCCAGGGCCGTTCTGTTCCAATTTTTTCCTATGATATTCTGGATGTCGTCTCGCCACCTTCTTTGAGGTCTTCCCACACTCCTCTTACTCTCCCTTGGGTGCCATACTGTAAGCTTGTAGGCCCATCTGTCGTTGTTCTCTCTAGCTACCTGGCGAGTCCATCTCCACTTTAGTTTAGCTGCTCTTTCCAGAGCATCCGTCAGCCATGTTTTTCTCTGAATTTCCTCATTTAGGATTATACCTCTCAAACTCACTTCAAGCATAGCTCTTTTCATTGTTGCGCTACACGAAGTCTGTTCATCGACTTACGTGTTAGCGACATCGTTTCAAGAACGCACGTGAGAACTGGCAGTACACACAACTCGTATCCTTTTGAGGTTTAAAGGGATATTTCGTGATTTGAAAATAAACCGGAGTTTACCAAAAGTTGTCCAACCAAGACCCACTCTTCGAGAAATTTCTGTTGTTTGGATCTCCTTTACTAATACTATTTTTTGTCCGCGGTATATATATTCGGAAATGTTCTCTAATGGCCGATTTTCAATGGTAACCGTTATTTTCTCTGGGCTCATTACCTTTGTCTTGCTCAGATTCATTTCCAGTCCGACTCGTGACGATGCATGATGCAATTCTTCCAACATAGTTGTTAATTCATTGGGTGTAGTACCGACGTTGGCTAGAAAATATTAAAAGGACGGAACAAGACTGGGAAAATTACATACTCGATTTTCCGTCTTTCGGCCGACCATGTATATGTGTAGATGGATTGAAATCTAATTACTTAGTAACGCAAGAATGAACTTCATGTGATATTTAATAAGACAGTGAGAGCAGACACACCTATTACCCCAAAGAATTTATGCCACTTTGTTACAATAATATGTATTACGCTTAAATAATTGTATGTCGCAAATAAGATTTTGTTTTCAAATTTGTATTACTTTTCACTGTAATCTCTTACAAAATTTATGTCAGGCCACGATATTGATTTATTAACTAATATATTCTGAACTGATGGGAAAGTTAATAAGAACAGAAGAGGGCAAATGGGTAAGAATCTTTAACTGTAAAATTTATTTAAAATTTAAAAGGAAACATTATTTAATTTAGATAGGAATGTTTTTTCAGAGTGATAGTACTGATAATACTAATTAGAATGTAGTTCTCTATTATATTTGAAACAATATTTATTATTATTACAAAAAAGTTCTTCTTTCTCACATTTGGTCAATGTGGTTCCCTATTTGGCTGACGGGCCAAAGCCAAGTCAGCACAAACGCTATTACCATTATGTATTAAGGAATGACCTGACAATGTTACATGCTTTCAAAATCACTGACTTCTGAATGTTTCTGTGTATGTTTGTGTTGAGTCCTAACTGTACTAAGTGTGGTGTGAATATTATTGGTGTAAGGCCTGTGGGTGATATAATGAGGGGGGCAATGATGACTTTTTCTTTTTTCCATAGCCTTTTTATTTCCGTTGCAAGGTCTGTGTATTTGGAAATTTTTTCTGTGTATTTCGTTTGGATATTTGTGTCGTTGGGGACAGCTATGTCAATTAGATAGGTGACTTTTCCTGTTTTGCACTGAAAAGTAATATCGGGTCTATTGGCGGAGACTGTTTTATCTCTATGGATGCTGATGTCCCAGTAGAGCTTGTAATCTTTATTTTCAAGTATGGATGTTGGTGTGTATTTGTAGTAGGGATCTGTGTTTTCTATGAGTTTGTATGTTGTGGCTAGTGCTTGGTGAACTACTTTGGCAGCTAAGTCATGTCTGGCTGTGTATTCTGTTCCGGCTAATATTTTACATCCGCCTGTTATGTGTTCGATCGTTTCTTTCTGCTAGTGGCATTTTCTGCATCTGTCTTCTGTAATAGTTGGGTCTTTGATGCTATGCTTTTGGTAGTTTCTGGTTAATATGACTTTATCCTGGATGGCAAGTAAGAAGCCTTTACGTGGTCTTGTTCTATGTGGTATCTGTGTTTTCCGTGGAGTGTTTTCTCTAACGTTTTCATCTTTTCCTGTTGTAATTGGGTGTGACTGTGTGTGTCTGCTGAGTGGTCTGCCCGGGATAAGTCGAGAGGTGTGTAGTTTTTGTCTGCTTTCACTGTCTCTGTGTGCAGGCTGGTTTGCTTGCTGTGAAAGAATTTCCTAAGTGCTTTTATTTGTTTTGTGTGTAATGATCTGATGTCTATAATTCCTCTTCCTACTGCCTTCCTCTCGATGGCGGGTCTTTCTTTGCATGCGCTGGGGTGTAATTTCCTGTTGTTTCCTGTGTTATTATTATTACAAAAAAGTTCTTCTTTCTCACATTTGGTCAATGTGGTTCCATGTTTGGCTGACGGGCGCAAAACCAAGTCAGCACAAACGCATTACCATTGTGTATTAAGGAATGACCTGACAATGTTACATGTTTTCAAAATCACTGACTTCTGAATGTTTTTGTATATGTTTGGGTTGAGTCCTAATTGTACTAAGTGTGGTGTGAATGTTGTTGGTGTAAGGCCTGTGGCTGATATAATGAGGGGGACAATGATGACTTTTTCTTGTTTCCATAGCCTTTTTATTTCCGTTGCAAGGTCTGTGTATTTGGAAATTTTTTCTGTGTATTTCGTTTGGATGTTTGTGTCGTTGGGGACAGCTATGTCAATTAGATAGGTGACTTTTTCTTTTTTGCACTGAAAAATAATATCGGGTCTATTGGCGGAGACTGTTTTATCTGTATGGATACTGATGTCCCAGTAGAGTTTGTAATTTTTATTTTCAAGTACGGATGTTGGTGTGTATTTGTAGTAGGTGTCTGTGTTTTCTATGAGCTTATATGTTGTGGCTATTGCTTGGTGAACTACTTTTGCCGCTGAGTCATGTCTGGCTGTGTATTCCGTTCCGGCTAATATTTTACATCCGCTTGTTATGTGTTCGATCGTTTCTTTCTGCTGGTGGCATTTTCTGCATCTGTCTTCTGTAATAGTTGGGTCTTTGATGATATGCTTTTGGTAGTTTCTGGTTAATATAACTTTATCCTGGATAGCAAGTAAGAAGCCTTCTGTTTCCGGGAATAGCTGCCCATCCTGTAACCAGGTGTATGATTGGTTTTTATTTACGTGGTCTTGTTCTATGTGGTATCTGTGTTTTCCGTGGAGTGTTTTTTCTGACCACGTTTTCATCTTTTCCTGTTGTAATTGGGTGTGACTGTGTGTATCTGCTGGGTGGTCTACCCGGGATAAGTCGAGTGGGGTATAGTTTTTGTCTGCTTTGACTGTTGCTGTGTGGAGGCTGGTTTGCTTGGTGTGAAAGAATTTCCTAAGTGCTTGTATTTGTTTTGTGTGTAATGATCTGATGTCTATAATTCCTCTTCCTCCTGCCTTCCTCTCGATGGTAAGTCTTTCTTTGCATGCGTTGGGGTGTAATTTCCTGTATTTGGTGAATTGAGATCGTATAAGGACGTGAATATTTTCTATGTCTGTTTGTGACCATTTGATGATACCAAATGAATATGTGAGTATAGGTATAGCGAACATGTTGATGGCTTTAGTGAGATTCTTAGAGTTGAGTTTTGTTTGTAAAAGTTTCGTCAGTCTGTTTTGGAATTCGGTTCTGAGCTCTGTTTTGATGTGAGTGTGGTTGAGTTTGATGCTTTGTTGGAAGCCTAGATATTTGTATGTTTCTTTGTCGAACATGTTATCGAGTGTTTCATTGTTGATAGTTTCTGTCTCATGGTGACCCTTCCACTGGCCTTTGTTGATATGGAGCACTTTGCATTTACTTATACCAAATTCCATATTGACATCTAAGGTGAATATTTCTGTGATTTTGAGGAGTTCTTTCAGTATTTTTGTGGCAGTGTAGAGTTTTATGTCATCCATATATAGGAGGTGGTTTATTTTATGTTGATTCACTTTTTGGTGTCTGATGTTGAAGCCATGCTCTGTTCTGTTTAGTATATTTGAGAGTGGATTGAGACAGAGGCAAAACCATAGAGCGCTGAGCGAGTCTCCCTGAAATATAGCCCGTCTGATGTACAGCTCTTCTGTTTAGATGCGTTCGGTTTGTGTTTCTAGGCGTATTTTGGTTTTCCATGTTTTCATAATTTGCGCGAGAAATTGCCTGAGGTGTTGGTTGATTTTATAGATTTCTAGGGCTCTGATTAACCAGCTGTGGGGAATGGAGTCGAAGGCTTTTTTATAGTCTATGTAACCGATGTGAAGGTTTCTGTGTTCTTTTCTGGTTTGTCTCATAATCACGCTATCTATGATCAGCTGCTCTTTGCATCCTCGACTATTTTTCCTGCATCCCTTCTGCTCTTCTGTGAGAATATTGTTGTCTGTTAGGTGTTGTTCTATTTTCTTGGAAATTGTGGCTGTGATGATCTTGTATAGGGTTGGAAGACAGGAAATAGGTCGGTAGTTTGACGGGTTTGTGGTGTCTGAACTTTTGGGTTTGATGTATGTTATTCCTTGTGTAAGAAAAGTGGGGAATGTGTGTGGTTGTAGAATGGCTTTGTTGATTTGGTGTGTGAGTGCTTCGTGTGTGGTGGTAAACTGTTTGTACCAGAAGTTTTGTATATTGTCTATCCCAGGGCATTTCCAGTTGTGTGTGTGTTTGATTGTTTCTGTAATTTCTTCTGTAGTTAGTGTGGAATTTTCTTGTCCTGTCACACGTTTGTGTTTATCTTCTTCAGCTGCGAGTTCTTGTTTGTTTGGTGGTTCAGTTACTACTGTCTGCTCGTTGTACATAGCTTTTCGGTAGAACTATTTTTCGCTTCTTCGGAAGAGGTTGTCGGTGTCTTTCCTCTCGTTTGATTCTTTGTATCTACGGAGTCTTGCAGCATATACGGATAGTTTTTGTTTCAAAGTATCAACGATTTCTGGCAGTATTCGGTTGAGAGATTTAGATTTGATCTTGTCTACACCTTGTGTGACACGTTTTGATTCAGCAGCTACTGGGTCTGTGTTCAGTTCAGCAGCTACTGTATCTTTGATGGTTTGCAATTCGAAAGGTGTGAGGCGATTGTTCTTGGTAATAAATCTTTTTTGGTCTATTACTCTCTGTTCTGTAACAAGTAATTGCAGATGTGGATATTCGGTCAAGAAAAGTCTGTATAGTTCCAGTCTGTAGCCTGATGTCACTGTTTCTAGTTTGGTGGCGGTGTAGTAACAGCGCATCACTGTTCTATTCATTTTATCTGTCCACTTTAACCGCTGTCTTGGTTTGCCAGCCTTGGTAGTTGCAGGTTGTCCTTGCAAAACATACGCTGTTTGGCCTGGCTTTGGTGGTTGTATTTGTCCCGCATCTACGTCGGTTGCGCTTGAGATTGGTGGTGGTGGGTCCAAGCGGCGAGTGATTCTCTTGTCAGTGATTTCTTTGTCAGGTGTGATTTCATTACAGCAACACATGGCGTGTTCATTGATTCCTGTGGTGCAACTCATGCGTTGCTGGAACTTTCCCGCCTTGGTGGGTGTCGGCTTACTTGCCGGCACAACACTTTTGGCAGGTTGCCCGGTCTTCATCGTTTTGGTCGAGCTGCCATTTCCCGCGACGTCCTCGACCGTTACGTCGCTCGCCTGATGCTTCTTTTATTGGTCTGCTGTTGTCTGGAATGTTTTCAATGTTTTGTGGTGTCAGAAGCTCAAAGTGTCCCGACATTGGATTGCCTGTTAGTAGAAGGTAAATAGTTTTGTTGTATTTTCCCGTGCTTATTATTGTTGGTCTGTCCGTAAAAGTTATTTTTGTATGTCTTGTTCTTCGTTGTTTTGAGAAGATATGAAAGTTGCTATTTTGTGTTTCCGAGAGGGCAAGTATCTCTAGGCTCGTTGCATAGGTGCCATTTTTCCTCATATAATTATAGTAGTTATTGAAGTCTTTTTTTATATCGTCGACTTCAGTTAATGAAAATGTGTGAAGTTCCGACCAGTTTTATTGTAAATATCTTAGAGCAACCTCTCGGAGTTTCTCATGATGGTTTTGGTGGCCATACAAGTGTAAGCTAACTGCACGGAAAAGGCAATTTCCATCACCTACAATGTCAGATCTGGTAAAACTATCGGGAGTAGTTTCGGCTGCGGCGGTTGTTTGGGTCGTCTGTGGTTGTTGTTGTTGTGGTGTTGCTATAGCTGTTTGTACGACAGGGGTCCGCCACCGCAACACCCTTCCATTATCTTTTTTTTTTTTTTTTTTTTTATTTTTTTTTTGATTTTATTGTTTGTTTTTTTTTTTTTTTTTTTTTTTTTTTTTTTTGTTTTTTTTTTTTTATCCCATTACTATAATTATTATTCTTTGACATAGTATTCCCACAAGTATCCTAGGAAAGAGGGGTCGACTGCGGCAGAGCCTGGATGCCACAGCAAGGCTACTTACTCCCGGAGGGCGCCCGGTATCCGGGGGAACCGTTCGCGACTCATAAACGCTGAGCCATTGATCTTCTCGGCACGGTAAACACCTTAAGATTGCGTTTTTCTCACACATAATCTGGACAACACAAGACAGCACAACATGACTCAGGTACCTCGGGATCGTCAATGCCCATACTAGGAGAATCCTGGGATTCCCCTAGCCGCTGAGGGCTTATTATTAGTATTATTATTATTATTATTAGGCTTGATGAATTTATGATTAAAAGTTTCCAGAATAAAATACATAATGCACTGTTCATACATATTTACCTCTTTAAAAAGAAACCGATCTTTTTAAAGGTAGTAGCGCTACATGTTTTATCTTTTTATTGATGATGGTAACCTTCATTAATGCTATTTCAAGTGTTTTCTGATATTTGTTCTTTCAGATATCGAGTTATAGTGATAAGGTGACAGTATGTTTTGAGACAGATTAAAGATAAATTCATGATTGCAAAATCAACTCTAAATAAAATTGTTATGCTTATAATGATCCAAAATTTCTTAGAACGGTCGATATTAGTAACAAAAGTTCGTTTGGATATTGTAAGACAGATTTTAAGCAGAAACTAAAAATATATGTTGGATCACTTGCTATATTTATCTGATTTAGAATTGTGACTTCTTTTGATTCCCCTGAATTCATTTGCCGATAAAAAAAAAGTTCTATTATATTTGAAACAATATTTATTATTATTATTATTATTATTAGGCTTGATGAATTTATGATTAAAAGTTTCCAGAATAAATACGTAATGCACTGTTCATACATATTTACCTCTTTAAAAAGAAACCGATCTTTTTAAAGGTAGTAGCGCTACATGTTTTATCTTTTTATTGATGATGGTAACCTTCATTAAAGCTATTTCAAGTGTTTTCTGATATTTGTTCTTTCAGATATCGAGTTATAGTGATAAGAGTGACAGTATGTTTTGAGACAGATTAAAGATAAATTCAGGATTGCAAAATCAACTCTAAATAAAATTGTTATGCTTATAATGATCCAAAATTTCTTAGAACGTTCGATATTAGTAACAAAAGTTCGTTTGGATATTGTAAGACAGATTTTAAGCAGAAACTAAAAATATATGTTGGATCACTTGCTATATTTATCTGATTTAGAATTTGTGACTTCTTTTGATTCCCCTGAATTCATTTACCGATAAAAAAAAAGTTCTATTATATTTGAAACAATATTTATTATTATTATTATTATTATTAGGCTTGATGAATTTATGATTAAAAGTTTCCAGAATAAATACATAATGCACTGTTCATACATATTTACCTCTTTAAAAAGAAACCGATCTTTTTAAAGGTACTAGCGCTACATGTTTTATCTTTTTATTGATGATGGTAACCTTCATTAATGCTATTTCAAGTGTTTTCTGATATTTGTTCTTTCAGATATCGAGTTATAGTGATAAGAGTGACAGTATGTTTTGAGACTGATTAAAGATAAATTGAGGATTGCAAAATCAACTCTGAATAAAATTTTTACGCTTATAATGATCCAAAATTTCTTAGAACGGTCGATATTAGTAACAACAGTTCGCTTGTATATTGTAAGACAGATTTTAAGCAGAAACTAAATATATATGTGGGATCACTTGCTATATTTATCTGATTTAGAATTTACGTCTTCATTTGCCGATAAAAAAAATAGCGATACAATACAAACGTATTTAAGCGACAGTGAGTACACAACCCTTAACAGTATTCTGAGTAACTGGCAAAAACACCATTTAACTAATTAATTAAAAGCACAGAATCATGTTGATGGAGGTAACTATTTGCACAATTCTGGCAAACTTGTTTTACTTTTTATTAATCCTTTATGGACAGAGAGTGTATGATATGTTTCTCTACTACCTTTATACAGTGTGAAAATTAATTTTCCGAACTAGAGTTGCATATCATAAACTAGCGGGATTATATAAGCTTAATATATTTTAAAGCTGTATTATTTCACGATTTTTACTTTTAAATTTCAGTGATACATTGACAGATGATTGAGATACAATCTTTCATTTATTTGTAAACAAATTTTATTATAGAATTGTATCACAGAAAAATAGCTATAATTAAATTTTACCCAACCTATTTCAAGAAGTCTTTTATATGGAAAATCTCATTGTTTTGGAATGAACGTGAACCGCCTTTTTTGCACACGCGGCGCTCCTGTAACCTGTAACGGTTTAAAGGTTTCCTTCCAGCACAAGTGCTATGCTCATAAAAAAAATTTAAGTTAGCAAATACACGGGAAAACCAAATCCCATAAGCGATTTCAACGTTTCGTGAATTCCTAGCAGATAATTGCAATCTATCATTGAAAATAATGAAAGAAGAATCAAATATCAACAGGGAATCAATTTTAACTATTTTGAAAGGACACTAAGACAAAATAGAGATTTGTACAACGTTTGTTTCATACACTTTAAATAAAGAAGAAAATGTATTGAATGCAACATCCCAGGGAAATCGTACAAGCCCCTAGAAACAATATAAAGTTCCTGAAATATGTTGTTACTGGTTACGAAACATGATTTCAAAAAATTTAAAAAACCTTCATTACAAGCATGGAAATTGTAACACAATTTAAATACTTTATTAACATAAACCACTATCATTCCTATGCAACATAGCAACAGTAGTAAAACATTTCTTCTTTCTAATTGAAAACGCAACTTAAAAACTTTCAATTAAATCTGTCAAAGAAGGTTAAAATAACTTTGTTGTGAAAAAACTTGACAAATTTACTCTATGGTACAACGAATCTTTTCTATCTTGCATAATATGCAGAAAAAATATTATCAGTGGACTTAACAGAGTGAAATATATAAAAAAATCGTTATTACTTTAAACCTTGTATTTTATCTAAAAAAGATATTGTAATTATTTCATAGTTTTAATATGTCGTAATTAATATACTTTCGGAATTAGTGGAACTGTAGATAGTAATAAGGACTTATTTTGAGAAATAATAAATTTCACTGTTAAAAAATGTCTATGCCTGTTCTTAACTCTCACTTTCCAGCAAACATCCTTCAAATTATCTTGGAAATCATAGAAATAAACTAACTACACTAGCAGAACCAAAGGAAAGGGATGTGGAAGCAGAAGCTCCTTCCTCAATAACAAATATTGTTGCTCACTGTCGATATAGAAATGAAAAACAACACAAAAAAATCTTAAAGATGCAGTTACTTTCCAAGAAATAACTCATAATATACACGTACATAAAATCAGTTGAAATGTGAAAATTAAAATATAAAATAAAGTAAAATAAAATTGAACTAGACATACGCAATAACACATGTAATGTAATAATAATAAAATTTAAAAAAGGAAACTAAATCAGCTTCAGTAAGGTGACAAAAATACTTCTTAGTTCGCCCCGAAGGTTAGCGATCCAAATAGTCCTGGAAGCTGCAGCTCTAAAAATATCTATTGATGAGCAATTAAACCAACTGCTGACATCGTTTTAAGCAGGAATTTTGATGTCTTCCAACCGATCTTCTATCTAGTATTTTGCCTTGACTGACCAGCCTCAGGAAATCATACTTTGCTCTCCTCATTATATGACCGATATATCTAGTTTTTTTTCCTTTATAGTCAGCTGCAGTTCTATGGATTTTTTTGATTCGCTTAAGGACTGTTACTCTATCCACCCATGATATTCGTAGAATTCTTGTATAAACATACATTTCGAAAGCTCGAGTCGTTTCTTTGTGCTGGGATTAAGAATCCAGCCTTCACATCCATACAGGAGTACTAAAAAAATATAGCATCTAAACATATATACTCGAAATTCTAGACTAAGATCGGATCTAGTGAAAAGATTTCTCATGCTTATAAAGGTCTCATGGACCTGCTCGATTATCGATCTAATCTTTATTTTTGGATTACACTAGCTAGGTATTTAAAAGACAGTCTTTTAACTACATAGGAAATAATATATTCTCTTAATCTTAAAAAGTTTATACATGCTTATAATAAAGATATTTAATTACAACAAGAAACCTTCACTGTTGTCATTCTAACCGAAAAATTCAATAAACCTAAGTAATACAGAACTGATCTAGAAGATATATTACGTAAACTCGGAAAATTTAACAAAATCTTGAAGTCAGAGTGAGTCATACTTACCTATTAACGAACAACCCCCACAACAGTTGGTGGAAAAGCAAAAGCCGGATTCTGTAGTCGTAACGCTGCACGCGCGCCCCACCTACCGTGCGTATCTTCAGCGCAGAAAAGTTTATTTAAGCGACAGCTTTAATTGATATTTAGTTTTCGCTTTTCCGGATTTAAAAAGATTTTTGGCGATTAACGCGCTTTTTGTGTTTGCTACAGTTCTGTTCTGATAAATTTTTGTGTAATGTTAATCTTACGAATCTTACGGTTGTTATTTTAGGTTAAAGTTAGATTTTCGAAGGGAAGAAGCTAATTTATTTTGTTTCAAGTACATTCCCAATAGGTTTTTCAATACTGATTTTCAACATTAAGTTTTATTTAATGAATTTCTTCGTTAGTGCAAGACTTACGTCAACTTCTTAATTTTTAAGTTTTTATGTATTATATTTTGTATATTAGGTGTTAGTTATATATTGCTTACATTTCTTTCCTTGCCCATTTAGCTTACAATAGGATTGTGGTTGCTAATTATATTTTTCTTTTTTAAGCAAGTATGTAACATTTTAAGAATAAGAGAAGAATTTTGTACATTCGATCACTTTTTGGAAATCGGTTTATCTCTTAATAATTTTTTTTGCTTCTTTTTAATGAAAAAAGGTGAAGTACCCATTTATTTTTAACTAAAAGGTTTTCTGAAAATGGGTAGGTCTTTGACACAGAGTGCTGCCAAAAAGAAAGGAAGAGATGCAAATATAAAGGTTTTTTTTTGATATTCAAGGGCCTGAGTAGGGATCTTCCTCTTTTTCATATCCTAAAGATGTCATAATTCTCGTCGACGTTGTCCAAGTGCCGAAACATACATTTTTGTATTTTGCAGCACCTTTTAGACAACGTAGTAGTGCTACCACGGACGTTATTGCATGTCGACAAACAATTACTACCTATGTACGTTGCCAGGCAAAATATACTTAAATAAATTAATAAATGAGTATACCGACCGCCGGGATTGGCCCCGAGACCTTATGCACCACAAGCAAGTACTATGCCACATAGCCACGGGCCGCCACACCTACTTGCATATTTATCTATTCATTCGCCATTTGACTAACTTCATTTTTGTTTGATTTGACCTTTTTTTCACTAGTTTCAATAACCGCAAGATAATTTTAGACTTACAAAACCGATTTAGATAAATCTTTCACCGTGACCTAAGAACAACGTGAATCGCTTTTCCCGCACACATGCCGCTCTTGAAGCGCTTTAAGGACTTCCCAGAAGCTCGTATGCTAAACCCATAGAAAAAAAAAAATATATAAAAATAAGTTGAATATGAATACCGGACAGAACACGAAAAGTTTCATTAAAATTGCTCTAATACTTTTGCATAAATTTGAGGCCGAAGATATATAAATTTTACGGCATTTAAACAATATGCCATACATATGTAGTGAATTTATTTTCTATAGCTGGTTAAAAATAAATAACACTACACGCTCTTTAGTAATAAATTACAGGGTAATAATAATGATAATTAAAATAAATATATAATTAAGTATCTCAAAGAAATATATAAACAAAAAAAAACTGGCCGAGTGCAAGTCGGACTTGCGCAATTAATGTTTCATATGTGAACGCTATTAAAATAACTTAACAATAACTTCATAAAACACACTGAGTTTTCAACAAAGTTTTTTTCCGATCTTTATTGAAAATTGATAACCTTAAAAAATGTTTTTTTTTATATACCAGTTAAATTATCAAACGTAACACACTTTTAAGAATTTTCGTTAAATCTACACTTTCGGGAGAATATTTCAGATTTTTTTCACAATTTTTTGATCGGTACTTTTCGAAATAAGGACCACCTTATTTGGATAGCGATATTTGGCGGTTTTTTTAAATACTATGAAGAAAAATGTGGGCAAGTATTACATCACACATATTTTTAAATTCGTGTTTTCACAAGCTTTCATTTGATACCCCACTCGATGACCTGGCAAAAAATTGTTTTTTTAACTTCCGGTTTCACCACCCAAAACTAACTCCTTAAGTCAATCAATTCCTATATTTGTCTTAAGTTTCCACTTGGTGTGTCAATTAGTTTTGGAGAAAATCGGGTGTGACAGACGGACATCGAATTGATGCCATAAGTTCAGAACACTAAAAATATAGTTACTTATATAAACGAACAACAAAAATACACAGTAGTAGTCAAAGTAAAATAATCACAGTTCATAGCCTGCTCGTACGTGTATATGTTTCTAATAGAACTTGGCGTTTAGACTGTGAATATGGAGGCCATCGATGTACTATTATAAATAATATATTTTAATGTAATATGGCGATTCCCAGCAAGTTAGTGTACTTATTTATTATAATTTTTAACTTGGCCACATAGTAGTTGTAGAAATACAGTAACAATGCAACATCTCTAATATATTGCTAAAGCCATGTAAGTATTGACGCTGGCGTGAAGCATTATTCCAAAATACTAAGTTTAAACATCTCGCAGCATTAAACGGAACCGAATTTAAAGCATTTTAAGTATTGTTTAAAGAAATGGGCAAAAACGATACAAAAGTTGCAGTTTCTAAAAAAATTTATAAAGTTAAAACAGAAACAATGACATATAACACAAACTAATTACATATTTTTGTGATGTTATTGTGCAAAATAGCAAAAAAAGCGTTTCTTCTAACTTTGTTCTCGGTAACAATATTT
Organism: Pachyrhynchus sulphureomaculatus; assembly: GCA_019049505.1. Classification (NCBI taxonomy): domain Eukaryota; kingdom Metazoa; phylum Arthropoda; class Insecta; order Coleoptera; family Curculionidae; genus Pachyrhynchus; species Pachyrhynchus sulphureomaculatus. The sequence goes on from CM032456.1 coordinate 152,506,076, forward strand.
CACATATTTTTACATTCAAATCAGAGGCGTGGCCAAGGGGAGCATGTGTATGCCCGGCCCCACATAAGTTACTTTGCTTTGTTATAACCTACTAATATAGTAATGTACTCTTTTTTTCTAAAACCTGGCTACGCTACTGATTCAAATATGTTTCCTGATGATTTGCCATCCTCTTTTACCACTAATGTTATATAAAAATAATAAAAATGAACACCAGTTCAAGCACAGTAATAACCATGATAATAAAGCACTCTATAAATGTAAAATACTATTATGCAATATTACAGTAGTAGTGAAAAACCTTAAAAATGATAAGATCTCTCTGGATAAAAATGCAACTGAGAATATTGCATTAAACACTGTCTGGGCGACGATAAATTGACTAACTTCTTTGTGAAAGAACTTGATAAATATGCTCCATGCGACAACGTAGCTTCTTTATCTTGCATAATACGAGAAAAGAATATTATCATTCGAATTTACAGAGTGGAATCTAAAAATACCTATTTTTTGAACCCTTGTATCGTTGTTAAAAAAAATAATTGAATTTATGTTTATAAGGAAAAGTAATGTACCAGTTTTTGGCTTGGCATAGTAAACTTATATAGCCTTATTTCTTTCACTGTTATAGTAGTAGTAGGTGTGGTGTTCTCACTAGGAATTGTGTTCTTTTGAGAGCCACTAATCTTTTTGAACCTGATGGTATGTTCTGGAATTACCTTCAATTAAACCTCCTTTGAGAACCATTAATTTCTATAAGATGTAGGACGTAAGAGTTTTTCACTGGTAAGTTATTATTTTTATTTCCACTTACACAATATTTTACAGATATGTTTTTTTTACACACACACACATACATACATACATACATACATATATATATATATATATATATATATATATATATATATATATATATATATAATATATATATATAAATATATATATATATATATATATATATATATATATATATATATATATATATATATGTGTGTGTATATATATATGTGTGTATATATATATATATATATATATATATATATATATATATATATATATATATATTGTCCCAGTATTCCGTGCACATGGAATTACTGTGGATTTCTGAGATACAGGGTGTCAAAGTTATATTTTTATTTTAGTTTTTCTTAAGTAGCTTCCTTAATAATTCTATTATTGGTACAAGATTCGGTGCTAAGGGGTTTTCTGAGATTAGCAATCGAAGCCAGCTCACAGTTTTGTTGTAAATTGTAGGAGGCGCCACTTATTGCACTGTGTATACTTTTAAATTGTCTTAACTTTTTTGTACCACTCTGTATGATATTTTTAATTAAATATTTGTATTTTTCGCCTTTTAGTTGTCTAAAAAAGCTCTCTTGGTAAATGTTGCTCCGACCAACAGTTTCTTAGATAATGGGATGTTTGTTTCCACTTTTTAATTCCATCCACACTGCATCCAGGCTTAGGACAGGTCCAAAAGAATTTTTGAAAATTTGAAACTTAGAGCATGTTTAAAGGCAAACAAGCTAACAAAAATAATAAATTTAAAGGCCAACGGGCCTACAACAGTAAGAATGTAAAAACCAACTGACTAAGGGCATAAAAGATTACCCGCAAATAGATAAAGCTGTAATTAATAAATAAAATCATCCCACTATCTCAGAAACTATTGCTCGGAGCAACATTTACCAAGAGAGCTTTCTTAGACAGGTTGAGTTAGCTTCGAGCGGCAGCAGCAGCAAGATCACAGTATCTAGTAGCAGCAGCAGCAAGAGCACTTGAAAAGGCCAAATGAGATTTCGGGAGAAACGTCATGCAAATTCATTGTTAGACGAAAGGATTGAAACCCGAAATTTTAATATATTATATTCCACCATCTGTGAAAACCTCTATATATATATATATATATATATATATATATATATATATATATATATATATATATATATATATATATATATATACAGTAATACCCCGCTTTACGCGAGGGATACGTTCCGAAAAAAATCGCGTTAACTGAAATTCGCGTATATCGAGGTTTATGATTAAACATAGTCAAAATTTAATACAAAAAAAATACAAATCATTTTAATCAATCACTTTAATTCTAAGAACACTTTTATGCAATACATACTCTTATTTTTTACGGAAAAATACATCTATTGTCTTTTGGGTAACGTTTTGTTTACGTTCTTGTAAAATACGTTCATAACACCCAACACTGTTTTTAATTGTTTGACACACGGTCAAGACACGGTCATCATTATTGTCTATACTCTGCAATATGTCCAAACCTGAATAAATTTTTGAAAGTGCATTTTGTATTTCCCCTGAAGATAAAACTTTCTCTTCTACTTGTTCTTCCTCATCGTAGATAGGATTATTCTGTAACTCGATCAGATCTTCATTGCTAATAGGATCGTCGTGCGTTGCTACAAGTTCTACGAGATCTTCTACCGTGACATCTTCAAGTTCAGACCCCTCAATCATTGCAGCAATGTCTTCAAGCACTTGTCTCTGCATCTGGACAATTCTTCTAGGTGCTTCCACTACATCTGGCCAAAGATTACGCCACACCCCATTCATACAACTCATTTTAACTTCCTTCCAAGCCTCTTCTATGTTGTGAATAGACTTCATAATGTTGTATGACTTCCACCACTCTCGCATAGACTGTCTTCCTTCCCCGTCAGTTTCATGAATTAGTTGGCTAAAAGTGCGGCGATGGTAATAAGCTTTGAAGTTTGCTATTGCTCCCTGGTCCATAGGTTGTAATATTGACGTAGTGTTTGGTGGAAGGAACTTTACGTACACTTTTAAGTCTCTGGGCGTATCAAGTGAGGTTGGATGTCCTGGGGCATTGTCTAAGAGTAATATAACTTTAGGTTCAAGCCCATTTCTGTCACAGTATGATTTGACTGATGGGCAAAAACTATTAGAATACCATTCTTGAAAAATTTCCCGTGTAACCCACGCCTTTCTGTTTGATCGCCACACAACTGGTAGACTTGTCTTGTCTGTGCCTCGCATTGCACGGGGTGTTTCTGAATGGTACACTAGTAAAGGTTTCAGTTTGAAATCACCAGTGGCATTACCACCCAGCAGAAGTGTTTAGTCGATCTTTCGCAGCTTTGAAACCACTGGCTTGACGTTCTTCCTTAGAAATGAATGTTCGAGATGGCATTTTTTTCCAGTAAAGTGCGGTCTCATCAACATTGAAGATGAGACAAGCAGGAATTTTCTCTCGTCTAACGAAGTCTTGAAACTTGTCTGGAAACTCAGCTGCAGCTTGAATGTCCGCGCTGGCCGCCTCGCCTGTTATGTGGATATTGTGAAGATTAGAACGCTGCTTGAACCGATGGAACCAGCCTCTGCTGGCAGCAAAAGTCGGAGTGGCACTCCCTTCTCCTTCTTTTGTTTTCAGCATCTCATACAAAGATTTTGCTTTTGTGCATATGAGATCTTGACTTAGTGGTGTGTTCTTCTTATTCAAATCTTCGATCCAGACTGACAGTAATTTCTCCATTCTTTCTAAGATAGATGATCTCGAACGAGAAAGTTTTGTTGCACTTATAGGTGTTGAACCTTCGCTGGAGATTTTAATTTTTTTCCCGATTTTTATAAATCGTTCTCACAGTCGATTCTGAGAGTCCAAAATCTCTCCCAACAATTGTTGCTTTGCCTCCATTTTCCATTCTTCTTAACACTTTCATCTTCAATTCCAAAGTGACGCTTTTACGCTCTTTTTTCTTTACAGGCGGCATTTTTTTAACGTAGGGTTAAATTATGTATGTATGTATCTCCAATAAATATTAAAACAAAACTGCCAGCCGACCGAACTAACATTACGGAACAAATGAACACACGAAACGAACGAGGAAATCCCCATAGAACAAAGTCGAAGGACAGGGAATTCCCAATTCTTCAAAGAGAATATTCAGAGAAAGCGGGGATCCTCCGCGACCATAGAGAAGTTAATGACTACATGAGCGCGAAATTTGAAATTCGCGTTATAGTGAAACCGCGCGTAACGGGGTCGCGCTAAGCGGGGTATTACTGTATATATATATATATATATATATATATATATATATATATATATATATATATATATATATATATATATATATATATATATATATATATATATATATATATATATATATATATATATATATATATATATATATATATATATATATATGTATATATATATATATATATATATATATATATATATATATATATATATATGTATATATATATATATTATATATATATATATATATATATGTATATATATATATATATATATATATATATATATATATATATATATATATATATATATATATATATTGTCCCAGTATTCCGTGCACATGGAATTACTGTGGATTTCTGAGATACAGGGTGTCACAGTTATATTTTTATTTTAGTTTTTCTTAATAGCTTTCTTAGTAATTCTATTATTGGTACAAGATTCGGTGTTAAGGGGTTCTCTGAGATTATCAATCGAAACCAGCTCACAGTTTTGTTGCAAATTGTAGGGGGCGCCACTTATTGCACTGTGTATACTTTTAAATTGTCTTATCTTTTTTTGTACCACTCTGTATGATAATTTTAATTAAATATTTGTCTTTTTCGCCTTCAGTTGTCTAAAAAAGCTCTCTTGGTAAATGTTGCTCCGACCTACAGTTTCTGAGATGATGGGATGATTTGTTTCCATTTTTTAATTCCATCCACACTGCATCCAGGCTTAGGACAGGTCCAAAAGAATTTTTGAAAATTTGAAACTTAGAGCATGCTTAAAGGCAAACAGGCTAACAACAATAATAAATTTAAAGGCCAACGGGCCGACAACAGTAAGAATGTAAAAACCAACTGACTAAGGGCATAAAAGATTACCCACAAATAGATAAATTTGTAATTAATAAATAAAATCATCCCACTATCTCAGAAACTATTGCTCGGAGCAACATTTACCAAGAGAGCTTTTTTAGACAGGTTGAGTTAGCTTCGAGCGGCAGTAGCAGCAAGATCATAGTTACGAGTAGCAGCAGCAGCAAGAGCACTTGAAAAGGCCAAATGAGATTTCGGAGAAACGTCGTGCAAATTCATTGTTAGACGAAAGGATTGAAACCAAAAATTTTAATATATTACATTCCACCATATATATATATATATATATATATATATATATATATATATATATATATATATATATATATATATATATAAATATATATATATATATATTTATTTATTTATTTATTTATATATATATATATATATATATATATATATATATATATATATATATATATATATATATATATATATATAAATTTCGACTAATTGCTTTAGCGACTCACCAAAAGGGCCTGGAATTGTTCGCACAGGCAAGAAGTTTGTTTTTAATTCTTTGATTGTGTCCTAAACCGAGTGGTTTGTTGAGTTGTTATTTTTAACAGTCTTGGGGCTCCAAAGCCTCCTCTTGCTTTTGACAAAAGGACAGATTCCAAAGTTACGCCGGAAGTCGTCGTCGAGGTTACTACACAAAAATATGTAATAAAATTCATATATTTATGTAAAATTTCATCATTTACAGAAATGTTTTAATACATATATTACATTTTATTATGTGAGCTAACAAAGACGTAGTAGAATTAAAATAAAAAAAAAATGTGTGTCAGTTCTGAATAGGACAAGCAAGATTAGAAGATCATCGCCGTCGTTACACAATATCAACAAAAAATGGTGCCAAGCAGGCGGGAACACCAAATTCAGCTGATTATTCATTAATTTCTAAATTTTATAATGTAAAAATATCATATATTATGGAGAGTTCGTAAAAACATTGAAAATTGTAAATTTCTTTAATAATATTAAACTCTAAGTAATAATACATAAATATATGTAACTTTCCCAGGCAAAATCCAGTTCTAATAGTTTAAAATTTTCTCAGTAAATGTTTATGAAAAAGGTAATGGCTAATCAAGATCATTTTTTCTCATGACAGGCAAAAGGTTTTTTAGTGTTCCCTGCGGAACACTTATAAGATCACTTCGGTGTACGCCTGTCTGTCTGTCTGTCTTTCACACCCGATTTTCCCCGAAACTATTTGACGTAGAAAGTTGAAATTTGGCACTAATATAGGAATTGATGGCCTCATTAGAGCCGTGCAGTTTTGAAAGTTAAATTTTTACTTAAAGGGTTAGTTTTAGGGGGTGAAATCGTAAGTAAAAAAAAAATTACCAGGCCATTAGTGAGGTGTCAAATGAAAGCTTGTAAAAAGACTAGTTCAAAAAGATACATAATGTAATACTTGCGCACACTTCTCTTTGTATTATTTTTAAAAAATTGCGAAAAATCGCTGCCCCCCCTTGTCTCAAAAAGTATTGATTAAAAAATGGAATATTCTTTACAGAGTATAGATTGAATGAAAGTTATTACGAGTGCATTATCTTTGATAATTTATCTAGTATATAAAAAAAAAATCAAGGTCATCAGTTTTCAGTAAAGATCAGAAAAAAACTGTGTTGAAAACTTATTTGGAATGTGTTTTGTGAAGTCACTGATCATTTTATACTTCCATGACAATAATTTTTAATTTAAAAACAATCAACACTCACTAATTGCGCAAGTCCAACTTGCCCTTGACTAGTTATTTTAAATTGCGTACCTCCTTGGTTTACTGAATTGTTTACGTTTACTTCGGGGAATAGCAAACCTGCTACAGTTTATGAAATTAAGATTGTGAACCCACTCTCGGTAGGCATGATGTCGAAGCCAAAGTACTTTTATATTAGCTCCCAGAATGACACAAAGATTTTAGGGAATACAGACTTAGGATTTCATAATTTTTATTTTATATTCAAGAAACTAGCCATAATTTTTGGCTATGCTCTGCAAGTATTGCAGAGATCCCGAATAAGCAATACCCTAATAACAGCTGTAAACCAACTTTACGAACAATCGACATCAAAGGTCAAACTGAAAGGTGATCTGTCAGAGAGCTTTCCAGTCACAAAGGCTTTGAGACAAGGGTGCTGTTTATCTCCCACATTATTTAAGATATATTTTAATGAAGTCTTATGAAAATGAAGAAGAGCGTGCAGTGGAATGGGAATATATATAAATGAAATTATTATTGCACCCTATATTTCGCTAATGACCAGGTTGTTTTCGCATAAGACAACAAAGACCTAGAATTCATGACAAGAAGACTATTTAAGAAGTAAAAGGAAAGGGGACTCTCAGTGAATCGAACGAAGACAAAATACCTATGCATCGGATGTGACAGAAACTACATAAACCCACAAGAAAATGAAATAAGAGCGTGCACCGAGTACATATATCTGGGAATAAAAATCGAAAGCGGAGGCAGTACAGAGAAGGAAACCGGATAGAGAATTATAAAAGAAAAAACCGGTCAAGTGCAAGTTGAACTTGCACAATTAGTGTTCCGTACGTTGATTGATTTTAAAATAAAAAATTTTGTTAGGATGGTATAAAATGATCAGTGACTTCACAAAACACACCCCAAATGAGTTTTTAACAAAGTTTGTTTTCAATCTTTACTGAAAACTGGTGACCTTGAAATTTTGTTTTTTTTTCTATACCAGATAAATTATTAAAGGTAATGATAATTTTCATTCAATCTATACCCCGTGGAGAATATTTCAGGTTTTTTTCAAAATTTTTTTTGATCAGTACTTTTCGAGATAAGGTAGGGGACAGCGATTTTTTCACGATTTTTGAAAGTAATATGAAGAAAAGTGTGAGCAAGTATTACATTATATATATATATATATATATATATATATATATATATATATATATATATATATATATATATATATATATATATATATGTATATATATATATATATATATATATATATATATATATATATATATATATATATATATATATTACTCGTGTTTTCACAAGCTTTCATTTGACACCACACTCGATGACCTAGTAAAAAATTTTTTTTTTCACTTCCGATTTCACCCCTCAAAACGAATCCCTTAAGTCAAAATTTATGTTACGGTGATATAAAATGATCAGTGACTTCACAAAACACACCCCAAATAAGTTTCAACAAAGTTTATTTGCAATCTTTACTGTAAATTGATGACCTTGAAATTTCTGTTTTTTTATATACCAGATAATTTATTACAGGTAAAGCACTCGTGATAATTTTCGTTCAATCTACACCCCGTGGAGAATATTCCAGAATTTTTTCAAAATTTTTTGATAAGTACTTTCCGAGATAAGGCGGGGGTGGACAGCAATTTTTCGCGATTTTTTAAAAATAATACAAAGAAAAGTGCGCGCAAGTATTACATATATATATATATTTTTTACTCGTGTTTTCACAAGCTTTCATTTGATACCACACTCGATTACCTAGTAAAAAATTTTTTATTTCACTTCCGATTTCACCCCCCAAAACTAACCCCTTAAGTCAAAATTTAACTTTCAAAACTACATGGCTCTGATGAGGCCATCAATTCCTATATTACTACCAAATTTCAACTTTCTATGACAAATAGTTTCGGAGAAAATCGGGTGTGACAGACGGACAGACGGACAGACGGACAGACGGACAGACGGACAGACAGACGGACAGACACCGAAGTGATCTTATAAGTGTTCCGTACGGAACACTAAAAAGAGTGATAGGGTGCCTAAACTCTATTATATGGTCAAAAAGTGTTTCTCGATAATCAAAAATCTCCTACATGAATCAATATTTAAAAGTATAGTACTTTATGGATGCGAAACTTGGCAACTAACAGCAAACTTGGAACAACGTCTGCTTTCTCTCGAAATGGACTTCTGGCGTAGAACGGCAGGAAGATCAAGGATGGAAAGAATAACGAATAAGGAAATAAGGAATACTATGAACATCAAAACAAATATAATAGCAGAAATTCAGCGAAGACAACTGGTGTGGTACGGACATGTAGAGAGAATGGATGACGTAAGAATCCCAAAAAAAAATACTTAAAGAGACAAGGATAAGTGGAATATACGGTGCCATGTCGGAACGAAATCTACAACCAAGGGACTAGACAGATAGAAGAGGGTGGGTGGAAGCAGGGGACCGAAAGACGTAAGATACTACAAAACCTGATATATACCTAATACTCCCATAAATAACACCTAAACATTTAATTTCTATAAAAAATAAAACAAATTATTATGGAATTAATTCATATATTCAAAATGACAAAATGAATTTAACATTTACTCAAAATATCCCCCTCTTACTTTTACACAAGCTCTCAAACTATTACGCCCTTGGCAGCACACACTTGATCCAACGGAAAACTGCCCACCGCTTTTGTTAAAGAATCAAGATTGACATGTTTTTTGGAGCAAACCATACCCTCTAAGAGGGAGCATAGTTTATAATCTAAAGGATTTAGATCAGGACTTGCAGAAGCCCAATCTTCTGTAGTAATAAGTTTAGCAGCAGTTTTTACACCTTTTTCACAAAACTTAATACCGGTAACCCCATTGAAGCTGCAATCCATAACTGATGCTGGATGATGACCCCTCTGTACTTTTAGAACAAGTTTAAACGCTTCCGTAGAAGACCTTGGCATAAATCCTATTATTTTGCTTATTGAAAGATTGTTCCACAGTGAAAATTTTTTCGTCGGTAAAAAAAAATTTCTGTTTGTCATTATCGTATTGCTTCAACAAACTTTTAGATTTTTGACATCGTGTTCGCTTCAAAGGTTCCATTAGCAAATGTCTAGTTTGTCTCTTATAAGTGCCATGTTTTAGGTTTTCTTTAATAATACGAGACAGAATTTTTCGAAATTTTCATCTCATGAGATAAAATTTTTTTGTTTACCAAGAGGATTTCGGTCAATTCGCACTTTTACAGTTTTAACCGCTTGTGGCATTCGAACTGTCTTTGGTGTTCATGAATGTTGCCTGTCTTTTATATCTACCGTCTCAGTAAATAATTTTATCGCCCGGTAAACAAACATACGACTTATTTTAAGCGGTTTTAAAGTCGCTTTTTTCCATACCGCACTTAAATAAAGCTATAACAGCAATCCTATTTTCTCGATCACCCCACTGCATAGTTTAAAGAATTCAAATTGTAAATATGTTTACACACAATAACTGTAGAATAACTGAGTAATATAACTTATAAATAATTTCACCAAAAAAGTATTAATGTTTATAGAGGACGTATGTGAAAGTTTGTAACCGTATTTATGGGAGTACTAGGTATATAATATTCAAAAAACTTGTTTTCCATTTTAAAGCGATTGTTTTAAATACTCGTTAGCTGTTGCTGGTTTTAATTTTTCAGCAACTTTCTTCTAGTTAAGAGTAACCAGAAAAACTTTACATTCTAATGCATTACGTTGAATACATTAAACTAAATTAAATTCATAATATTCTAGAAACACGAAAAACATTTCTAAATGTTCTCATTTATGTACTCTACCTTGAATAACTTTAAGCGTATGAGTATGTTAAGAGTTTTCGTTGTTTAAGTATCTTATAGTGTATAATGGAATAATTGAAGAATAAAACGTTCAAAATAATTATAGGTTTAATAGTAATGAAAAAAAATATATGTTTTGTGTAACGAAATAGTTTCATTTAAAAAAAAAAGTGGAGATAAAAAAAACTGGTCAAGTGCTACTCGGACTTTCCCAATTAGTGTTCCGTACGTTGATTGCTTTTAAAATAAAATTTTTTGTTATGGAAGTATAAAATGATCAATTACTTCAGAAAACACGCCCCAAAGGAGTTTTCAACAAAATTTTTTTCCGATCTTTACTGAATTTTTTTTGTATACCAGATAAATTATTAAAGGTAATGCACTCGTGATAATTTTCGTTCAATCTACATCCTGTGAAAAATATTCCAGAATTTTTTCAAAATTTTTTAACCAGTATTCCTTGAGATACGGGGGGGGGAAGCGATTTTTCGCACTTATTAAAAATTAATACAAAGAGAAGAGTGCGCAAGTATTACACTATATATATTTTTGAACTCGTGTTTTTACAAGCGTTCATTTGACACCCCACTCAATAACCTGGAATTTTTTTTTGTTTTTCACTTCGAATTTCAACCCTCAAAACTAACCCCTTAAGTCAAAATTTAACTTTCAAAACTACACGGCTCTGATAAGGCCATCAATTCCTATATTAGTGCCAAATTTTAACTTTCTATGTAACAGTCAAACGGATAGACAGACAGACAAACGCCGAAGTGATCCGTGCAGAACACTAAAAAAGAATACTCGCATCCTATTCGTTTTATACCCACTATTTTTTTTTTTGTTTTGTTGGCCTCATTAACTTGTATACATATGATTTTTTTCAGATCACTTCGGTGGCTGTCAGCCTGTCCGTCTGTCCGTCTGTCCGTCTGTCTGTCTGTCTGTCCGTCTGTCACATCCGATTTTCTTCGAAATTATTTGACATGGAAAGTTGAAATTTGGCACTAATATAGAAATTGATGGCCTCATCAGAGCTGTGTAGTTTAGAACATTAAATTTTAACTTAAAGGGTTAGTTCTGGTGGGTGAAACCGGAAGAGAAATATATTTTTTTTTACCAGGTCATCGAGTGGGGTGCAAATGCTTGTGAAAACACGAGTTCAAAAATATATATTGCCAAAAATCACTGCCCCCCTCTTATCCCGAAAAGTACTGATCAAAAAATTTTTAAATATTCTGAAATATTCTCCACAGGGTGTAGACTGAACAAAAATTATTACGAGTGCATTACCTTTAATAACACAAGTCTGCAAAAAAAAAAAAAAATTGAGAGCTGTTTTGGTTTTTTTTTTGCGTAATTCTTATGTTTTTGGGTGTACTGAATCCGAAAATGACTTTCATTTTCGGATTCAGTAGTTCATAGAACGTCACATTTTCTGACAATGTAGGTATCTACGTTAAACAAGTTATCAACTTAAAATAAAAGATAAAAGACTAAAAAATTATTTTTTTTTTATAATTGCGTAACAAAACTTATTTTTTTATCTAAAATACATTCATTAGTAAGCACTAAACAAATTTCTTTTTCCCAGTGAGACTCCTTTTGGTACATTTTCGCTTGTAGGAAGCATCTGGAAGGTCTCTCTGAAGCGTCCAACAGTAGTCTGCCATCATTGAGACGCTCCATCTTCCCTGGTATCTTTTTTTCCATCTCCTTAATATCTTGGTGAAATCGTTTACCTTGCTCTTCACTCAGATCTCCTAAATTTTCTGGAAAGTAGTCGAGGTGGGAATGAAGAAAATGTACTTTTAAACTCATTAGGCAATCTAAAGCTTGAAATGCTTTTAACATTCTTTTGACGATTTGTTTGTAGTTAGGGTCTTTGTTATTGCCTAAAAATTTCTCTATGACCTCTTTAAAGGCAATCCACCCTTCTCTTTGAGGATCCGTCATGGTTGTGATGAATTGTGGATCAGCCATAAGCCGTCTAATATCTGGTCCAACGAAAACACCTTCCTTCAACTTTGCCTCCAAGAGGCCTGGAAACTTTAATATTAAGTATTTGAAGCAATTTCCATCTCTTGGAAGTGACTTTACAAATTGCTTCATCAATCCCAGCTTTATGTGAAGCGGTGGTAGAAGAACTTTATGAGGAGGCACCAAAGTTTCATGCAGGACGTTCTTTTCGTCAACTTTAAGCTCCCTCGGAGGCCAACATTTTTTGGTCCAGTGATTTGCTCGGTCTCTCTACTATCCCATAGACACAAAAAGCAAGGGAATTTGGTAAACCCAGATTGTTGTCCGAGCAACATGCCCAAGATTTTTAAATCACCGCACACTTGCCAACCGTGGTCTTTATATTTTAATTTGCAAAGAACCAATTCCAAGTTCTTGTAGGTTTCCTTGAGGTGTACGGAATGACCGACAGAAATGGAAGCATAGAAACCGCCATTGTGAAGCAGAATTGCTTTAAGGCTTCTTTTTGAAGAATCTATGAAAATACGCCACTGTGCTGGGTCGTATGAGATCTTAAATGTATCCATCAAACCTTCAATATTGGTACAATAAACCAACTCGTCCTCTTGGGCAAAGTAGGAAGTGAACTGCTTCTCACGATATCTAAACCAGGAGGAAGACACTCCCGGCAAAAGTAAGTTCCTGCTTTTGAGCCTTGATCCAAGCAACTCAGCAGCGTTTTTTGGGAAGATTCAAGTCTCTTACCAAATCATTTAGCTCGCCCTGGGAAAACAATTTCGGACTGCTGTCATCTTCAAATTGAAAACTTGACTTGTCATCGGGTTCAGGTACAGCACCATCTTCGTCAGAACTTGGAATCTCTTCCAAGGTAGCAGGGGCCTTGGGCACTGGTATTTCGGTCCCATGAGGGATGGGATGAATAGCTAATTGCAGATTGGGGTATGAAATGGACTGCTTCCATTTTGAATTATACCCTTTCACATTACACGAACAAAAGTAACAATCATCACTATGGTTCTTTTGCTCGCGCCATACCATAGGAATCGCATATCGGAAAGCTTTTTTCTTGCCCTTAAACCAATTTCGAAGGTCTTCAACACCTCGTTTGCAGACTTTATGAGGTGCCCAAACTTTATCCTGATCTCCAAGTTTTAAGCCAAAATACGTGAAGTATACTTTTTTACAAAGTCCGTAATATTAAGTTGTAGCTTTAATACCATATATTCGCCACAAATATAACAGAAACTGTCAGACGAATTCACACACTTCCGCACAGATGACATTGCACTATATTGAACCAAGATCTATAAAACAATGACGAGTTAACACGTAATTGTACCGCGCCACTTTCTACACTATCGGAGCGCGCATGTTCTGGTTACAACGTTTATGTTTGTTAATTTAGCTCACACAGGGCGTTCTTTATTTAGAAAGTAATGATAGTTATAGCCTGTATACATTTAAAAACAGTAATCAAAATAAAATTGTACCTATTTATTTATGACTTCAAGTTAGCCCAAAAAACCCTTTTTATAATAAAATTTTGCATTTTGCAAAATAACCTGACGTTCTGGAATTTTTTGAGTATTTTTTTGGTTTTTAGAACACCTAAATACATATAAATCAGTTGAAAACATCCAGACAGCATTTTTGTTGCAGACCTGTGTAATTGATCTGGTATATTCAATTAAACAAAGAACGGAAACAAACTTTGTTGAAAACTGATTTGGGGTATGTGTTGTGAAGTCATTGATCATTTTATACCTCCGTAGCAAACATTTATATTTTTTAAGCAATCGATACACGGAATACTAATTGCACAAGTCCGACTTGCACTTGGACGGATATTTTTAATTTAAAATCAGAGGCGTCACCCAGCCGAAAACGCCGCATTTGCATCAGTGATCATCGTGCCTTTTGACAGGCTCTCAACCAACGCGCTACCGAGGCCCGCAATTTAACATTTCATAGGGATATTAGTACTCATTTTCTTGGTCGTGCGTTGCTCTTAGCTGTAATTTATTGGCTAATAACGTCTTTAAATAGCTACTTCTTCAATTTTTGTTGCTTATGACACGTCTAAGTTGTCCATTACTATTGGACCTTTATTGCAATGACAAAACTTTCTGATAGTTTTTATCCTATAAGCCATTATCCATCGTGTGAAATTTGTGAAAAAATACAATTGTTTCGAATTTTAACTTCAATTTGGAATAATTTATTACTTTCGAGTCTATCCTCCTTAACTTAATATTTAATTTTTGATCTTATCTGTCAATTTTCATGTAACTTCTAACACGAATACGGTTGAAATGTAACTCATCCCCATTTAAATTAGAATAAAATTACTAGCTTCCCAACGAAAATAATGGATAGTGATGCAACTGTTTCAGAATCTGTAGGCAGAAGTAATATATAATTTCTTATAATAAAAAAAATAAAAAGATTTAAGGGTGTTGCGGCTCATGGCTCCGTGGCGTAATAACTTGCTTGCGGTGCAGGTCTCTGGTTCCAATCGCGGCAGGTCCGCATACTTTGTTTGCAGAAATGCAATAACGTCCGAGGCAGCACTACCGCGTTTTCTAAAAGGTACTGTGAAATAGAAAAATGTGTGTTTCGACACTAGGACAACGTTGATGATTACGACATCCTCGCCGATATCCTGTAAGATATAAAAACCAACCAAGTGCAAGTTGAACTTGCGCAATTAGGGCTCTGTACGGTGATTGCCTTTAAAATAAAAATTTTTGTTACCTTAAATGAGTTTTTAACAACCAAGTGCAAGTTGAACTTGCGCAATTAGGGCTCTGTACGGTGATTGCCTTTAAAATAAAAAATTTTGTTACCTTAAATGAGTTTTTAACAAAATTTGTCTTCGATCTTTGTTTAAAACTTACGACCTTGAAATTTTTGTCTTTTTTTATATACCAGATAAATTACACAGACCCACAAAAAAAAAGTGGGGTATACTTTTGATGCGATATATCAGATCCGTAGTATTTTGCCCGCTGATCACGAATTTGACGTCAGAATATCGCCATCACATCTCAATTTTTTTCTAACCTCAAAAAATAGGTAATAATTAGTAAAAATTAAGAAAAATATACTCCTAAAAATTGATTCAAGCTTTTTCATGAATTCAAAGATGTATTAATATGTATTCGGACACGCTAAGCTAATATTCAACGGTTGGATTGAGCCATACAGTTCTGTTTTCTTTCTAAACTCAATAAATCAGACAGATATAGTGCTTCTCGAATGCAAAAACGAATTCAAATTAAAATTCAACCGATCCTTACCAAATTTGGTACACGGGAATTTTTTGGGTCGCTGATCACGAATCTGAGGTTGGATTTGCAAAATTCAAGATGGCAGATGTTTTCACGCCATTTTGAACGCCGAGAAAATTCATCGGTCGATTTTTATTCTTCTACCTGCATCCAGGGCACCTCCACGTGGTGACGGTGGGCAACGGTGTTACTCCACTAGCCGGCAGAGTCCCTGGATAACCGCTTAGATGCCGTCATGGCAGGTAGAAGAAAGAGAATTACGATGCAGGGACTCGGAAACCCAATATCGGCGGTTGGTCAGGGTGGGAAAGCGGGCCCACAGCCGTCGTCATCCAGCGACCGTAGCTCTTCATGTGTGGGTGACTTGGCTCATGTAGAGTATAATGCTACAAGAAAACGGTCTCACGGTACAAGGACTTTTCATAAGTGCGATAAAAACAGTGATTCATTTTGTTATATTTGCTGTTAACACGTATTGAGTAAAATGGGGTCACCGATAACGGATAAGATTAAAACCTTATATAAGGATTGTTTTAACATTAAAATACAGCACCAGGATACAGATTGGGTTCCCCACATCATTTGCAGTTCTTGCAAAATAATGTTGTACATCAATAAGAAGGCGATTAAATATTCCAGACCAGCAATATGGAATAGACCATACAGTGAAAATGATTGCTACTTTTGTATGAATGTTGTAACTAGGCATAACCGAAAAAATAAAAGCACTATTACTTATAACGATGTTTCGACAGTAACAAGACCAACTAAACTAATTCCGCCTCCTGAACCACTTGATGCTGATGTTATGGAAACAAATGATTTCACCTTATCAGTTCATGCCGAAAACATTGAGACTGTCGAAAAAGATTCAAACACTGTTACTAATGAATGTTCTAGTGACAACCTATCATATACTAGTGACACAGATAAAGAATTTCTACCATACAACCGTAAACCAGAACCAATACTTGTATCACAGTCAGAACTTAGTGATCTAGTCAGAGATTTAGGCTTATCCAAAGATGGTTCAGAGCATCTTGCTTCCTTTTTAAAGAAAAGACATTTACTTAAGCCAGAAGCTACGATTTCTTATTATAGAAACAGAGATGAAGAATTTCGAAAATATTTCACAATGGACGAGGAATTGTCACTTTCATATTGTACCGATGTAAAAGGTCTAATGGATGAATTTCAAAATAACTCATACGATCCTGAAGAATGGAGACTGTTCATTGATTCTTCTAAACGGAGCATTAAGGTAGTTTTGCTGCATAATACCAACGTTTACGCTCCCATTCCGATTGCTCATTCCACAGTTATGCAAGAGCAATATGAAAAAATGAAGCAGCTTTTGATAAAAATAAAATATGCTGATCATAACTGGAAAATTTGTGGAGATCTGAAAATTGTAACAATATTGCTTGGCCAACAGTCAGGGTTTACACTTTATCCCTGTATTGTTTCCACCATTGGTAGATCCAGGAAAAGTTCTTATTCCCCCGCTTCACAATAAGCTTGGACTTATGAAGCAATTCACGAGAGCATTAGATACAAACGGCCCATGTTTCAAATATTTGCATAAAAAATTTCCGAAATTTTCTGATGCTAAAATTAAGGCAGGTGTATTTGACGGGCCACAAATAAGAAAATTGTTTCAAGATTCATTATTTGTTACTAAAATGAATAAAGTTGAAAAAGCTGCTTGGCTTAGTTTTAAAGAAGTCGCAACAAACTTTTTTGGGAAATAATAAAAGTCCTAAGTACAAAGAAATAGTCGAGAAAATGGTAAAAAAAATTTTCAAACATTGGGTTGCTTAATGAATCTAAAATTACATTTCCTGGACTCCCACATCGATGATTTCCCAGATAATCTTGGTGACTACAGTGAGGAGCAAGGGGAACGTTTTCACCAAGATCTGAAAATCATAGAAAATCGGTATCAAGGACGATGGGATGACTATATGCTAGCGGACTATTGCTGGCCGCTAAAAAGAGAAACAAGTCCTCAAAAGCGTTTGGACAGAAAGCCTTTGAATAGGTCATTCGCGGAAAAAAGAACAAGATACAGCCAAAAAAAGGAAAGTTACAGGGTTATTGAGGTCTATTTTTTTGAGGTTATAGGGTGTGGGAGTCTAAGGTTTCAGGGTTTAGGGTTTAAGAGTATCAGATTTGAGGATTCCCCAACTGTATACCAAAATTGGTAGGAATCGGTTGGTTTTTCAAAAATTTTTGTCCGCCATCTTGGATCCGCCATTTTGAATTTTGCAAATCCGACCTCAGATTCATGATCAGCAACCCAAAAAAACCCCCGTGTACCAAATTTGGTAAGAATCGGTTGAATTTTAATTTGAATTCGTTTTTGCATTCGAGAAGCACTATATCTGTCTGATTTATTGAGGTTAGAAAGAAAACAGAACTGTATGGCTTAATCCAACCGATGAATATTAGCTTAGCGTGTCCGAATACATATTAATACATCTTTGGATTCATGAAAAAGCTTGAATCAATTTTTTAGGAGTATATTTTTCTTAATTTTTACTAATTTTTACCTATTTTTTGAGGTTAGAAAAAAATTGAGATGTGATGGCGATATTCTGACGTCAGATTCGTGATCAGCGGGCAAAAATACTACGGATCTGATATATCGCATCAAAAGTATAAAGTATACCCCACTTTTTTTTTGTGGGGCTGTGTTATCAAAGACAATGCACTCGTGATAATTTTCGTTCAATCGACACCTTGTGAACAATATTCCAGAATTTTTCAAAATGTTTTGATCAGTACTTTTCGATATAAGGTGGGGACAGCGATTTTTGGCAATTTTTTAAAAATTATACAAAGAAAAGTGTGCGCAAGTACTACTTCATATATATTTTTTAAGTTCCTATATTTGTGGCACATTTCAACTTTCTATGTCAAATAATTTCAAATCGGGTAACAGATGGATAGACGGGCAGACACCGAAGGTTAAATCCCTACTCAGGTGGGGAGGTGAACAGTAAAAAAAAATTATATAGTCTCCAGAAATGCTTAATTGAAAAAAATATTTTATTAAAAATTAATAACTATCAAAATTTGAACAAATCCCATATTAAGACATGTATTCATTTATTGCAATCTTCCATCTATCGATCTGTCTCAGGACGAGCATCTTGTCGTATCACTACTCGTCAGCCTAGTTAGGATCGATAGAGAGAAAAGGAAAAATCGCTAGTTGATCTCAATGCAGGGGCAATATTTAGGTGTACAAATTTATTCTCGGCTATTACCGTTCATCGACTATAGATCTCGTTCAAAATGAAGGTATTTTTTTGTCACACAATAACCATTTTAAATTGTCGTCTTTTAACTTCAAAACGAGGGTAGGATAGATGATACTATGGATATTACCTGAAAACTCAGATATATACTTGACGTCGACGAAAAATTTGAAGTACTGCTTTCTTTACGCATTTCATTTCGAAGTGGAAAAAATGACTTAATTAACCTAAGGTGAAAATATTGTATTATTTCACATATTTGATAAAGAGATATTTGATAAAGATATTTTAACCTGCAGGATAATAAAAGTCCTGATTAAATGAAAGTAGTGGAAGGCGAGAATTTAGTGCAAAATTTAAACGAAAATCTTTGCAAAACTTGCAAGTGCACTTAAAGTGACTCAGTGAGCTATTTTGTATCATCTACAGAGGCTTAGGAGGATTTGCAATAAGTCTCTTTGGTTCAATCATAAACTTATTCCCAATAATAAAAGTGTAGACGCTGTAATAAAGCCCTCCTAATGCTTTACAGGCATAAAAAAATATTTTTTGCTCAGTTGTTACTTTGATAATAAATAAATGTTGAATGATAACGTTAACAGGTGAAAAATCTTGTTCTACCACAAAGAATGGAAAGGATAAACAAAAAACACCTTCTCATGCGAGTGTAGTAATGAGGAATACAGGAAGTGTAACCATTTTTAACCAGCTAAAAAGTAACAGTTTTTAAAACATAACCCTAAATTAGGTTTGGATTTTTCGACCGAGTATTTTAGAATAAGTACCTCCTTTTTTTATTAACTTTTCTGACATTAACTACGATTATTTACGGGATTTCTAGCCCAAATTTGCGGAATCAGGAAGCATTTTCTGTGCAGTTATCTTAATTAATTATTTAAATTAATTTAAAGTAAAGTCGTTGCTTCTAAATGAAGTAAGAATCCTAACCAACCAATATTATAAATTGAAATATTGGTCAAAAATATCTTTTTTATTTTGGTGATAAACCTCAAAATATTACATCATATATAACGTAAGTTTTACAGGACAAAAAGTACTTTATTAATCACAAAAACTGAAAAATCATAAAAAAAACACTAGAAAACGCTACGACAGAAACGAAAGATCGTTATCATCTATGGTTCCGTTTCTCAAAACGACCTGGGGCGCAGACTTTCATTCTCTCTCTCATCTATACAAGTATCTTATCCTTTCCAGAATCAACTACGGCAACTTCATCTATGACTCCGCAAGCCCTCATGTCAAGAAACCTCTTGAAACTATACAAAATTGCTGTCTTCGACTGGCCACAGGCGCATTCCGAACCACCCCAATCACTAGCTTACAGTACATCGCATCCACTCAGTCACTCCAACTATCTCGCCAACTCTCACTGTTAAAATTTTACTCAACTTCCCTACATCGACCTCATACCAGATCCTCACTCAACCTGGTCAATGTCCACAGACCAAACATTACATTCCCCACTGATTCTATTCCCCACAGAATCAACAAATTACTCATCTAGCACAATATCTCCCCCCCTCATTACAACTACCCCCCCCCAAACCACCTTTCCTCCCTGGCTCTCCCCTCTCCCAAACATTGACCTAACTTTGCACTCCTATAAAAAATCAGAACATTCAAACGTATTCTTTAACAAGCTCTTTCTTGACAGACTATCCAATATCTATCCCAATCATTTACTTTTCTTCACAGATGGATCAAAGACGGAAAAGGGAGTTGGGGCTGCCTTCTTTTTTGATAATATCGTCCAAATGTTTAAATTACCTAAACATATCTCTATTTTTCGCCGCAGAATTGTTGGCAATAAAGGAGGCTATCAGATATTCCCTCCAAGCAAACATCCAACAACCAACTCTCATAATTTCTGATTCCCTAAGCGCTCTCAAAGCCATCAATTCTAGAAATCTCAATTTCAACTATATCAGGCAAATTCTGGATCTGATGTACACGGCCACCTTGAAAAAACGTACTATATCCTTGCTTTGGTTGCCCAGTCACATAGGCAACCCTCATAACGACAGAGCGGATTATCTTGCTAAACTTGCTATAGAAAGGAGCAGTATGAACATGGGAGAGAATCACTACTCTGATTTTAACATCTTCATAAAACACCTACACAGCTCTCTCTTCCAACTCAAATAGGACTTGGAAGATCCCAACAACAAATTATGGTCCATCGAAACCAATGTATTTCCTCCCCTTAACTCCACAGAATTGAACCGAAGACATAATGTAATAATGAGAAGACTGGCATGGGACACACCTACTCCACGCATGTACATCTATTAAAGAGAGATCTCCCTCCACTCTGTCCTAAATGTGACTCCCCCTTATCAGTGTTACATCTAATCGAATCCATTCAACATCAAAACTTGAGAGACACCCACGGCATCCCATCCAACATCACCATCCTCATAAAATCTTTTGTCCCACTTAAAGAAAACATAAACAATTACTTAAAAGAATTCAACTTCATAGTCTAATCTATTTATACCAAACTAACTCTAGTGGGCGCTAAATGATCTTAGCTGTCGATGCGCCCTGCCTAACAGAAACAAACAAAAAAACGAAAAAAACAATCAAAACGTAGAGTATTGTCCTTATTTCCCTCGATGTTGATAAAGAAAAGTCTTTCTTATGTCGGAAAAATCCGACGTTTAAAACAAGACATCTGAAGACAAGATAATATTCAGGTGAAACTAATCGCTTAATATATTGATCCGAAGTTTAGAATTAACGATGCGATTGAAAATAGCAGGTATTTTCGATATACTAGGTATCCTACCAAAATTAGGATGCGCAGTCGTCCCTGTTCATTCTCGCATCCCCTTCGTTCCCTAATCTATCTAGATAAGTCATTAATAAACAGGTCAAAACCAAACATCCAGCAAAAGAGATGTCGCTATGCCTTTGGTGAGAGTAGAGTGGTATTATCCACTATAAGATGCACCGACCTAATCAAATTGTTCTTTTATTGCTCTACTAAAAACAGCTGATCAACTGAAGTACTGAATTTGACCCTCTCAAGGTAAAAAGTAACTGTAAATTAATCCAAGCAAGCACTTGCATCGTTACCATTTTCCTTAGAGCATATTTAAAATTTAAGATATTTTGTAGCCCATAAAATCTCGAGAGTAAGAGAGAGATTCGAATGGGTACCGCGTTTACTCACAGTGGAACAAAAACAACAACGTGTTGATGATTCTGAGAGCTGTTTGGACCTGTTTAAGCCCAATAACACACTACACATCGGAATCAAATCGGTACTCAGCTAAGTGGACAGCAGCCAGTGAAAGCCGCCCGAAGCAACTAAAGACACAACAGTCGGCTGGGAAGGTTGTGGCTTCTGTATTTTGGATGCGCGTGGAATAATTTTTAAACTTAAAAGAAAACCATCAATAGCGAATATTATATAAAGTTATTGGTGCGTTTGAAAGCCGAAGTGATGATCCCAAATGAACAAGAAAAAAGTGCTCTTTCATCAAGAAAATGCACTGTGTCACAAGCCAAAAATTGCATGAATTGAAGTTCGAATTGTATCCTCATCCATCGTATTCTCCAGATTTAGCCTCCAGCGACTGTTATCTATTTTCAGACCTCAAAAAAATTCTCGTGGGAAAGAGATTTGGCTATTTTGAAGGCAAAGACAAATCCTTCTACAAGAAAGGCATAGAAATGTTAGAAGAGTATTGGACTGATTGTATCTTGAAGGAGACTATATTGATGAATAAAGTCGAATTTTGCAAAAATGTGTATGTATATATATATATATATATATATATATATATATATATATATATATATATATATATATATTTATGGTGGCATGGATCTAATTCATATTGGACGATAATTCATGCTTATCCTATTAAGCATTTAATTATATTAAATTATTGATACTATGTATTGATTATAAAATAGTTTACTATTTTATTTTTAAAAAAAGTTATTTTTTTAAGGTATGATCATTTACTTCCAAATGAATAATGTATTGAAAAAATATTGATGTAGGTTTAAAACATAAATATAAAAAATAGCTATTGTAAAACGTTATGCAATGTATACTAAACATAGTAACACATTTACCCTGTTTAAACAATCAAAAAAATTGCTTAAATAATTTACCCAGTGCTTTCCCTGTAAAAATGCAATTCTAAAATAAACACCATGTTTAACTATCTGACACTAAAGAATACATTCCAGTTTATAATAAAATAATAATAAAAAAAATTAAAATCACATAGAACAAACTACATGCACTCTGGATATTAAAGAATAAAATTTAAATGTGGATGATCCAGATAAAAAATTGTTAAGTATGCCAAAAAAACCTATCGATATGCAAATAAAAATAAAACTTTATATGATGCGTGGCTAGATTATTATTTTATGATATTTAATATTATTTATTATGAAGTTTAAAAGTTAAAAAATATGTTTTTTTTTTCATTTATAAAGCCTAAGATCACCGAAAAGGAGAATCCTGAAGGGTGGATTTTTCACGAATAAAAAACTTCCTGTTAGCAGGGAAAATAAGTACAATAATTTACCGGCTATACAATAAGTACATTTCCGTCAATTTAACCGTTGGTATTTCTTAAACTTGTCCTATATTCAACTCAACATTTGCTAGGTTACTGTGTAATCAGATCACAATCCCTTTTATAAACTATGAAATAGAGGTATATTATGACATACACGTAGACACCCTTTTAGCCCCTACCTTATTCCTCGTATATATTGTACTACAGAAAAATTATTTTATATTAAATATCCAATATCTCAATAGAAAACCCAGAAAAATTTTCATAATATTTTTGAAAAGACACAAATCCCCCACCCCTTTCAATTTCTTCCGAAATTAACAATAAAATTAATGAAAAAATGTAATGTTTCAATTCCTTGGCAAGGCAAATGTAAAGTTACTCATCATTCGCCGTTTTCCATCCCTTTGTTTTATTATAAATGAATATGTTTAAAATTTGCTCATTCTCTCATCCAGAAATTCTGGAGAATTTCTCATAATAGTCTATAAACTATACAAGGTTCTTTCATTTTTTTCACGCCCGCGCCCTTCCCCTATAAAAATTGATAGTACCGAAAAAAATAACTTAATTTTCCTATTCATACGATGTAAGAACCCTGAAAAGGGCATATAGCATGATATATATCATGCACCTCTAACTCCCTACCCCGCACCATTAACACCTTATAAATTTTACAATAAATAATACGCTTTAAATTTGTCAATTATAGCAACCAGACCACCTGGAAAGATTTTCAAGCTACTCTTGAAAATATACAATATTCAATCACCTCCACCTATTTGATTCACACCTTGAGTTAAAGTTGAAGATAATGAAATTTTTTGAATTTCACGATCCTAGAAAACTTAAAAAGGATATATAACTCTAAATATAAAAAACAAGGCCTCTAATCTCCTCCCTTACAACTTTTGCCCCTTTCATGTTTACTATTAAAACCATAAAAAGTTTATCGACCACCCCCTTCGTCTTAAGCGATATCGCTCAAAAACTATAGACTTTATTCCCTCATTATACTATATAAACATTAAGTTTGAAATTTATATCTGATTTCAATCGATACTATTAAAACTGTACAACATTCTCCTATCTCTTTTACTCGTATCAAAATTGATAGCACAAAAAAAAACCTAACTTTTATATTCTTACAGTCCAAGGACCCTGAAAAGGCAATATAGGACAACAGATATGACACAACTCCTCTAACCCCACTACCTCGCCCCATTAACCCCGTATATGTTTTACTATAGATAATATGCTCAAAATTGTATAATTATATTAATTATAAAACCTGGAAAAATTTTTAAATTATTATTGAAGCTACACAATGTTTAACCACTCTAACCTCTCTTCGGTTAAATTTTAAAAATTTAAACATTACGAAAAAATAACTTAATTTTTAAATTTCTTGACTCCAGAAACCTTGAAAAGGATATTTATATACATGGTGTTATGAAATTCACTGTATATATTGAAATGGGTAACTCGTGGGGTCATGTAGAAGTACATTCAATATTTTCTTTTTTCAAATTCGAAAATTTTTGAAAAATTAAAAAAAAGGGGGCAAAACTCCCTTTTACCAAATTATTTATAAATTTAACTCGCCTATGAAATACTGACATTAAAAAGAAATAATTCGCTGGAGGGCCAAAAAACAACCGATCATTGCCCTTTAACAGGTGATTTTTTCAGAGTAGAGGAGAGTAGGGAAATCGACCGACTAAAAATATATATTTGAAAGTGGATTTTCCACCGTTCAGAAGAAAATGCAAAAAGTTTTAGGAACAAAAAGGAACAAACAAATCGGCGCAATCACAAGCGGGAAAATAGGCCTTGTGTTGTGCCAATGTGCCTGGACAATATGTGCCACTAATACTTATATTCAAAAGAATGAGACAAAATCCTGAATTGGGGAATGGCACACCTTCTCAGGGTGTTGTCACCATTCCAGACACTGGCTGTATTAACAGAAACTTATTTGTAAAAATGGATGAAACATTTTACAAGCGTCGTAAAACCAACCCCTGAAAATATAGTATTACTTCTGCTTGATGGAAATACAACGCATTCAAAGAACCTGGAGGCGTTAATCATAGCCAAGCCTAAAGTTACAACAGCCAGGCCTTACTACACATTGGCTTCGGCCACCGAACGTATCTTTTTTTTTTAAACTCCTGAGCAATTATTATATTTAAGCAACAGAAAAATGGTTGAGGACAAATCCAGGTTGTCAAGTAACGGAATATCAAGTTGCACTGTCACCAATGTGAACGGATTTAGAACGGCTGGAGTTTGGCCTATGGACAAAAACATCTTTCCCGGACATTTGGTTATAGCAGCTGAAAATGTAAATGTTCTTTCTCTCAAACAAAGTAATAAAAGCACAGCGATCTTACAAGACGGTTCTATTATTCTCGAACCATATTCTAATAATGAACCGTCTACTTTGGTATTTCCCCAGAAAGCTTTACAAAAAGTAGAATCTTTATGGCCAATACTACAAAAAATACTATACAAAAGACTATGGAAGTTACTTCAAGTCAAAAAAAAAGAAAGTACCTTGAATTATCAGCATCATCATTAGCTTATTTCATCCATGGTAGGATGTAAGCATCCCCAAGTTGTCTCCAATGAGCTTTGTTGATTTTTGCATCCAATCGTGTCCGATTAATCTTTATATGTTGTCCGTCCATCTTGCCTGTAGTCCACCTCTGCATCTTTTATGTTTTCTAGGCCTCCATTCAACTATACGGCGTCTCAATCTGTTATCATTCATTCTTGTGGTATGCCTCGCCTAATTACACCTTAATATACATATTCGTTGTATGACATCTATCGCTTTTGATTTTCTTCGAATTTCGAAATTAGGAATACGATCTCGGAGTCTAATATTTAGCATTCTTCTACCTACCTAAAACAGTGACAGTAATTTAACAACCAAGCAGTTTTTTGTTTTGTATGACATTATTTGAATGACTAAGAAAATAACTCTGGTCTATTAGTTTATATAAAATATATGAAAAATGTTTAATAATAAATAAAAAATGTTTTTGACATGGCATGTAAAGGATTTGGAAGACCTATTTTACACAACAATACGTGAGCATAGTAAAGTTACTAGACAAAGGCAGTTTTAAGCCAAGACAGAAGCAAATCGTGTCCAAGGCCAATACCAGAGTAAATTGAAATAAACAACCATATTACATTTTCCACCTTCCCATTTACTACAGATACCAAACTGAATTAAATATAAAAGAGGAACTTTATTTTTATTCAACACAGCCCTAGCTCAACTCCACTGCTGTAAGCTTCGGTGACATCGTCCGTGTGATAAAGAGGAACGCTTGTCGTCTCTTATACGAGTCTCTTTGGCCCAATATTTACTGACACGGGAGTAAAGTAAAATAACAAGAAAAAATATACAGTTTGACTTTTAAACCGGATATAAATATATCATTGCCCTTTCTTGCATTAGGATTACGTTGTTTGTTTAGAATCTTTTTTATTTATATGGGAAACACAAAATATTTTTGTTCCCAAAATTATTTTCATTAAATTTTCATATTTCGTTTTTCAATAATATTATGTCCGAATTATATTTAAAATTTATATATATATATATATATATATATATATATATATATATATAATATATATATATATATATATATATATATATATATATATATATATATATATATATATATATACATTTATAAAAATAAAATCTTAGTTGCGGAACTCGGCAAAAAGGGCGTGATAAGAGATCACACAATTTTCATTAAGCCAATATTTCGGTCCTAGATTGGGACCTTCTTCAGGGCAGAACTGAAAAAAAGAACAAAACATATTCACTGATCGTGTTTTGGTCAAATTTAAATTAATGATGTTATCATTAAGTTGTTATAATAAATAAAATTAGTGTAGAACAAAAATAAGATATTAGTCATAATAAAGTCAACAAACTCACAAGAGAAGTGCAAAGATTTCGTTAGCCTGAATGGCCGTAGGTAGCTTATACATAAAAAAGTTGGTTAATCCATAAAATATATAAAATACACACTATAACACTGTAGACAAAATTATAAAAACCAAATTTAAAACATGGCTTAATGAAAATTGTGTGATCTCTTATCACGCCCTTTTTGCTGTGTTCCCCAACTAAGATTTTATTTTTATGAATTTTGGTAGATACGGCAATCTTTTGCTTTGTTTCTTTATTCTATATACATTTTTATATATATATATATATATATATATATATATATATATATATATATATATATATATATATATATATATATATATTTATATATATATATATATATATATATATATATATATATATATATATATATACATTTATTTATAAATATATAAAGATATATATATATATATATATATATATATATATGTATATAAAGATCCCAACTCGGCAAAGCGCGCAACAGGCATTTTCACACAATGTTCATTTAGCCAATATTTCGGTCCTAGGTTGGGACCTTCATCGGAGCACAAACTAAAAAAGAGAGAACGAAGCGATAATTGAAGTATATATATATATATATATATATATATATATATATATATATATATATATATATATATATATATATATATATATATATATATATATATATATATATATATATATATATATATATATATATATATATATATATATATATATATATATATATATATATATATATATATATATATAAAATAATATATATATATATATATATATATATATATATATATATATATATATATATATATATATATATATATATATATATATATATATATATATATATATATATATATATATATATATATATATATATATATATATATATATATATATTATATATATATATATATATATTTTTTTTACGAATATATATATATGGCATATAGTTAAATTGTGAAAAAGTATATCGGGAATGCAGTCTGTTGTCAATGGGACCAATGGGGTCTCCCATTATTCCCATTGTGGCCACCATAGTATTGGATTTTGTTTTAGATACTATAATTCCAAAATTACTATTCGAATTCTCGTTCATATACAAATATGTTGATGACATTATTTGTTCGGTGCCAGAAGATTCCATTCAGGCGACATTGGACGTTTTCAGTTCGGTGAGCAATAGATTACAATTCACGTTTGAGACTAAAATAGACCGCAGTGTTCCCTTTCTCGACACAAAAGTTATAAGGACCTATGAAAATGGAATTATTTTGGATTGGTACCAGAAGCCAACCGCATCTGGTAGATTTCTTAACTGTTATTCCAATTACCCGAAAAAGCAAAAATTCAATACGGTAGTGACAGCAATTTTCACCAAAAGAACTTGAAGAAGTTATTTTCTTTATGAATAATGGTTACCCTCGGCATATACTAAAAAAACTTATCTTTAATACCTACTGTTACGACTGACCAACAGAGGACACCCCCAATAACATAAAATATAGAAAGTTACCCTTCATAAAAGACCTAACGGATAAAACCATAAAAATCTTTAAAGAATATCCCTCTTTAAGGATAGCAAAATATGTTCTCTTAAATAACTATAAATTGTTCAGCCACGTTAAACAAAAAACACCTGTACCATATTGTATTAACACGGTCTATAAATTGTCATGTTTGGACAAACATTACAATGAATCAAACAAAGGATGACCCCCAACACAGGAGCGATTGTTCAAAGAAAAAAAGATCTTGTGCTGTGGTTGACCACAATTTGAGTACTGGACATTGTTTTGATTTTGAGAATATTAAAATATTGGAGCGTGAATAGGACTATAAGAGACGCTTATTCCTTGAGATGAGCCACATCAATAAAGATAAATCTTCAATTAACTATAGGACGGATACTAGTAGATTAGGTAACTTGTAACATTCTGAATCCTACTAGCCACTTTTTATAAGACAAAAAAAGCAGTTTTAAAACACTGTAGCGAAGATATATCAACAAATGTATTGATGGTTTAGGAAAAAATTTATTCTGTTTTAAAATGTGGTGCAGGTTGGATCGTTGTGTAATTTAGGTTTTGTTGTAATGTTGAAACTATTTTAGCTCTAGTTGGTAAGTCATTTTATTTATATTGACAACTGTTTTTGGAATCATGATGTCTTTATTTTTTATTGTAGTTACTCTTGAAAAAGCCGAAAATCTCAGCGAAATATGGAATTTATAACAGTAATTGAGTGATTAATAAAATATAGACAACAAACCGCATTCCCGAAATATATATATATATATATATATATATATATATATATATATATATATATATATATATATATATATATATATATATATATATATATATATAAAGGGTGGGCCATCTATCGGTTCAAATTTGAATCACCGGTTATTTCGAATCTGGCAATACTTATGTCATTCTATTCTGTCGCAAAATTCAGTATATTATCTCCACTGAACGAAATGAATCGATTTACGCTTGAGCAACGTTGGAATTTATTGGAAATTTATTTCCAAAACAAAGACAATCGGTCGGAAATTGCACGAAAATGTCGTACAAAATTTGGTCGCAGAGAAGGATCAACAGTGCCCGGTATACGCAAGTTTATTGCTAAAGTTCGTAAAACTGGTTTCATTGTTGATGCGCCAAGACGTGAGCGTGCTCGTACAGTGCGTACACCCGAAAATATCGAAGCTGTGGACCGCGTAACCATTACGGTCAATGGAGACACCTATCGCACCATGATAACCGATTTTTTTGTGCCCGCTCTTCATGGTATTGATGTGAACGATGTTTGGTTTCAACAGGATGGTGCAACTTGCCACACATCTCATGCCACAATCGATTTATTGCGTCAAACGTTTGATGGCCGTTTAATTAGCCGAAATGGTGATGTCAATTGGCCGCCAAGAAGCTGCGATTTGACACCGTTGGACTATTTCCTGTGGGGCGCCGTTAAAGACTAGTGCTATGCCGACAAACCAGAGACAATTGAGCATTTGAAGGCCAACATTCGTGATGCCATTGCCGAGATACGACCCCATACACTCGAAAATTGGTCCGATCGAATGGAGTACTGTGAGGCCAGCCGCGGCAGCCATATGAATAAAATAATATTCCATCTCTAACCGGAACAATTGTACTTCACAACAAAAAAATAAATTTGGCAAAATTTCGAACCGTTTTTGTTTTATTGCATTTTTAAATTTAAACTTTTAAATGGCCCACCCCTTATATGTATATATGTAACAACAGAGGTTTTCACGGATGGTGAAATGTAATACATTAAAATTCCTGATTTCAATCTGTTCGTCCAACAATGAATTTGCAAGTCGTTTCGCCAAAATCTCACTTGGCATTTTCAAGTGCTCTTGCTGCTGCTGCTACTCGATACTGTGATCTTGTTGCTGCTGCCGCTCGAAGCTAACTGCGAGACCGAAGTGCGGTCGCCGTCTTTTATAGGTCAGCGTCTACACAGATTATAGGTGGGAGGGTCGGGAGTGTTCGTCCGGGCATCGGTGTTTACCGGCTGGGTGCCCGTATCAGTGGTAATTACGGGTTCCAGCGCTATGCTGACTGTTGCCTTCTCGATGTTTTGGTTATTCCTTGGTTTAGCTAGTAGACCCTTCCATGTAGTGGAGATATTCAGTGCATCATCCCGCTTATTTAGTTGACCGTTCTTTTCGATTTCCAAGGCTTTTCTGACTATGCGTGTGAAATCGAGGCTATTTGTTTAGATCCTTCAAAACTGATGTTGTAACCAGTATCGTGATGGTACTGAAAAAGAGCTAAAGTTGTTTGTTTAGTTTTTATACTTACCTTATGTTCCAGTTTTTCTCTTGTCCTTGGGGTTACCCAGGATGTCTGCCAGAGTGTTTGTGGTTTGTATGCTGTGCCTATGTTGTGTTTTCTTAGGACTCTTCCAATCCTATCTGCAACTCCTTTCACATACGGTAATAGGACTCTACTTTGGTTGAGGTCCCGTTCTTCTGTCCTTGTCTGTGGATGGCGCTGCCTTTCTAATGCTCTCCGTGTGGACTGATCTCTATAACCGTTTTGCTTGAGTGCCCTAGTAATTTGTATAATTTCTTGCTGTCTCGTATCTGGCTCTGTGAGACGGTAGGATCTCGATACGAGGGTGTTGGCTACCGACTGGACTTGGGATGGATGGTGTTGTGTGCCAGCGTTTAAATATCTGTTAGTGTGGATGGACTTCCAGTAAACTGAGTGTTGAAGTTGGCCTTTGTTTTTCGGAGTTATGAGCACATTAAGGTAAGGGAGGCTTTTTTCTTCTTCTACTTCCAAAGTGAACTGTATTCGGTGGTGAATTATATTTAAATAGGTCAGGGAGTTGTCTAATTCATTTAGTCTATGGGGCCAAATTATAAAGATGTCATCAACATATATTTTCCCGAGTTTTGTTTTAAGTGGTGAGTTTTTAAGGGCCTCAAAATACATCATATAGGCTATTACCTGTGAAAGGGAAGATCCCATGGGCGCTCCATCTGTTTGTTTATCTATCTAACTGTTGAAGACAAAGTAGATATTTTTTAGACAGTGTTACAACATGAGCTGGAAAATCCTCGTTTATTTTGTCTAGTGTTTCTTCCACTGGAATACTGGGATAAAGTGAAACAACATCTAGACTTGCCAGAATGTCATTTTCCTCTAATGAATGCCTCTGATTATGTTCGTGAGATGTTCGGAGTTTTTGATGTATGATTCAGATGTATGGTTGGTTGCATGATCTTTGACAGATGATTTCCTAAGTTTTGTGTAGATGAGGCCACCGCGCTAACAATGGGTCTAAAGGGGACGTTGAGTGTGTGTATCTTTGGCAGGCCATACAACTTAGGGCATCGGCTTTACATATATATATATATATATATATATATATATATATATATATATATATATATATATATATATATATATATATATATATGTATTCAGACAAGCGTGAAAAAAGTATAAGCCACAAGGAAAACCTCAAGAAACAATAAATTGACTCTGAGTACGCTGAATATTGTAGGACAGAGAAGAGACATCAAAAGATATACAGAGGAATATAAAAACCTAAATAACACTATCACGAAGAAAATGCAGTAAGACATAAGAGCACATAATACAAAACTGATACAAAACATTATTGACCAGTACAGGAATATGAGGACATTGAAATCTAAATTATCAAGGAGAAAAACACAACTGATTAAAATGAAGGACGTAAAGGGAGTAATGATAACCAATAAAAAAGAAATCGCTAAAGTAATAGAGAAATTCTATACTACTTAAATGTGCATTGCTAGAAAAATGTATCTGTATGCTCTTTAATAAATGCCTACAGGAAGAAAAAGTTCCGGAAAACTGGCTAGATGCAGAAATCATCTTATTGTTTAAGAAAGGAGACTCAGCAAACATGGAAAACTACAGACCGATAACTTTATTGTCCCACTTGTACAAACTATTTACAAAAATTATTACCAATCGACTAACATCAAAATTTTACACATACCGTGGAACAGGCTGGTTTCCGAAAGGGCTTCAGCCTGATCATTTGCAAACCATAAGATCCCTTATAGAAAAAACAACTGAATATAATGAACAAATACACCTAGCTTTTATCGACTTCCAGAATGCTTTTGACACAATCGAAATTGGATACATATTAGTGGCCATCGACTGAGCACTGATCGAAAATATCTACAAAAACGATTCTCTTCATATAAAGATAGCTAAAGAGACGAAAACCAATAGCATTAAAGTCGAAAGAGGCATTCGTCAGGGGGCCACTATATCACCAAAATTATTTACACTTGTACTCGAGGATGTCTTTAAGAAACTACCATGGGAAAATAAAGGAATCAGGATTGACGGAGCATAGGAACCATCTCCGATTGCGGATCTACAAAACGATTCTCTTCATATAAAGATAGCTAAAGGAGCATTAAATATCAGGGGGCCACTAATCATCTCCGATTTGCATGGGGATGACATTGTACTGAACCATCTCCGATTTGCAAGTGACTTGAACAAACTGGAATCAATGCTTCAACAACTGAGTCGAAACGGGTTGGACTCAAAATGAATAATTCAAAAGCAAAAATATTGAGCCTTGAAAACCCACATATATCGACTGAGAACCTGGACATGGAAAATATTAGTGAATACAACTATTTGGGCTATTCAATCACTCTCGGGAAAGAGTATTAGTACAGGGAGGTTACCAAGCGAATGCAGCTCTCCTGGGCAGCATTTGGGAGACTCTCCTTTGTGCAGTATTCTGATTAATTTAAAAAGGAAAGGAATTAAAAGACTATTTTTAGTCAATTTCCACAGATTATTTATAATCGTGATCACAATTATAAATAAACCTGTGGAAATTGACTAAAAGCAGTCTTTTATTATATATCTTTCAACTCAGTCAAGGATACTCGATATTACCCTCAGCCAGCGTATCATAAAACCTACTCCTTCTGCTCCTGATAAAATACCTGTCTGGAAATATTTCCTTTCTGCTGAAAATGCACTAGAGTTCAGCTGATACACAAAAAAAGACAAGAACACCTTGCCAAACAACTATCCACTAGTCTGCTTTCAATAAGATCGAAAGTTATGAAAAAAACAATCAATCAGCAATGCACATGAACATTTTGGAGACTCTGGAGCCATTGCACTTGATATATGCGATGCATTTGACCGTGTTTGGCATGGCAGATTATTGGCAAAGCTACGCTCTTATGGTTTATCTAAATAATTTTGTTTATGGCTCTTGTCTTGCCTCAGAGAGCATTCTTTACTGGTAGTAGTTTAAGGGTTTCTTTCTAATACCTTTACTATCAACGCTGGTGTGTCCCAAAGCTCCATACCGTCTTCTGCTTTATGTTAATGATTTGCTGGAAAGGACCAGGAAACTAATCTACAACTTTGCAGATGATAGTACGAATATCTTTTCATTTACTTTGAATTCTCGAGTATCAGCTATTCATGCAAATATCCACAGAGAGCAGAAGGCTCTTCAACTTAACAAAGACCCAAAAGAAATTCCATCTTGGAGTGACAGTAACCAAGTAGAATTTAATATTTTAAAAACCCAGGCGGAAGTTTTTTTTACAAAAGTTAACGTTGCGGGAAGAATTTTATTTTGGGGTGATAGAAACCAAGTAGAATTTAACTTTACAAAAACCCAGGCGCCAAAAATTTCTAAAAAAGTTAATGTTGCGGAACCTGGCATAATTATGTCGAAATACTCCTTTCCAACTAGAAAGCTTTACACATCAAAACTTTTAATTCTGTACAAAGCTCAAATTCGACCAAAGATAGAATGCTGCTCCCATGTTTGGGGCTTTGCTCCCAAAGATACACCAGCAACCTTAATTTTTTGCAACATCAAAGAACCATTGGCGTCTTGAATCTATTCTACAGGTACCTCAGGGAGAGGGTTCACACGTCAGGCTAATACAACACATCCGCAAGAAGTTCAGCTTGTCACTCCTCGTACAACTTTTTTCAAGCATAAATGCTACAGTTTATTACTTTGCTAAGGTTCCAAATATGTCTTATATTTGAAATGGGTCTTTGAATTCGTTTTGTGGTTTATCTTTTATTTGTGAACCTTTTACGTATACCTTGTCCCCACGTTTCGCAAATTTTTCTCTTTTATCGAATCTAATCTCCCTTTTTCTTTTTTGCCTTTTGGTTTTGATGTGTGAGATTTTGTGGTAGAATTCTACTCGATTGTTTAGGTTTTTAACATAATTGGTTATTGGTACTTTTTCTTCTTGATTTGAATGATTCGCGCTCAGTTGAGTTTTTATTAAATTTTAAACTGAAATTCCTTTTTATTATTTTCTATGTTAAAATTGTAAAATGGTTTAGTGGTGTTATTAATAGGTTTTAAGATCATATTCGAGAAGTCACACAATTTGGTCTATTGCTTTCACTTAAATCACTGAGGTACGGAATTCGTCGCGTTCGTCAACTCTTACTAATGAACATAGTAACTGCTTATTATTTACTAGTTAATAATAGGCCAATATTTTTCAAATCCTGAGACCAGACTATACTTTTTCGAAGGTTTTGGGTACACTAAATTCAAATCCGGCCTCAGAATTTCTCCATCGCATCAGGTTTTCGAGATATCCTAACCTAAAAATGCAAAGAACACAGTTTTAGGCTACACCACGAATTAATTTTTCTCCACAAAATTCGTTGCGGCATCTGAAAGCACAACTCTTCCCCTTCAAAATACATTTTGAATTTGTCGGATATTTTATTTCTTCTCTGCGAACGTTTTCATAAGAAAAGGAAGATTTTCATTCCAATTAGTTCTATAGAAAAAAATCATAAAAAAAAAATAAAAATGGAGTCAACACCGCCACGTCCTCGTTTCGTGACTCTGGGTTCGGCTGAGAGCGGGAATATGCGATAGTTCATATAAAAAAAACTTGTCAACTTGAAAAAATATGATAAATCTCGAGTTTTATAGTGATTTAGACTCTTCAGAATTCCGACTCGTAATATCGGGTCCGCCAGTTTGAATTTCTTAAAGTTAGTAACAAAACATGACTCAACGGGGTTAAACCGACAACGAATTCGGATTCACCGTCCCAAAAATCATATAATTTCACTACTCTCGCGTGCCGGATCAACTTTTTTTGGTATAGTTGTAACGAAAACGCTAAACTAATTAATTTCAACGGACGATTTCTCCGAGAAGAAATAAAATATTTGTAAAATTTGAAATGCATTTTGAAGAAAAGGCGTTGTTCTTTCAGACGCCGCAATGAGTTTTGTTCAGAAAACTTAATTTGGTGTAATATAATCCCGAATATAGCGAAAAACCGTGGTTTTTGCATTTCTAGGTTAGGATATCTCGAAAACCTGACATGATGGAGCAATTTTGAGGTCGAATTCGGATTGAACGTACCAAAAACCTTTGAGAAAGTATACTCTGGTCTCAGGGTCTGAAATTTTGTCCAGTTTTGTGGGCCTATATAATCAATTGTAAATTAGAGTTTTTATAGTTAAATATGTGTCGAGTCAGCACCTGAGGCTATGGGGCTTCCGACATAGAAATGTTATTAGCTGTGCATTTCCATTAGTGTGAATGTAAGGGTGAAAACCGGAGGTCAAAGCCGGTACGTGTATGAACGGCAACAAAATATGTATACATATATAAATGATAACGAAGAAAACGCAAGACTCGAGAGATTTTTTTTATTTTCCGAAATAGTCATCTTGCAATTCAGTGAATTCATTTATACTGTATTTATTAATACTGACATTAAAATAAGATTTATACAACTCTGCAAAAAAGCATTCTCCTCAGTTTTAACTTCATCAATCAATCAGACAGTGTGATAATAAGAAGCAATCGCTGGGGATTAGATCAGGCCAATACTGTGTCAAAGCAAGTTGAAGCGAAGATCATACAGTTTTGTAGCAACAATCCAAGACGTGTGTAAAGGCACCTTATATTTATGAAAAAGCACTTTCTTTTTTGCGAGATATGGACGTTTCGCCTAAATAACTCCCTTCAATTAATTCAGCAGTAAAACGTAATTTCCCCAGGTAGTCTATGAGCACAACACCATAAGAATCTTAAAAAATATTCAGTCGAATGCGTTTTTGGTCGATTGATAACAAACGTTGTACTCATCGAGCGGAAAGCTTTCTCATGTTCGAAACATCGTGTAAAATGTAGTGGATAAGGCCTACGGAGATGTTTGCAATGTCAACGAGGTTATGTACCTTCAGTCGAAGATTATTTAGTACATTATAGTTCACTATTGTGAATTTTTGGCACAATGTCATCAGTCGTAGAGGTTTACAGGCGTCCTGAGCGTTTATCTTCTTAACTGGATGTACGATTACGTTTAAATTCAGCAGCCTACTTTTTAATCTCGAAAACGAAGAGGAAAACCATTTAATGAGATATTTAACTATTTTTGAATGTCCGTAGAGGTTAAACCCTTTAAAACGAAGTAATTAAAACAACTCGTCCTGCAATTTTATCTATTTTTTTTGGAAAATTTTAAAATTTGTTTGTTTACATAATCACTACAAAAAGGCAACTAAACATACGTATCTAAAAATGCACAGCACGCCATCTATTCGAAAGAGTACTTAACAAATATCATAATTTGGTCATCTTGGCGCCATATTTGTATCAGGCCAAAAACTTTTGGAACGACCATTGTATAAGTGGTTTGCTAAATAACATGGTTCACATACTCGTAGTTGGCGTATATAATATATACTCTAGTTTGTTTAATAATTCGATGAACACAACTGGGTTGAATATCGGTCAAAAACGGATAAAATTATGATTAAATTCAATTGTGTTTTTTTTTTGGAGGGAAAACAGCAAACGAGATCTATAAAATGATTTTGCCTACATTGGATGACTTAAGTCCTTCACACGACGCCATTTGGCTTTGAAGCATTGAAGATGCGCCCCGTCACCGAGAAAGTGCATTTCCTTACGTACAGGGTGAGTAAACGATAGAGTAAAGTTCATTATCGCATTTGTTTCGGGAATGGCGGAAAAATGTTAATTACAATAGTTTTATGGAATGTTAAGGTGCACTAATTTTCTAATTTATTTTTAAATTCTGCGTAAAATTTTATAACCT
This sequence comes from Pachyrhynchus sulphureomaculatus, assembly GCA_019049505.1. Classification (NCBI taxonomy): domain Eukaryota; kingdom Metazoa; phylum Arthropoda; class Insecta; order Coleoptera; family Curculionidae; genus Pachyrhynchus; species Pachyrhynchus sulphureomaculatus. The sequence goes on from CM032456.1 coordinate 152,544,297, forward strand.
TTTTATTAATATTGTTATATACCTAAACCTAGTAGTTTTCCTAATATTTCAATTTTTTTAAAAAAATACTAGTTTTCAGTTTTGTAAAAAATGGCCAGTAGCACCGTTGTTTCTGAAGGTTGAATACTCATAATTGGTACGAGCGTTCTATAGAGATTAAAAAAAAAATATATGTGAAGAAATTTGAGTTAGATGCTACAGGGTAGTTCAAAATAAATTTATACATTTCGACTATTTTAAATTGAAAAATCTCAAATTTTTTAAATGGCACACCCTGTATATTATTATTTTTTTTGATAGATTTTACAAAATTCTCCAACTTCTATTAATTATGTTATATACCTATTTCTAATAGTTTTCGATTTATTTTGAATTTTTCAATTTTGTTTTTAATACACTTATGCATGCATAAATTTATTTTGAACACACTGTAACATCTAACTCAAATTTCTTTACATATATCTTTCTTGATCTCTATAGAACGCTCGTACCAATTATGACGCTACTGGCAATTTTTTACAAAACTGAACACTAGTATTTTTTTAAAAAAATTGAAATATTAGAAAAACTACTAGGTTTAGGTATATAACATTATTAATAAAAAAGTTATAAAATTTTAAGCAGAATTTAGAAATAAATTAGAAAATAGGATGTTCCATTTAAAAAAAAACGTATGTTATATCGGCCACACTTTTTTGAAGTACTCTGTATACTCAAAAATAATTTTAAAGTGTGCACCTTAACATTCCCTAAAACTATTGTATTTAACATTTTTTCTTCATTCCCGAAACAAATGAGATAATGAACTTTACTCTATCGTTGACTCACCCTGTACACTGAATGGCACATGATAAAACTAGGTGCAAGATGGCTGCTCACGGGAAGAGCAAAAGAGAATTCGTATACGAATTTTAGTCGACACTCCCAAAGTGTTTACGATTTTTCAACCTAACAGATTACACAGGTCTGCAACAAAAATGCTGTCTGGATGTTTTCAACTGATTTCTATGTATTTAGGTGTTCTGAAAACTAAAAAAAATACTCAAAAAATTCCAGAACGTCAGGTTATTTTGCAAAATGCAAAATTTTATTATAAAAAAGAGTTTTTTTGGGCTAACTTGAAGTCATAAATAAATAGGTACAATTTTATTTTGATTACTGTTTTTAAATGTATACAGGCCATAACTATCATTACTTTCTAAATAAAGAACGCCCTGTGTGAGCTAAATTAACAAACATAAACGTTGTAACCAGAACGTGCGCGCTCCGATAGTGTAGAAAGTGGCGTGGTACAATTACGTGTTAACTCGTCATTGTTTTATAGATCTTGGTTCAATATAGTGCAATGTCATCTGTGCGGAAGTGTGTGAATTCATCTGACAGTTTCTGTTATATTTGTGGCGAATATATGGTATTAAAGCAACAACTTAATATTACGGACTTTGTAAAAAAAGTATACTTCACGTATTTTGGCTTAAAACTTGGAGATCAGGATAAAGTTTGGGCACCTCATAAAGTCTACAAACGATGTGTTGAAAACCTTCGAAATTGGTTTAAGGGCAAGAAAAAAGCTTTCCGATATGCGATTCCTATGGTATGGCGCGAGCAAAAGAACCATAGTGATGATTGTTACTTTTGTTCGTGTAATGTGAAAGGGTATAACTCAAAATGGAAGCAGTCCATTTCATACCCCAATCTGCAATCAGCTATTCGTCCCATCCCTCATGGGACCGAAATACCAGTGCCCAAGGCCCCTGCTACCTTGGAAGAGATTCCAAGTTCTGACGAAGATGGTGCTGTACCTGAACCCGATGGCAAGTCAAGTTTTCAATTTGAAGATGACAGCAGTCCGAAATTGTTTTCCCAGGGCAAGCTAAATGATTTAGTAAGAGAGTTGCTTGGATCAAGGCTCAAAAGCAGGAACTTACTTTTGCCGAGAGTGTCTTCCTCCTGGTTTAGATATCGTGAGAAGCAGTTCACTTCCTACTTTGCCCAAGAGGACGAGTTGGTTTATTGTACCAATATTGAAGGTTTGATGGATACATTTAAGATCTCATACGACCAAGCACAGTGGCGTATTTTCATAGATTCTTCAAAAAGAAGCCTTAAAGCAGTTCTGCTTCACAATGGCGGTTTCTATGCTTCCATTCCTGTCGGTCATTCCGTACACCTGAAGGAAACCTACAAGAACTTGGAATTGGTTCTTTGCAAATTAAAATATAAAGACCATGGTTGGCAAGTGTGCGGTGATTTAAAAATCTTGGGCATGTTGCTCGGACAACAATCTGGGTTTACCAAATTCCCTTGCTTTTTGTGTCTATGGGATAGTAGAGACCGAGCAAATCACTGGACCAAAAAGTGTTGGCCTCCGAGGGAGCTTAAAGGTGACGAAAAGAACGTCCTGCATGAAACTTTGATGCCTCCTCATAAAATTTTTCTACCACCGCTTCACATAAAGCTGGGATTGATGAAGCAATTTGTAAAGTCACTTCCAAAAGATGGAAATTGCTTCAAATACTTAATACCAAAGTTTCCAGGCCTCTCGGAGGCAAAGTTGAAGGAAGGTGTTTTCGTTAGACCAGATATTAGACGGCTTATGGCTGATCCACAATTCATCACAACCATGACGGATCCTCAAAAAGAAGGGTGGATTGCCTTTAAAGAGGTCATAGAGAGATTTTTAGGCAATAACAAAGACCCTAACTACAAACAAATCGTCAAAAGAATGTTAAAAGCATTTCAAGCTTTAGGTTGCCTAATGAGTTTAAAAGTACATTTTCTTCATTCCCACCTCGACTACTTTCCAGAAAATTTAGGAGATCTGAGTGAAGAGCAAGGTGAACGATTTCACCAAGATATTAAGGAGATGGAAAAAAGATACCAGGGAAGATGGAGCGTCTCAATGATGGCAGACTACTGTTGGACGCTTCAGAGAGACCTTCCAGATGCTTCCTACAAGCGAAAATGTACCAAAAGGAGTCTCACTGGGAAAAAGAAATGTGTTTAGTGCTTACTAATGAATGTATTTTAGATAAAAAAATAAGTTTTGTTACGCAATTATAAATTTAAAAAAAATTTTTTTAGTTTTTTATCTTTTATTTTAAGATGATAACTTGTTTAACGTAGATACCTACATTGTCGAAAACGCGACGTCCTATGACAAAATGAAAGTCATTTTCGGATTCAGTACACCCAAAAACATAAGAATTACGCAAAAAAACCAAAACAGCAGCAATTTTTTTTTTGCAGACTTGTGTTATTTGTTCACGTTTCGAACCAATGGAAACAAAACAGTAATCCAAGCGGTGGAAAACGTGAAGTCAACCAACTTGAAAAAAGCAAATGGCGTAATGTTTACTGGTAAAGTAACGGTTTTTGGAACGCAAGAACAATCCTCATCATCATCTACCTCGAGAACTGAAGAATACTATGGGTTACTTTTGGAGAAATTGATTACAGTGAAAGATAATCTGAAAAGATGATCTGAAAAAGTGCTCATCAATCATGACAATGAACCAGCACATTCCAGTTGTGTTACTCAAGGCAATATGGCTGAATTAAAGTTCGAAGTTATTTCGCATCCACCCTATTCACCCGATTTGGTTTTCTCAGACTTCCATTTATTCACAAATTAGAAATTTTCCTGGCTAGTAAAAAATTCGTTTCCTGTGACGATATAATAGAGGTAGTCAGGTACAAGTAGTTCAAAAACTCATTTCTGTGAAGGAATCGATAACTTGGAGAAACGTTGAGGAAAGTATGTTGAATATCAAGGGGACTACGTGGAAAAATAAAGTACTTTGTTAGACAAAAATGTTTGTTTTTCATATCAGTCGAAGTAACTCATCAAACTTTCCTCTTCCTTTCTTCTGTTATATTTAATACAGTGCTGTACATACAAATAAACATTATTTTAAAAATTAATTCTGTAAATTATATTAAATGATGATGTTAAAATAGAAGTAGATGAAAATATCACCAAACCGAATTATATTTCAACTCAATTATTGTGATAAAATTGAATATTTAGTTATTTCATTTGCATGGCTAAAGTAATCAATCAATATTATTTATAATAAATATTTATTTAAATACAAAATATATACTCATAATAAATCATAATAAATATGTAAAATAACATTTAACTGGTGTTTAAAACAGGTTAAAATTAAATTGTTAAATTTATTTTTCCACTAATTTTCGTTATTTTTAAAAAGAGCAATAGTATTTTTATTTTTCTTATTTTAATATCAATTTATAAATATGGTTAATAAACGTAACAGAATTTTAGGGAACCATTTTTGTTTCCTTTTTAAAAGTATTGGTAAAATGATTTATGCTGTACTTTCTAAGCAAACACTGTTCAAAAATAAATACTAAATTTGACTATTTCATACTAAAGAATAACTTAATATAATTTACTTTATGGTGAAATATTAATAAAAAATTAGAATTTATATATATATTTAATAATTAAAAACTACAATCCTCTCTTAAAAACACATCGAATAAGATATATGCTCTCTGCCAACGAAATATGTGCTTTCGTTAAGTAATAAAATTCAAATATGAACGATGCAGATAAAAAAAAAATTTGTCAGAGATCCTAAAAAAACCTCTTGATGTGTAAATAGAAATAAATCTTTTTTGTGATATATGGCTAGATTAGTATTTTTGCGATATTTAATATTGTTTCTTATAAAGTTGAAAGTTATGTTTATCGTGATCTCTAAATCCTAAGACCTGAAATAAAGTGAAACTTCAAAGTGTAATTTTTTCACAAATACAATACTTTCCGTTAGCAAGGAGGGTAAATACAATAATTTACCTTCTGTTCCTTAAGTACATTTTCGCCGACATAACCGTTAGTATTACTAAAACTTGTTCTATATTGAACTCCACATTTTTTTACGTTACTCTGTAATCACCTCTCAATTCCTTTTATATATTATTTTTGTTAAAATTGGAAATATTGAAAAAACGGAAACAATGAGATAAAATTATGACATATAAGCAATCAGCCTCTTAGCCCCCTACCTCAACCCTTTCACCTCGTATATATTTTACTATAGAAAAATTATTTTATAATAAATATCTAAAATCTCAAGCAAAAACAAGAAAAAAATATCATAATACTATTGGACCGCTACAATGACTCCCAACCATTTTACCCTCTTTCCATGTTAACGATGAATAAAATGAAAAAACAGTAATTTCTTGTCTGAAAGAACTCCGTAAAAAACCTATAACGAGACGAATATGAAAACACTTTTTTACCTCCCTTCTCCATCCATTTGATACCTGATATGTTTTAATATAAATGAATATACTTGAAATTTGTCCATTGTCTCACCCAAGAGCCCAGAATATTTCTCATAACACCATTAAAACTATACAAGATTATCTCATCTCTTTCACCTCCTTTCCCAGTTAGAATTGATGGAAATGAAAACATAACTTAATTCTCATATTCCTACAGTCCACGAACCTTGAAAAGGGCATATAGCAGGAATATATGAAGCAACCTTCAAGTTTCTCAGTGTGACGGCAAAATTTGAAGCTTATTTCAGGATTTTTTTTCATAACAGAATACGATATAATCTTATCAATTTTTTTATATGTTATTATTGACATCTTAAACTATACAATTTTTTTTTTTTTAGTTTAATAATATTTTGTTAATGTTGTTTGCGGTCAAAGTGATCTCCTCAAAAAAAAGGCGGATGGGTGGTGGGTAGCACATCTCCTTTTGTAATGATCTATAACAAAATATTCAAATTAATTATTATTCAATAAATATATCTTTATCAAGTTACGTAGGATTAGACATTTATATAAACAAAAAACCAAATGGCAGACAGAAAATTTCAAAAATCGTGTTTATTTTCGTTAAAAATCAAGAAATAAATTAAGAAAATATTATTAAAAATAATTGACTATACGTGACCCGATAACTAATTTTATGTAGAACAACGCGTGAAAATTTTAGCCCGATCGGATAGATAGAATTTTGTCTCTGCTTCTCACGAACCGAAAAAAAATTGTTTCGAGAAAAACAGGTTTAAAGTTTTTGTAACTGATTTTTTATAGAAAACTTATACTTACACTAATCAGCTATACCTGCTACATACAATATACCTTCCATTTCAAAGGTTTCATTTTCAGCGCAGGTATAAGGGAACAATAGAGCAGGTCAGATCGTTTCAGCTGCCATGGGTCTAGTAGCAGGCTACTACGAAGCGCTCTCTTCTATATGCAATAACTTCGTAAATATTTAGAATTTCGGTCTGAAATTTTTACAGTATACTTTCAATATATTTTACTTTCGAAATATGTAAGAAAAAAAATCAATTTTTTTAAGCCGTCACACCGAGAAACCCTCTTAACCCTTTATATATTTCATTATAAACAGTATACTTAAAATTTGTCACTTACCAACCAACCCAAAAACCTGCATAAATTCTCAAGATACTATTATACTTATACAATATTCCACCCGTTTGACCCCCTTCTTGGGTTAAACTTGAAAATAATAAAAAAAATAACCTAATTTGTGAATTCTTCTACTCCAACAACCTTGAAAAGAACATATATAAGAATTAATCTCCTCCCTCATTCCTTTCTCCCATTTTATACTTTACTACAAATATTTATGAAAATTATTTGTTTTATTGAATTATCTCGACAAAAAAAACGAGAAATATTACTATATTAACATTAAAACCATACAAAGTTATCGACCCCCCTTTCTCCCACTCCGCTTAAGACGATATCGCTCAAAAATTATAGACTTTATCCCCTCATTAGATCTTATGTACCAATTTTGAATTGAATTTATATCTCATTTTGTTTGAGAGTTATCTTTCCAACCGACCGACAGACAGAATGATGGAAATGAGTGATTATGTTTTTCGTTATATAGGAACCCTAAAACGTAAAAAAAGCAAAAATCTCGGATCGAATTCAATACTTTTCTTTAGCAAGGAAAGCAAAAGTCACTATAACCAATATTTAGGTTTAAATAACCGGTCAAGTGCAAGTTTAACTTGCGTAATTAGTGTTCCGTACGTTGATTGCTTTTAAAATAAGAATTTTTGTTGCGGAGGTGTAAAATGATTAATGACTTCACAAAACACACTCCAAATGAGTTCTCAACAATTTTTTTTTTCCGATCTTTACCGAAAACTGATGACCTTGATTTTTTTTTATATACCAGTAAAATTATTAAAGGTAACGCACTCATGATAATTTTCGTCCAATCTACACCCTGTGGAGAGTATTCCAGAATTTTTTCAAAATTTTTTGATCACCACTTTTCGAGACAAGGGGCAGACAGCGATTTTTCGCGACTTTTTAAAAATAATATAAGGAAAAGTGTGCGCAAGTATTACATATATATATTTTTGAACTTGTTTTTACAAGCTTTCATTTGAGACCTTACTCGATGACCTGGTAATTTTTTTTCCCTTCCGATTTCACTCCCAAAACTAACCCCTTAAGTCAAAATGTAACTTTCAAAACTACACGGCTATGATGAGGCCATCAATTCCTATATTAGAATCAAATTTTAACTTTCTATGTGAAATAGTTTCGGAAAAAATCGGGTGTGACAGACAGACAGACAGACGGACAGACAGACGGACAGACACCGAAGTTATCTTATAAGTGTTCCGTACGAAACACTAAAAAGTAATAATGTGACGAGGTTTCTTGCAAGAAATATTTTCTTCAAATCCAGGAATTGTTTCCAATATTAAAGGTACGATTTGAGTTGAAATAACTCTGCAAGATTTTTGCATTTAATCAAATTGTTAAGTCCCTAGATCACGAAAAACATAGTGGTCCATTTCCATCGATCTGTCTGTTTATCGGTCTGTTTTTTGTCTGTTTGCACGATAATCCTAAAACAAATGTCTGCAATGGTTTTATAAAAATTTTAAATATTTAAATTTGGTGTATAGTAATTGAAGTAGGAATAAAACCTATAGTTTTTTTGTTATATTCCTTTGGAGGAAAGGGATGCAAAAAATGAGGATCGCTAGATTATGTACATTTCACTATTAGTATGAGAATTTTTCCTAGGTTTTAGTTGCAATATTGAATAAATTTTAGCCATAATTGTTAATAGTCAATATGTAATTAGTTAATGAATCAAAGAAACGTGTTGCTTGCTATATGTCATGTTATATGTCCTTTTTAGGTTTCCTTGAGACGATAAATCTATAATCTAAGTGTGTTTTTTTTTGTTCTTTTCAGTTTTAACAAAAACAGTATATAAAGGAAAATGCCAGATTTTAATTGTAAAATTTTTTAAAGCTATTTTGTAATAAATATTTTACTATAAAATACCTATTATCCACAGTGTCAACATTGATTCTTTAGGGCAAAAAAGTCAGTCAGTATAGAACTACATATGTGTTTGCGAAGGAACTACTGGGTAAATTATTCTACCATTTTTTAGAAACTTGGCCAACATTAAACAAGTAGTCAAGATTTGTAGTTTAAAGTGACCTCAAAATTTTTGCATACTTATGATAAATTGACATAAGAATTATAAAAGTTTTGACGATTTTTGTGAACGTCAATATGAACATATGATTAATAAAGCAAAAGCTTGTCCCTGAGTTGAACTTCAACTTAAACCGTTAACAAGAAAAATATGATGCGTACTTTTTGAAGTATCCTAAAATCATTCTGTTTAGGCTGGCTGAAAACACAAAACTTGATCTGACGCGCATAGAGATATTTCAGTGTTTTATGCGGCCATTTTTTTTTGGTTTTTAGATATTTTAAATCGGTTTTATTTCTAAATATAGCAGTTAAAGCTTTTTGGAGTGTATATTTTGAAGAAAAATATATTTTAATATATAACAGTATATTGAGAAAAAAAAACAAGTTGAGTTAAACAAAAATTAGAAAAATAATTATTCACGATGAAGAATCCTACGTCTCTTCTACCGCGTCCAAGCTTTTCTGTAGATTCCTCCGAGGATTTCTTTTCTTCTTCGGAACTTTCGTCGTCAATATTGGTTTCAGCAGAAGCAACCATTTGTATTGCTTCTTTACTAAACGACATAGATCTTTTTTTGGGTGTCGGCCTTATACTAAATATTAGAGCTTCTGAGCTGAACAATAATCCGTTGAGGACATCTAAATTGCATTCCTCTCTTAAGAATTTTCTAGCAAAATATTGCCGGTATATGCGAAAGTGCTTGTTTCGCGCCTCTACTGCTTCTTCGGGTAATAATTCAATGGGCAAAAATCGGACTTGCTAAGAGAAATATAGCAGTTAACGAAGAGAGGGAATATCTCTTATATTTAAAGATTTCTAATGCGAACTGATGCTATTTTCTCATATCTCTCTCTATAAGTTAATAATGGTCATAAGAGGTCGTAAAAGCAAAATTTGATTGACGAAAATGCTTTTTAGACTTTGTACACTGCATATTTTTTTAAACTCCCTTTTAAAAATGAAATATTTCCACTATGGCTTTTATAAAAAAATATTTCTAACCTTAGTTGCAATTTAATTTCAAATTATTAATTCAACCTATCTGTCAAAGATTTTGTTATGTTTGGTCTTTTGAAATGTTGATTCTTATTTACAATTAAGACAATTAATATTAATTTTTTTATTTTTGTATTTAAATAACACATAGGCTGAAAAGTTTTTGTCTGACACATAGATGTATGAAAGTATATCATTTATTCAAATGATATGTGTCAAAATTTCATGGCATTTCAACGATTAGTTTACAAGTTACAGTGGTTTTAGTGACGCTACTTTTGATATTTTCAAAACAATGGAAAATATCACTTCATGTGTTGATTAAACACTGTTTTTTGATGGGAAAAAATACCGTCCAAGCAAAGTAATGGTTTGATAAGTGTTACGGGGACTCTGCCCCTGAAAAATCACACAACGTGTTGATGATTCTGAGCGCTGTTTGGACCTGTTTAAGCGCAATAAAAATGAATATTTCATGCGATATGTGACAATGGATGAGATATGGATCCAACATCACACAACGGAATCAAATCAGTCAGCTGAGTGGACAGCAGCTGGTGAAAGCCACCTGAAAAAGACAGAACAGTCGGCTGGGAAAGTTTTGGCCTCTGTATTTTGGAATGCGCATGGAATAATTTTCATCGACTATGCTGAGAAGGAAAAAACCATCAATAGGCAGAAATCGCAAAGAAACGGCCCCAAATGAACTAAAAAAAAATGTTCTTACATCGTGTCACAAGTCAATGGTTACAATGGCAAAATTGCATGAAGTGAAGTTCGAATTGCTTCCTCATCCACCGTATCTCCAAATTTGGCCCCCAGTGACTATTATCAATTTACAGACCTCAAAAGAATGCTCGCCGGCTCCAATGCCGATCGCCGAAACTGAGGCCTATTTTGAAAGCAAAGACAAATCCTTCTACAAGAAAGGTATAGAAATGTTTGTAAAGCATTGGACTGATTGTATCGCTCTTAAAGGAGAATATTGATGAATAAAATCGAATTTTGCAAAAAAAAAAAAATGTTTCAAGTAGCTAGACCAAAAACTTTTCAGCCTACGTGTTAGATATGTTGAGCAGCGTTACTTTTTTTTACGCAAAAGTACCCAGTTACTGCCGATTAAGTTGAATACTGATCATAAGAAGTCAGAACGACGAGGCAATTTGCACTAGGCATTTCTAGAAAAGAAGATGATAGTTTTTCTTCGTATAACTTTGCCATCGTTTCTGGCTTTCAATACATTTATTGGTACTTTTGAGGTCTAAAAAGCAAAAAGTTCGAAGTCAGTTTTAATTCTTTAAAATTTTTGAATTTATTTTTTTAAAAACCTCTTGGAATTAATTAGTCGTTAAAATGTAGTTGGTTATGTTCTAGTTTGGAGACACCGGGTGACCTTTCACAGAAGCCTCGGTCCAAAGCTTTTTGGCGTGAGCGGTTTTCCAAACACCACACTTATGTTACCTTTAGATAATTATTTTTATTTCATTTAGATATTTGACTTCCGTAGTCCTGGATTCAATTGATGGTTTTCCAGTCGTCCCTGAATATTAGATCCTAACCTTATTGTTGAAGTACCAGCTATTCTGTTTTTTACATTAAATCTTCACTTGTCATACTCTTCTTTCAATCTTCTCAACATGCAGGAGTGTCATTTTTATCCACAGCGCTGCATGTGTTCAACTAGCACAGACTAAAGTGTAAAGTAAGCTCTTGCTTATTGAGAGTCCCATACTGCTACATTTGCGCTTCCTATATAGTTTTTATATAACGATGAAGCCAGGAGCTGCCTTGCCGGAGACGCTTTGTCACTGCAAACATAGCAGAAAGTTTATCATTTTAAGAGTAATCATAGTCATAATCTCTTTATGGTATTAATATACGCCTAATTAATAGACTCTCAGCTCTTTCATAGCTTGCCTAATTGACCCAGGTTATAATCCTATTGAAGAACCTTGAATATTAAATAAACCAGTTTGTTTCGTCTTAATCTTTTCTCTGAAAGCATCTTCACGGTAAAAACAAATATTTCTAACCTGAATTCTAAGTCAACTTTTAAACAAATTATTGTAACCTATCTGTCATATTATTTACAATTAATATTTAATATTTCTTTTTTTTATGTCTTTTTTTTACTAGTTTCACCTCTTTTACGAAAAAGAAGTTACCGCCGATCATGTTGAATATTGATCATAAGAAGTCAGTATAGCAAGCAGTTTGCAACAAGCAATTTTAGAGTAGAGAACGAGATTTTTCCCTTGTGGAACATTGGCGTCGTTCCCCATTTTCATTCACTATATTTCGAGATTTCCTTAGATTTCACACAATGTTATTTATCATCCCATGTTAAATTATCCCATAACCAATTTTATTTTTCATTAATATTAAAAATATACATTATTAATATACAGAATATTAAAATTTAATATTATGTTTGCAAGTTGTTATAATTATCCAATGAAGATTTTCCTTCTGGATTTTCTTTGTTTCCGTATCAGAAATATTGTGTCAAAAGTCCATTGCGAAATCGTGTCGGAAAAAAAAGTTATCGAACGCCAAAAGCCACAAAAAACCAGTTTTTTCTCAAATATCTCGTGAACTATTGGTTTTATGTAAATTTTGGTTATTATAAAATTTGTTCATCATCAAAATCTACATAAAAAAGGTTGAGAAACTTTGAAGAAAAGTGTATACTCCACTATACGTTTACGTACAGTAGCGTGTACAGACAATATGACGCATTTATGCGTAGAAGAACCGTTTAATACATACGCTCAAAATTCTTCCCCTCTGAGGTGTCCTTGAAGTGGACCCTTCTTCATAATAATGATAGTAATGCCCTTGAGTTACAGCTCTCTAGAATTTCATCGTAATCTCATGGGTCGTTATATACTTGAAAATCTTCGACGATGCATTTTGTCCCTTTAACACTCAGTTTAACGCTACGTATCGTAGAGTTCGGACGTTTAGTCATATCGAAATATTGTAATTCTATTACAATGGCTGATAACATTTGTTTTATTTGTAATAAAACTTTGTCGGTAGCGCAATTGCGACTATTGTTCGCGGATTAGAAACAATTGAAAATCCGAGTGTTGAAAGGGGTAATGAAAATATCGATTATTTACAAAGCGTAAATACTGTGACTGTGCATGTTGAGTGACGTAAAAACTATACGAAAAAATTCGACACTGAATCATATAAGAAACGTCGTATGAGTTGTTCTCCTTCAAAGTCTCAATGCTCTCCTCGTAAGCATGGATCAACTTCATTTTACTTTGATACGTTGCGTATTTTTTGTGGTGAACTAGCCAGTGAGAAAGTAGAGCAAAAAAAGGATAAAAAATATTGACGAAGTATCCGACATGTAAGTACATTATCCTTCAAGGATACTGTAATATGAGCAGCAGATGTGTGTAACGACAATTATGGGAGAGCTGTAAAGAATCGTATCAACATGGAACTCGACTTAGTTGCTGCTAATGCTATCTACCATAATACATGTTTTGGTTCTTTTATTTTGCCAATTTCTGATCGGAAGAAAGGTCATCTAGCAGACGAGGATATTTCCAAGGAAATTTTTTATTATATAGAAAATAATAATGGTTATCAATTCACTCTACGAGAGCTAAAGGACATACTTAAAAGTCATGTTCCAGTCGATAAAACAATAATTTTTAAATTGACTGAACGATATGGTCATGTTATCATCATTACTCCCAAATCTTAATCGATCACAATTATTTGTTCTCAATAGGACAATAGGAAAAAAATCCCAAACAGAACGACTTCGGATTATTGAGATTGCTGAATCAATTATCAGAGAAGATATAACTTCATCTCGCGTCAATACAGAGTTTTATCCACCTCCAAATAAAATGTTTGATAACAAAAACGAGGCAACGAATGCATCGTAACGCCCAAGTTTTCTCAGTCTCATATCTCGAGAAGCATTAGTCCCACGTAAATTCTGTATAAAATTTTTTATGCATATTTTGCTTGTAAACAAATTTTATAATAACCAAAATTCACGTAAAACTAATAGTTTACCAGATATTTGAAAAAAACTGATTTTCGCAACCTTTGACCTTCGATGACTTTTTTTTACGACACAATTTCGCAAGAGACTTTTGACACAATATTTTTGATACCGAAACAAAGAAAATCCTGGAAAAAATCTTCACTTGGATTTTTTCAGAAGATTGGTCATTTTTAGTGTTCCGTGCGGAACACTTATAAGATCAGTTCGGTGTCCGTCCATCACACCCGATTTTCTCCGAAACTATTTGACATCAAAAGTCGAAATTTCGGATATAGGAATTGATAGCCTCATCAGAGCCATGTAGTTTTGACAGTTAAATTTTGACTTAAGGAGTTAGTTTTGGAGGGTGAAATAGGAAGTGAAAAAAAATTACCAAGTCATCGATTGGGGTGTAAAATTGCGCTCACTTTTCTATGTATTATTTTTTAAAAATCGCGAAAAATCTCTGTCCCCCCTTATGGTATCTCGAAAAGTACTGATCAAAAAAATTTTAAGAAATTCTGGAATATTCTCCACAGGGTGTAGATTAAACGAAAATTATCACGAGAGCCTTTAAAAATTTATCCGGTATATAAAAAGAGAAGATGAACATAAACATTTTAGTAAAAAGCGAGACAAAGAAAAAGGGAAGTGGAATAGAAGAAATAGATGAAGTGATGCATTGTTGGAGTGGAGTAAAGAAGGAAGAAAGAGTAAAGGCTGGAGTTGGAATATTAGTAAAAAAAGAAGTGGAAAAGGAAAATAACATCATGGGAACCAATAAATGAAAGAATTATAAAGCTAAATATAACAGTGCTAGGAAGAGATATTGTAATATTAGGAGTATACGGCCCAACAGAAGACAGCACTATAAGAGAAAAAGATAATTTCATGGAAACACTAGAAATAGAAACACAAAAAGTAAAGAAAAACCAAGAATTAATAATAATGGGAGATCTGAATGGGAGAACAGGAAGGAAAACAATGGACAATAACGTAGGACCATTCGGAAAAGATATTACCAACGACAACGGAGAGAGACTAATAGAGCTGTGTGAACGAAACGGCCTCAAAATAACAAACGGATTCTACAAACACAAAGACATCCACAAATATACATGGATGCAAGAAACACGAAACTTAAAATGAATAATAGACTACATTATAATTAAAAACGATGCCACTATCAAAATAAAAGAGTGAAGAGAGGGGCAGAATGTGGAACAGACCATAGACTATTAATAGCAAATATAAAAGTACCGTGGTACAAGACAATAAAACAAACAGGAACAATAGATAAAGAAAACAGAAATATTAATGGGATAACAGAAAAAACAGACAAAGAAATAAAATACAAAATACACTTACTGCAAGACGAAATGATAAGAGACCTATATAGACGACGATTAGATCAAAAATTAAATGAGTTTAACTACGACAACCTCCAACAGATGTATGACCACATAACAGAATGCATCAAACAGGCGGCCCTAAAAGCATTAGGTAAAGAAGGCAACGAGAATAAGAAACATAAAATTAGAATCTGTGAAAAAAACAAAGAATCTATAATGGAGAAAAAAAGACTACGAAAAATGGCTGAATACAAAATCAGAAGAAGATCTGCAGAAATATAAAAAAAAAAATGCAGAAACGAGAAGGATGATAAACAAAGAAAAGAACGAGAGACGGGAAAAAGCGTGCGAACATGTAGAACAGTATATAGGAGGAACAAGAAGCACAGAGTCATGGAGAATAATTAAAGCATTAAGGACCAACAATAGAGAGAAGACGTATCTAGAGCATATCCCAGAAAGCGAGTGGAAAGAATATTATAAAAAACTGCTAATAGAAGACAGACACGAATTCCAAGAAGAGAACCCTGAAGAAGAACAGAATAAGGAAAAAAAAGAGATAGAGCTGAGCTCTGAAGAAGTAAAGTAGAGAATAACAATACTCAAAAGTAATAAATCTACAGGGCCTGAAGGTGTGGTAAATGAAATGAGTAAGTACGGGTCTAATAAATTACATCGAATGCTAAGAAACATGTTCCACAGAGCGATAAAGGGAGAAAAAATACCAGAGGAATGGTCAAAAGCCTATATAGTATCTATATTTAAACAGGGAGACAGCAGAAAATGCACAAACTATAGAGGCCTAAGTATAATATCGAGTATGGGGCGTTTGTATGGAAAAATTATTAAAAATATCATAGAGGAAAATATAAAAGGAAAAATTGGAAATGACCAAGCAGGCTTTACGGCCGGAAAATCATGTATAGACCACATATACACTATAAATCAAACAATGGAAAAAAACTGGCAAAGAATAGAGAAGTTCATCTAGCTTTCATAGACATAAGGAAGGCCTATGACTCAATACCAAGACAAAGATTATTGAACGCTATGCATTGGCAAAGAACTAATATACGCAGTAAAAGCTCTCTACGAAAACAACATGGTGAACATAAAAATAGGACATAAAATAGGGAAGAGACTCCAAACATCAAAGGCCTATTACAAGGATGCTCTACATCCCAAACACTACAATATTCAAAACATACCTCGAACAAACAAAAAAAAATGGAAGCAAAAATGTAGTGGAATGGGAGTCCCAATACGAGAAGATTACTTATCTACTCTAAGTTTCGCAGACGACCAAGTAATCATAGCGCAAGATGAGGAAGACCTCAGTTATATGGTAAGAAAACTGAAAAAAGAATACACTAAAGCAGGATTAGCAATAGACTTTGATAAAACGGAATATCTAACAACAAAGTATGTGGAGAATCTAGAAGTCGATAACGAAACAACAATCAAAGGAACCGATAGTTTTAAATATTTAGGAAACATCATTTCAAAAAACCCAACATCAGAAGAGATTAAAGCTAGATTAGGACAAATGCGGACATGCATAAGACAATTAAATTCGATCCTGTGGGACAAACACATTACAAAGAGAAACAAAACACGCATATACAAATCAATAATACAAAGCATAATGATATACTGGTCAGAAACATGGACAAAAGAAATAAATCTAAAATTAACGCGGTAGAAATGGAGTATTGGAGAAGAAGCTGCAGAGTGACACGTATGGAGAGAATACCAAATGAAGAAATAAGAAGCAGAATAAACATTAAAGAGAACGCAATAAACACCATTGAAGAAAAACGATTAAAATGATATGGACACATAAGACGGAACGAAGATAATAGGTGGATAAAGAAAATAACGGAGTGGAGCATGTGGACGAGGCTATGGAGGACAGGGGTCTAACGGATGGAGACTGGAAAAATAGAAAAGGATGGAATCAAAGGCTGAGAGAAGGAAGACAGCGTTAGCTGTAAAAAATCCTGATATTTATATATAAAAACTAAAATTTCAAGGTCATCAGTTTTCAATAAAGATCGGAAACAAACTTTGTTGAAAACTCATTTGGGGTGTGTTTTGTGAAGTCACTATTCATTGTATACCTTCGTAACAAAAAATTTTATTTCCAAAGGAATCAACTAACTGCGCAAGTTCAACTTGCACTTGACCGATTATTTTGTATAAAGTGACTGGAGTATAAGGCTATCGCTGCCTCTCACTTCCCAGTCGCCAGCTGAGCCAATCAGTTCAATCACCCAGCTTTAAGGCATTTTTTCACCTTAGCTTCTTATATACCGTATTGTCAGATGTTTGTAAGCCTTCCTCAATTTTTTTTATCTCTTTAGAATGCCATTTTCGAATAGTCGATATTCTTTGTTATCGTTTTACTTTATATTATTACCATGTTAAGATGATGCTTTTCACTCCCATGGTCTCTTGGATATTTCTAATATGTTCTGGTAAGGAAACTTCGGCTGACTTTTTCCAGAAGTCCATTTCCAGAGTTTTTAGACGTGAGTGGTGATTTTCCAAACCTTGCAATCATAAGTTACTATAATCTCGATAATTACTTGATAGATATTATTTTTATTTCGGTTAAATATTGGAGCTCCACAGTAATTGACTCAATTGCTGGGTTTCCTGTCGTCTTTGATTATTAAATAGTACCCTTATTTTTCCAGTACCAGATTCTGTTTACTTTTTTAAATTAAATGCCCACTTGTCATACTCCTCTTTCAAATTTCTCATCATGAAGAATGGAGTGTAAAGCGAGCCCTCGCTTATTAATAGTCTGCACTTCGTAAATAGATTTTAAATAATATTGGTGCTAGGGAACAGCATTGTCGGGGATCCTTTGTCGCCGTAAACATAGCAGGACGTTAACTACCTATTTTAATTTATCTGTTTTGTCCGAATCTCTTCTTCGAAAGAATTTTCAAGGCAAAAATTCCATCTATATTCAATCAATTAGCCCTAAATTTATTTTGTTCTTACGCTTCGTGTTTAGTCTTCATTTGTTATTTGCTAATAAAATCTTGCTAAGAATGCTATAACCCTAATGCCCCGATAACTGTGACATTCTAGCCTATTACTTTTTTTAAAAAATAGACGTGATGTTATGGCTTTTTCATTTCAAGGACACATTTTAGCCTCCGGAACATTTGTTAAACATAGACGTAATGACTTCAATCAGTCTATTAAGTCCATACTTGGCGAGATCAATTGCTATTACACCGGTACCATCGACCCTCATGCTAATTATTTGTTGCAAAGCTTTTGTAATTTCATTTACCTTAATGGGTTTTGGGGATCTGAGAATCATCGTCAGTTTCATGCGGGTTATCTAATGTTAGGAAGGAAGGTCGTGTATCAAAAAGACGTTTTTTCTAATACCTAACCCAAGTTTCCTGACCATGAAATTTAATCTACCCGTGTCAATGTTTTATGTTCCGAGACCATCTAGGTACTTCCAAGCTTTGCCTGACTTTAGATTGTCTAATCTTTAGTTAATTTCTGTACAAGTAAACCCTTATTGATCTTTTTTGCCTTGCTGACTCTACTCTGATGTTGTATAACTTCCTTTTTTTCTGGACATTAAACCTTCAATAGCTTTTGATCACCTTCTTTTTCTTAAAGTGATCTTATATGGACCTAAGTGACTCTCTCACCTTTACTTGTGGTTGGTGCCTTTTTAAGCATTTCCACAGACAAAGGGGACCTACAGTTTAATGCCGGCTCCGAACGGCCAAAGGCTTTACTAGGCATGATACTACAGGTGGTATTGCCGAGAGACCACCTTCAAGTTGTAAATATTTGTTTTATTTTATTTTATTATTTAATTACCACTTGGGCTTACAGTAACTGATTTTTTTAACTTTACTCTTAAATGTAAGCGACATTGATAATTTAATGGTATTTTCAATTATTAAAGTATAGGTCTACATAAGCATATTTAGTCAAACAATTTTGTGGATTTCACATAATTTCAATTAGTATGCTTTCAATACGGTTAGACCCCCAGACTGCAACGTTGAGGTTTTCCTTACCCCAGCCGTTTCATTTTATTTTGAGGGTTGAAAGGTTTAAAACTAAATTTCGTTGTGTTCAATTCTGATATTCTATCATTATAATTTGGAAAGATCTGCCAGATTATTCTACATATTTATCAGGGCATGAGCCACACCACAATAATTGAATGTCGCTCTTCTATAAATATTTATTTTACCCGGTCAACAAGCAACAAGCTGTGCTATTGTGTTAACTGACTTATAACAAATATTTACCAATCATGTTTATAATATTTATCTGGAATGAATTGTCCTTTCATTTTTATTCCTGTCAGTACTTTTACAATCAACTTAAGAAACGTTTTTTATTGTATAAACCACAATTATTGTTTGTAATTTTTAACACGTATCCTTTTTTATTTACCGGCAATTAACTCTGAAGAAGTCTATATTAGTTCGTGTTAATTCATAAAATAGGTTGATAGGACCTCCATTTTTCTTTTGTTTGTTACTAATGCAACATTCATTTTTTCTTCCTATAATTTATATTTTATTACATTTTTATATTTATTGCAGTGATTTCAATTTTTGAGCAGTGTAGATTAAAACAGTGTTTTAAATTTTTGAGCAGTGTAATTTAAACCGGCAGTGTGTAACGCGGGTTGCCATTGAATGCGTTTGATTTGTTAAAAATAGGCGTTCCGGAAATGAATAGGAAGGGACAAAGATATTTAAGCAGCCATTTCGAATTTTTAGAGGCTTTTTTCCACCATGAAGCAGTAGTGGCTTTTTCCACCATGAAGCAGTAACGGCTTTGTACCGCCAGTAGGCCGTAGTGGCTTTCTTCTCCAGCACGCTAGAGTGTTTTTTTCTCAGTGTGTGCAGTAACGATTTGTAGCTTCCAAGTTTAAGGCCTTTTTCCTTTCTTGAAATATCCTGCTCATCCTCTCACATTTCGGGTCAAAAAGTGTTTAACAGCCCAAATGAAACTAGGACGGTAATGGCTGAGACAATATTTTTATGAGAATCTCACCAGGAAAGACCAAGTAACTTATGGAAAACCCACGAGGAGAAACCAATCAGTAAGTTATAAGTACACCAGTCTACATATCTCACTTTCTGTCTACAAGTGCGTTTCCAACGACTATTCAACACGTGTAACTCGCGAAGTTAACTTCACAAACTTTTAATATCGTGTTTTATCAAGCCTTTTATTAAAAACTTAGTAATCCTGATTTAAAGACTCTATGTAATAGTGTACACTCTTCTAGTTTAAGGGGTTTTTATTTAGTAGATATAATTTTAAGAGTGTAATAAGGGTAGGAATTTTTGTTAATATATATATATATATATATATATATATATATATATATATATATATATATGTATTTATATATATATATATATATATATATATATATATATATATATATATATATATATCCTTTTCTATTTAAATCTGTAGCGTTTCACTAAACTCCTGCTCTTTCTTTCAGGACGCAACGGTTGTACGTAAATTGATCTTATTTCAACAACTAAATAACTCTTCAGTATTTTTTCATTTTTTGAGCTGAACTTTCTTCTAATTCTGATTCTTTTTATCCTAAAATGAATGGTGCCCAAATCTGTACAGCCAAATTTTAAACAACTATAGAAACTATTTTCAAAAGACGTACAAAAAGTATCTCTTACCAGAAAAAAAATGGGCTAGCTTATATCTAAGTTATATCTAGTGCTTTCAGTATTAATATCCACTCAGTCCATTCTCAGAAATTAGGATATACATAAGGGGTAAATAACGAGCTTCTATTTAGTAAATAAAATATTTATTAAAGATGAAGAAAGTTGAGGCTATACAAAATAGCGTACCAACATGAAGCTATAAATATAGGCCCCGCCTTTATGCGTTATACTAATATGGCTCTTGTAAAAAGCAATTACGACTTTATTTTTGCTAGTTTTAGTAAATTATTTTTAATTTAAGACAATTGCTTTGTTATCAAATATTTAAAGTTGCATCATTCGTAATAGAGAAACAATGAAATAGCTTCCTTCTAAAGTTTTTACAAAACATAAAAATGTAAAAGCAGATTGGCAAAACAATGAACCAAAGAGAATCACGCTAGCTTTCCGGTCTCTTTTTATTCTCTAACACTATAATTCACTTAAAAGGAATCCTTTTATTTTAAGTGCAGAAAAACGTATCGAGAGAAAAGAAGGTTACTCGCAAAGGAATTTATTTTCCGTTGAAAAGTCGAATTGTATATTTTTCCAGCTTATTTTACTTTTCTTCCTGTCGATAAATATTGGACAGAGAGACTAGTTGCAATAGGATGGTTTTCTTTATCCGGTGAACGATGTGACTAAAGGTTGATTTATAATGTTGTACCAGGTGTAAGCTTCGTTTCTAGAATAGAGATCAAGTAAAATATTTACGTGTAGTTGCATATATATTGTCTTCTTTATTTATACTAGTTTACAAAGGCAGGTTACAATTTGTCTTTGCTATTTAAATTTCCCGTCAAGTGCAGATCTAGGAGTTTGAACAGGGAGGAGCGGAGGCGGGACGTAAGAAATACTTCATTGGCGCATTTTGCGTAAAAACTTTTTTACATATTTGGAATCAGTAGGGTCCAAAGCTCGAGAGCTAGTTCATTCTGTGTGACCTGATCGAAGTTTTCATATTTACGACTCCATCTATTTGGTTTCATTTAACACAGATCCTAGAATTTACTGTTCATATATTTTTACGAATTTTAACATCATTTGAAAGCCCATTCTATTATCTTTCTAATGATATCAAATTCCATACCATACCTCATGGTTTTCACTGATTAAAATAATTGAATAAGCAGAAACAAGCAGAACAAGGATTGAAAATAGGGGTAAGAAAAAGGAAAAATTAAACTAATTAAATTTATTGATAAAATCCAAAATCCATATTTTGTATTACCCCCTTCCCTAGCCCCTATTACTGCTTGCAGCCGGCTTTTCATAGATCGGGTGTGCGATGCAGGGGCTGGATTTGTGGCTCGATCCTTCCTTTGAGCTCATCCCACATGTACTCGATTGGATTGAGGTCATGACTCAGTGCAGGACAGTCTAATGTGGGTATTCTCATCTCCTCCAGGTATTGCCGCACCGATGCAGCAGCATGTAGTCTAGCATTGTCGTGCATTAGCATGAAGCTATCGCCAACAAACCAAGCGTAAGGAACGACGTGTTCCTGCAGAATCTGCCAGATGAGCAGTTAATCCACCGCTACGAGTCTCGTCAGTCACAAAAACCAAATCCGTTTTCTCATCCAGTGAGATGACAAAACCTCCGTAGGCGACCGTTTCAGTAATGTAGCACTGCCCATAACGCTCCCCAGACCTCCTATAGACTCGTCTCCTCCCATCGTTGTCATATGGGCACATTCGGGACTTGTCGGAGGCTAAAACGGAGCACCATTGCTCTAAGGTCTAATCGACATGTTCTCGGGCAAATCTGAGTCGCGCTTGTCGATGGGCTGCTGTCAATTTGGGTCCGTTAGCTGGTCTCTTCGAAGTTAGGTTAGCTTCTTTAAGTCTTCTTCTGACTGTCTAATAACTGCCAATCCAATCACGAACTTGTCGAAGCTCCTGCTGGACCTTAACACCGGGCAAGTGATGATTTCTTAGAGTTGCGACAATGAAGCGGTCGTCTCCCTCCGAGGTACACCTTCTTCTTCTTGATCCTGGTCTCCGTATAAAGGCGTCAGTCTATTGGTAACGTCTGTAGGCTCTCGAGACAGCTGACTGGCTTATGTGCAGTTGCGTAGCAACTACACGTTGGCTATGCCCTTCTTGCAATAGAGCAATGACTTTTGCCGTTTCTTCCGGGTGGTATCCATTTTCCAATGACGTAATTAGTGAGCACGTATAGCAGAGATGTTGGCGTTTCAAGTTCTGATAAAGGAATGATAGGAAAATGCAGTTGCATATATTTTTATACGAATGAATAGCGCGCAACGAGTACGTTGCTGAGCGAGCAAAAACGGTTCTATTGAGTAAAACCGTTTTAATCAGTAAAACTTTTTGGAAATCCAAAGAGTAGAAAATTAGAATTCTAATGATATCAGAAATAATACCACTGTTTGAAAATTAAATTTAAGGATCGGTGTTAAATGAAGCAAAATCGTTAGAGTCGTTTTTTTTTTGCTCATCAGTGTATTTATCTGATAACTCTGTTATACCCTAAAATACGTAAATATTAACTGCTATAC
The DNA here is from genome assembly GCA_019049505.1 of Pachyrhynchus sulphureomaculatus. Lineage (NCBI taxonomy): Eukaryota > Metazoa > Arthropoda > Insecta > Coleoptera > Curculionidae > Pachyrhynchus > Pachyrhynchus sulphureomaculatus. Next base: position 152,567,446 of record CM032456.1, read on the forward strand.
GTTTCGGCATAATTTGTTGATTCTCCAAAATTATTCGATGCACAGCCTTATCATTTTCTTTTGAAATTTGCAACCCAATTTTTGATAATGGTGGAGGGAGGTATATTGTTCCTTTGATGTATTAACCATGTCATCGTAAATTTCTTTACCGGACCGTTTTTTTAAAAAGAGATACTTTATTACCGATTGATATTCGATCTTACTGAATTCACAATTGCTTTTTTTTCAAAATTCACTATAAATAGCACAAAAAATTTGAACTGCCAAACTTTATGTACAAAATCTATAAATAGTCAAACTGCCATCCGTAGCCACTGAATTTGTTTTTGACAACGGGAAGTGGTTTAGTCTAACTAGTTAACAATACTCGTAGTACAGTCAATACATGACGGTAAATATCACAGACTGTCACTCATGTACAGGGTGAGTCAACGATATAGTAAAGTTCATTATCTCATTTGTTTCGGGAATGGAAAAAATGTTAAATAAAATAGTTTTAGGAAATGTTAAGGTGCACAGTTTAAAATTGTTTTTAATTATACAGGGTACCTCAAAAAGTGTGACCGATATAACATATGCTTTTTTAAAAGGAACATCTTATTTTCTAATTTGTTTTTAAATTCTGCCTAAAATTTTAAAACTTTTTTGCTTGTGTTTTTGTTTCTGAAGGTGGAATACTCATAATTGGTACGAGCGTTCTATAGAGATGAAAAAAAGATATATGTAAAGAAATTTGAGTTAGATGCTACAGGGTGTTCAAAATAAATTTATGCATTTCGACTATTTTAAATTGAAAAATCTCAAATTTTCTAAACGGCACACCCTTTATTTTATTATTTTCTCTGATAGATTTTACAAAACACTTCAACTTTTATTAAGTATGTCATATACCTATTTCTAATCGTTTTCGATTTATTTTGAATTTTTCAATTTTTACCTTGTTTTTAATACACTTACGCTATAACATTATAGTTACCAAGACAAAACAAAAATGCATTGACAAATTTTGACATGTCTATTAAGCAAGTAAAAATAGTTTAATTTGTTGTAGTAAGTGACGTATAATGGCAATAGTTATGGATTTTCCTAAAAATGAATTAATTCGTATATATACTGGGTGAGGTGGGAAAAAATTGTCTTTACGGAGCGAAGTACCCTAATAGACGTATACCATCTACAAATTCTTTTCAGTGCTTAATGGAACGGTTTGATGGTAGTAAACTTTTGTACCAGCATAAATGGAGCAATAGAGGCCAAAATTTTTATTCTGATGAAGCTGATAAACATACTTTTCGCAGTAATGGAGCAGTTAACAGCCATAACATGCATTATTATTAAACAGTTAATACATTTCGTGTCCGGAAAGTTCAAAACCAAAACCATTGGTCGCTTGATGTATGGTGTGGAATATTAAATTTTCGAATTATTGGTCCATATTTTTTCCGCGAACCGCTTAAGGGGCCTAGATATCTAAATTTTTTGCAAAACGAATTATCCCAGCTTCTTGAAGAAGTTGATAACTTTAAAAGGGAACAAATGTGGAACAAGACGGAGCTCCTGCTCATTACCACCGGGGAGTTTCGAAATTTTTAAACGATCTTTACCCACAAGAAATAGATCGGTAGGGATGGATTCATTGAGTGGCCCCCTCGATCATGTGACTTAACACCTTTAGACTTCTTTTTGTGGAGGCTACATTAAAGATCGTGTTTATGTGAATCCCCCTACAACAGCAGTAGATATGGAAAATAGGATACGGGATGCGTGCAGGACAATAACGCCCTTTATGCTAAGGAAAGTGAATGAAAATATAGTAAAACGACTAAACATGTGTATTCAAGTAGACGGGCATATTTTTGAACATTTATTACGTCATAATAATTAATCATTAGATAAGGTAAACTATATTAAAATTATTATTAACTATTTGTTTATGTTTTCACAAAAGCGTAAGTGTATTAACAAGGGTAAAAATTGAAAAGTTCAAAATAAATCGAAAACTATTAGAAATAGGTACATGACATACTTAATAAAAGTTGGGGGGTTTGTGTAAAATCTGTCAGAAAAAATAAAAATATGCAGGGTGTGCCATTTAAAAAATTTGAGATTTTTGAATTTAAAATAGTCGAAATGCATAAATTTATTTTGACCTCCTGTAGCATCTAACTCAAATTTCTTTACATATGTCTTTTTTTTGATCTCTCTAGAACGCTCGTACCAATTATGAGTATTTCACCTTCAGAAACTGGTGCTAATGGCAATTTTTTACAAAACTGAAAACTAGTATTTTTAAAAAAAAAAATTGAAATATTAGAAAAACTACTAGGTTTAGGTATATAACATTATTAATAAAAAAAAGTTATAAAATTTTGCGCAGAATTTAAAAATAAATTAGAAGATAGGATACTCCATTTAAAAAAACATATGTTATATCGGCCACACTTTTTTGAAGTATCCTGTATACTCAAAAATAATTTTAAACTATGCATCTTAATATTTCCTAAAACTATTGTATTTAACATTTTTTGTCATTCCCGAAACAAATGAGATAATAAACTTTACTCTATCGCTGACTCACCCTGTACATATAAATCAAACAAGTGTAAGGACGCGATATATGGAGGGATTATAAATGATGGTATAGATCGGAAATAATTCAGATACCAAGAGAGAATGAAGTTTACAGTATTCTGTTAAGTTTTTCGTCAACACTGTAAAATGTCGGCCACGTAAGAAATTCTCTAATTCTTCTTTGATAGTGGTTCTTTGGGAGATTTTGTATTGGAATAGGTAGCTCGTTGTAAAGCTTGACTCAAAAGTAATTGTTACTCAGTTTACTGAAGTTAAGTCTATAAAAATTAGTTCTGTAGTGGTTATTACATACTTGTATTATGGATATCTAATCTTGTAGTTAGATTAAAGTTCATGTGGTTGTCATAAGTGTAAAGTAAACCTTTATAAATGTGCATGAAGGGAGAGGATATTAAAATTAAAATATTTTTGTCTCGCATCATCTCGGCACCTTAAGTTTGCTAGCAATCATATGACTTGTCACTATAGCCCAAAGATTCTCGCTAGCTGGTGTCTGACCCCAGTTTATCAGATCATACGAAACATGAGAAGCAATTGGTACATAAGAGGCTTCATGGAAAGTAAAATGTCACTAATATATATATATATATATATATATATATATATATATATATATATATATATATATATATATATATATATATATGTATATATATGTATATATATGTATATATATACATATATATATATATATATATATATATAGTTATATATATATATATATATATATATATATATATATATCATATATATACTATGTGCTCAGGTGTAGTTGCTGCACAACTGCACCTGAACCAGTCAGCTGAGACTGGTGCCTTTACGCGGAGATCAGCATCAGGAAGCAAGAAGCTTCATTGTCAACACAACTCTAAGAAATCGTCACTTGACCGGGCCCATTATGGCAAAAATATGTAATTTTTACCCAAATTAATTTTCTGACCACAATTTTCAAGGAATCTCAGTAATTTTTTTTTTTTTAATCCTTGTTCTTGATTTCTCTATCGATCTGCCTGAGCAGATTTTTGATTATTTGCCATTATTTTTACTAATTTATCAATATATATTGCTTTATTGTCCAAAAAAAAAATACCTTTTTAGGTAATAAAATGAGCAGTTACGCAATTTTCAAGGAATCTCAATAATTCTTTTATAATAATATTCATTTTTGATTTCTCTATCGATGTGTCTAGGTAGATTTTTGATTATTTACCATAATTTTTATTATTTTTTCATTATATATATTTTCCAAAAAAAAAACACCTTTTTAGGCAATAAAATGAGTCTCAGTTAGGCAATTTTCAAGAAATCTCATTAATTTTTAGTGTTCCGGACGGAACGCTTATACGATGACTTCTGTGTCTGTCTGGCCGTTTGTCACACTCCACTTTCTCCGAAAAATTTGGTAATAATATAGGAATTGATGGCCTTTCAGAGCCATGTAGTTTTGAAAGTTAAATTTTGACTTAAAGAGTTAGCTTTGGGGGCGAAATCGGAAGTGAAAAAAAAAAATTTACTAGATCATCGAGTGTGGTGTCAAATAAACCTTGTGAACACACGAGTATAAAAATATATATATAAAATGTAATACTTGCGCACATTTTTCTTTGTATTATTTTAAAAAAAAAAAAATCACTGTCTCCCCCCTTATCTCGAAAAGAACTGATCAAAAAATTTTGAAAAAACTCTGGAATATTCTCCATGAAGTGTAAATTGAACAAAAATTATCACGAGTGTATTACCTTCAAAAATTTATCTGGTATAAAAAAAAAACAAAAATTTCAAGGTCATCAGTTTTCAGTAAAGATTGGAAACAAACTTTGTTGAAAACTCATTTGGGGTGTGTTTTCTGAAGTCACTGATTTATTTTATACCTCTGTAACATTTTTTTTTTTATTCTAAAAGCAATCAACGTACGGAACACTAATTGCGCAAGTTCAACTTGCACTTGACCGGTTATTTTTATAATCTTCATTTTTGATTTCTCTATCGATCGGTCTGGGTGTTTTTATTAATTTATCAATATAAATTGCTTTAAAAAAAACACCTTTTTAGGGAACGAAAAAGAGCCTCAGTCACGCAATTTTCAAGGAATTTAATATATTTTTTTTTATATAATCGACGTTTTTGATTCCTCTATCGATCTGTAGGGCGGATTTTTGAATATGATTGAGTTTTTGAGTATGACATAATTTTTATTAATTTTTATTAATATATATATATATATATATATTTTTTTTTTCCCAAAAAAAACCTTTTAGGCAATAAAATAAGTCAAGCAATTTTTAAGGAATGATTGATGGTTCGTCAAGCTCTTACGGGCGCGATTCCTTCCCAAAGGTACGCTATATGCGATGCTCTTCCGAAAGAAATGAACAAATTAGAAATTATTGAGGGGATGGAGGTGAATGTAGAAGCGTACAAGTATTTAGCATATAAAATACCCTTAGGAAAGTGGTATATATATATATATATATATATATATATATATATATATATAATATATATATATATATATATATATATATAATATATATATATATATAATATATATATATATATATATATATAAATATTTATATATATATATATATATATATATATATATATTATATATATATATATATATATATATATATATATATATATATGTAATATATATATATATATATATATATATATATTATATATATATATATATATATATATATATATATATATATATATATAATATATATATATATATATATATATATATATATATATATATATATATATATTACATATATATATATATATATATATATATATATATATATATATATATATATTATTTTCTTGAAGCCAGATGTTCAACATGTAGGTACCATGTCCTCAAAGGATGACTGAGACAAAAAAAAACATACGTGTATTTACTATTTTATTGTTATTTAGAGTTAGGTTCTTTTGGGTAAATCAAACTTTAGTTTGGTTGAAAATGGCTTGTAAACTTTCCAACGTGGTTTTTTCATCTGGATACGATGTAAGAAATGTTGCGTACCTGCCAATAAGGTTAGGCTTGAATAAAGAAAGGTGTTGATAAAGTGATTTATTTATATAAAAAACATGGTTGAAAATAGGTAAAGATTTAGATTGCTTGTAATAGCTAGAGATATATTAGTATTAATTGAATAGAAAGAGTTTAATTAAGTGTTAGGTAAGTATAACGTAAAAGTAAGATTTAGTAACTTGGACAATCAAGGTTATAGTCAGTTGGACAGTCAAAGTTTCAGTATTTTATGAGACCAACAATCGAAATCCTCGGTTATGTTACAGAACGTTGCGTAGCTAAAGACTCTTTAAGCTAATATTTGCTCCCAAGTTGACGCCCAGAACGTTAGGTCAGGATGCTAAAAGAATAAGGTGTCCCAACATTACTAAAAAAACTGCCGCCTGCGTTTTTGCAATGTTAAAATCTACTTGATTAATGTCACCATAAAAATAGAATTTCTTCTAGGTTTCTTCTTATTTGCATAAGTAACTGATGTTTGAGAGTTTAGGTTAAATAAGGATACAAATCATCGGCAAAGTTATAAATTGGATTCCTAATCCTTTCCAATAGATTGTTAATGTAAAGCAGAAACAGAGTAGGGGACATTGTGGAGCTTTGGTGAACACTGGCATTCACAGTGAAGTTATTAGAAAGAAACCGGTCAACTGCCACTAGTAAAGAACGCTATCCAAGGAAAAACAATGAGCATAAACAAAATATGTTCGAATGCCTTAGATATCTCAAGTGCCACCGCACGAGATTCTTCATAATGTTCAATTGTTTTATTCCAAATATGTGTGACAGAAGTTAGAAGATCTCCTATTGATCATTCCTTATAAAGCTACAAATGGTCACTTTCATTCATTCATTATATGTCTTATCCATTCCGGATGTTGGCTATCATAATGGCGATCCTAGTCTTGTTGACTGGTCTTCGAAAATGCTCAATAGATGTCACCCCGTACCAGTCTTTGAGGTTCCGAAGCCAAGATATCCGTCGTCTCCCTGGACCGCGGTGTCCATAAACCTTCCCCTGCATTACCAACAAAGGGATGTGGTATTTTTCCCCAGGCCTCATGACATGGCCAAAGTATTGGAGTTTCCGTTGTTTTATAGTATTCAGCAGTTCTTTCTGTTTACCAACGCGGTGTAGGACCTCTTCGTTGTTGATATAGTCCACCCAAGAAATACGTATCAGTCGTCGATAGATCCACATCTCAAAGGCTTCGATCTTTTTCTCGGTCACCTTGGTTAATGTCCATGTTTCGACCCCATACATCAGTATTGGGTAAACGCAGCATTTCACTATTCTGATCTTCGTGTCCAGAGAGAAATCCCGACAACAGAAAAGGTTGCACATCTTGATGAATGTTGACCTGGCTTTCTCAATCCGAAACCTTACCTCGGTGTCGTGATCCCATCGTTCATTCAAAATACTCCCCAGGTACGTAACCATCTCTACTCGTTCTCTAAGTCTGACAATAGCCTTTCTTACGTGGGTGATCTGCTGATGGCGAGATACTTGATTTTGTTTATGTTGGGGTCTAATTCATCCATACTTTGAACCCTGACTCTGTTCAGCAACAACTGGATATCCTCAAGACTAGCGAGCAATACCGTATCATCGGCATACCGAATATTGTTGATGTACTGACCGTTGATTCCAATGCCTACGTCCAGATCATACAGAGCTTGTAAAAAGATCTCCTCTGAATAGATGTTGAATAAAGTGAGAGAGAGAACGCAGCCCTGCCAGACATCTCAACTTATCCTGGTGGCTTCTGTCAAGCCTCCCTCTGTTCTGACTCGGGCGGTCGATGCCAATAGAGATTAGTAATTATAGAAGAGTCTCGTAAGCTTAGTTTGCTTTCGAAAGGTTACAATCTACATTTAAATTGGACAGCTCAAATACAATAAAAGCCAGAGTATTCAATCAATATGTATTTGCCGGTATTAATATATGGCACTGAAAAGTGGGCTTTAAATAAAAGTATAATAAATAAACTCTAGGTAACCCAAAGAGCAATGGAGAGGAGAACGTTAAATATTAGACTCCAAGATCACATTCCTAACAATGAGATACGAAGAATATCAAAAGTGACAGATGTAATACAACCAATATGTATATTAAGGTGGAATTGGGCGAGGCATATCGCAAGGCTCAATGATAACAGATGGACACGCCTTATAATTGAATGGAGGCCTAGAAAACACAATAGATGCAGAGATAGACCACAAACAAGATGAATAGACGACATAAAAAGGTCAGCAGGACACGATTGGATGCAAAAAGCAAACAGCAAGGCTCATTGGAGAAAATTTGGGGAGGCTTACATCCGACTATGGATGGAATAAGCTAATGATGATGATGAATTATTCTGATATCCTTATCATCAGTAGTCGCTAATAATACTAAATTCTTCCAGATATTTCCAAAAATTCTAATTGATATCCTTTCCCAAAACTTTGAATATTATTGACAGCAATACGATTGGTCGGTATATCGGTTATCTTATTTGAGTAACGGCTGAACTTTAGTACATTTTTAGTAGAAAGGAAAGATTTCTTTCTCTAGGATAGGTTAAAGCATTTTTGAAAACCTTGTGTTCACTTCCATGTTTTTTGAGTACTGTAACAAGTATTTTATCAGCGCCAGAACCTTTTTTAGTGTCTGGCTTCATTAAAATATATAGGTTTTATAGTTCTTTACCTCAAGACACTATCGGACATCTTAGACTACACGTTAGGAATAGTCATTGGCATTTTTCCCTATATATCAACGGTAAAGCATCAAGCAAAGAGTTCAGCTCACAAGACTGGCAAGGCTTTCCTAACAGATGTTATCAAAATAGTATTATCCAGCAATGTCAGTGGTGATTTAGCAAATGACTACAAATGCTTAAAATTCTTAGAACTGGCATGAAGTTTGTCTTTAAGTTTTTGGTGGTGTGCCGTTCTTGGTTTCGTTGATTTATTTATTACGACATTACTATTTATGAGTTAAAATATTCACTAAAGCATCAATAGATAAGATGTTTAGACGCTACATTTTTTTTGCGTTTTTGATCGAACTAAGGTTAGTCATTGGAAAGACGTTTGTTCAAAAATGGGATGTTAGCCTTCATGTAATGTAAGCGTAATGTGTAGAGGGAGTGTGGCCCAAAATGGCCCTTTGCACTGCGACCATCATTGATCTATTGCAACAAACTTCCCCTTATCCCTCACGGGTTTATACATCCAGGAACAGGACCAGCTCCTTTAATGGGCAGTTAGCAGATCCTGTTCACCATTGCGTAATAGGCATGTTGTATCCTATGTCTCCTGTTCCCAGTGTTAGCCTTCATACTAGCGATGATGGCGTAAATCTATGTATTAATAGTTTAAAGACAGGTCGAGAAGACTGACGAACTATCCGTCACGATAAGGAATGCAAGTCAGTTCATTGATAAGCTAAGTAAAGTTACAACTAATTGAAAAAGATTCAGCTTCCCTACTTTATTCATCGAAGGGATTTAAATACTTAAACTAGTAGATTCTGTGGACATTAAAGTTTCATAGTATAGCAATTTCGGTAATTAGATACTTAATCTGTAAATAATTGATAATGTTTAAAAGGAATATAAAAAGTAATCTAAACTTAAATCACTTGGCGGTTGATACAAGCTGTAGATAAGCCTAAGGTTTTTTACAGTTGCTAGTTTCAACCATGTAACATAAAGCTGACAAGATCGCTTCTGACAAAAAGGCAGATTCCTAAATTAGGTGTAAACTGGGAAAAGCCCAGATAGAGAACGTTCACTCTACTGGTCAATAAACTGACCTTAGTTTCGTAGAGAGCCAAGGCTTCACTCTGTATTCAAAATTAAAAATGAGGTTCATTTAATTGTAAATCTAGATCTATATGACATATGACATATAACGAAAATAGAAATAACGAATGCTATTAATCGTCAAAGGATGACAACGGAAAAAGCAAATATAGACATGTAAAATAGTAAGTATGAGTAAAACTGTTATTAGATACCGTTATATACATCCATATCATAACAAACGACACTAAAATTTAGTATTCCGAATTTTTGGGTGTTAATATTTAAGATCAAACCTTCAAATTTGTCAAATAATCTTAAATTAACATCGTGTGATATTCAAAATTTATTTTCAAGTACAGTTCGTCAAGTAAGAACGTGTCCGCGATAATTCATTTTTGGTAGATACGATTCTAGCTATTAAACAAAAAATCGGTAAGGGGAACCTTTCTCTACGACGCATTTTAGTATCAGTCCAAACTTGTGTCGAAATCACGTAAAATCCAAAATCAATCACTTGTTCGCCCGTCGGTTCGAGACAGTCTTTCTTTGTTCCCATCCAAAGGAGCTCAAAATGACACGGCCGGTAAATATATTAAAAAGTCGGTATCGTTTGTGAAGAAGTGGATAAATCGTTTTAACGAGACAAAAAATGTTGACGACTTGTGAAAACGTGGCTCGGTAGACTAAGTCACTCCGAAAGTGACTAAACGAATCGTGTCTTTGTTTTCTCGGGACCCGAAATTGCCGTTGCGTCAAGGGGCGGCAAAATTAAGAAAATCGGGTTTGAATATGTCCCATGAGACCATTTGAAGCACGTTGAAGAACCCTTTGCGGGGCAAAAATTATGTGGCTCGCTTGGGCACACGATAAGATACCAGAGTGGCCCTCACAACCGCTGGACGCCAACCCTATTGAAAACGTTCGGTCCCTTGTAAAGAGAAAGCTCAAGGGAAAAAAGGGACTTTGACTCAGTTGTCTCGCGAGATTCGAAAAATTTGCAGAATATGCAGAAAATGTCGTCGATAGCATGCCTTGATGATGCCAGGCGATTATTGATGCAGAAGGCGATTGGACAACTTACTAAGATAATTGCGCCGTTGTTAGCACATCAAAGAATACATTAATGACAAACAATTTTCACAAAACACATTTTTTAAAAAATACGAGCGGTGACGTTCTTACTTGACAGACTGTATACCTCCAGTAGATCTCATACAATTAGTAAAAAACTTAAAGACAAAAACTAATATTAGCAGAAACAAGGCATTCTGAAATTATTATTAATTTATTGATGTAAAGAGTATTCTGAATTTAAATGTTTCACCCTTGTCACTCTCAATTTCCCTGATAATCAAATAATAATTTTCATGACCACGAATATCTCGAATTCATAAATAAATACATCAAAATTACAAGAAATAAGGACTGACTGTAAATATACATAATGATGAAATTTTATTAAAAGAATCTCGCACCAATCTTATGCGAATATAGTTAGTAATTTTTACTAAATACTGGCAAGAATACCCTCGGTCTTGCGGATTCAAATTCACGCATACAGGCCATTCAATCACTCATAAATACGGAGACATATTAGTATTCAAAATATATGCTGATTCTGTGGTTTAAAGACTCGTAGCGCGAAATGCATTCATAGAATCATGTTTTGTCCATGGAGACATTTGTTCAGAACAACGCGACAACTAGTACAACATATCCAAAAATTAGCCAAATCCACAGAAAGACATATTATCATAAGATTGGTACGGGGTTCTTTGCCTAAAAGGAATGAAAATATTACAAAAATAACATAAAATAATTTTCCATTGAAAGTCATTACAGTAAACTGATTGCTTCAGCTGCTGATTACTTCAGCACTGTAAGAAATAATTACATGGATAATACTAGGTCTATTTAGAGTCATCGAATATGTTGTAGTTATAAACAAATTTATGTAACCTTCCAAGCCTTTAGGTGACATTTCTAAAATTAGGCAAATGACATTACATAGACATGTGAAATTTATTACACAAAAACATGTAATAATCCATGTAGTGATGTAAAATTCCATTATTCGCATGAATATCCTATTTTTAAAGGTTTTTTGTCTGTTACTTCATGATAGAATATTATAAATATTAACTATCTACAATTTGCTTTGTTAACTTATTACTTTATTATTTAATTTCTACCTAACCGCATTTGCGTTTGAGAATGTGGTAAATCCGCGAAACGGGAATCACTTAAAATTAAATAATAAAGTGATTAAAGGTTAACGAAGTAAATTATTCATATTTGATATTTAAACTGTGTTTTATTATGTGACCTTCTAAAGGATTGAGAAAATAAAATTAGCTATAAATAATGGCGAAGTTCTTTAATAACATAAAATTCCACACAGAATTAAAACACTCA